>JANJGN010001025.1:0-212359 GCA_026770705.1 Isurus oxyrinchus | reverse complement strand
CGGTGCTGTGTGCGAGAGGCGGTTTTGTGGGTGCTGTGTGTGAGAGGGGGTTTGGTGGGCGCTGTGTGCGAGAGCGGGGTTGGTGGGGTGCCGTGTGCGAGAGTGGGTTGGTGCGCGCTGTGTGTGAGAGGGGGTTTTGGTGGGCGCTGTGTGTGAGAGGGGTTTTGGTGTGTCCTGTGTGCGAGGAGGGGGTTTGGTGGGCGCTGTGTGCGAGAGGGGGTTTGGTGTGTCCTGTGTGCGAGAGGGGGTTTGGTGGGCGCTGTGTGCGAGAGGGGGTTTGGTGGCGCTGTGTGCGAGAGGGGGTTTGGTGGGCGGCTGTGTGCGAGAGGGGGTTTGGTGGGCGCTGTGTGCGAGACGGGGTTTGGTGGGCGCTGTGTGCGAGAGGGGGTTTGGTGGGCGCTGTGTGCGAGAGGGGGTTTGGTGGGTGCTGTGTGCGATGGGGGTTTTGTGCGCACTGTGTGTGAGAGGGGGTTTGGTGGGCGCTGTGTGCGATGGGGGTTTTGTGCGCACTGTGTGTGAGAGGGGGTTTTGGTGGGCGCTGTGTGCGAGAGGGGGTTTGGTGGGCGCTGTGTGCGTGAGGGGGTTTGGTGGGCGCTGTGTGCGAGAGGGGGTTTGGTGTGTCCTGTGTGCGTGAGGGGGTTTGGTGGGCGCTGTGTGCGAGAGGGGGTTTGGTGGGCGCTGTGTGCGAGAGGCGGTTTGGTGTGTCCTGTGTGCGAGAGGGGGTTTGGTGTGTCCTGTGTGCGTGAGGGGGTTTGGTGGGCGCTGGTGTGCGAGAGGGGGTTTGGTGGGCGCTGTATGCGAGAGCGGGTATGGTGGGATCTGTGTGTGAGCTGGGCTTTGTTGTGTCCTGTGTGCGAGAGGTGTCTTGGTGGGATCTGTGTGTGAGGTGGGCTTTGTTGTGTCCTGTGTGCGAGAGGTGGTCTTGGTGGGATCTGTGTGCGAGTGGGGGTTTTGGTGGGCGCTGTGTGCGAGAGGGGGTTCGGTGTGTCCTGTGTGCGAGAGGGGGTTTGGAGGGCGCTGGTGTGCGAGAGGGGGTTTGGTGGGCGTTGTGTATGAGAGTGGGTTTGGTTGGCGCTGTGTGTGAGAGGGGGTTTGGTGGGCGCTGTGTGCGAGAGAGGTTTTGGTGGGCGCTGTGTGTGAGAGGGGGTTTGGGTGGGCGCTGTGTGTGAGAGGGGGTTTGGTGGGCGCTGTGTGCGAGAGGGGGTTTGGTGGGCGCTGTGTGAGAGAGGGGGTTTGGTGGGCGCTGTGTGCGAGAGGGGGTTTGGTGTTTCCTGTGTGCGAGAGGGGTTTTGGTGGGCGCTGTGTGCGAGAGGGGGTTTGGTGCCTGCTGTGTGCGAGAGGGGGTTTGGTGGGCGCTGTGTGCGAGAGGTGTTTTGGTGGGCGCTGTGTGTGAGAGGGGATTTGGTGGGCGCTGTGTGCGAGAGGGGGGTTTGGTGGGCGCTGTGTGCGAGAGGGGGTTTGGTGTTTCCTGTGTGCGAGAGGGGGTTTGGTGGGCGCTGTGTGCGAGAGGGGGTTTGGTGCCTGCTGTGTGCCAGAGGGGGTTTGGTGGGCGCTGTGTGCGAGAGGGGGTTTGGTGGGCGCTGTGTGCGAGAGAGGGTTTGGTGGGCGCTGTGTGCGAGAGGGGGTTTGGTGCCTGCTGTGTGCGAGAGGGGGTTTGGTGGGCGCTGTGTGTGAGAGGGGGATTGGTGGGCACTGTGTGCGAGAGGGGGTTTGGTGCGCGCTGTGTGTGAGAGTGGGTTTGGTTTCCGCTGTGTGTGAGAGGGGGTTTGGTGGGCGCTGTGTGTGAGAGGGGGTTTGGTGGGTGCTGTGTGCGATCGGGGGTTTTTGTGCGCACTGTGTGTGAGAGGGGTTTGGTGGGTGCTGTGTGCGAGAGGGGGGTTTGGTGGGCGCTGGGGTGCGAGAGGCGGTTTGGTGTGCGCTGTGTGCGAGAGGGTGTTTGGTGGGCGCTGTATGCGAGGAGGGGGTTTTGGTGTGTCCTGTGTGCGTGAGGGGGTTTGGTGGGCGCTGTGTGCGAGAGGGGGATCGGTGTGTCCTGTGTGCGAGAGGGGGTTTGGTGGGCGCTGTGTGCGAGAGGGGATTGGTGGGGCACTGTGTGCGAGAGGGGGTTTGGTGGGCGCTGTGTGCGAGAGGGGGTTTGGTGGGCGCTTTGTGCGAGAGGGGGATTGGTGGGCGCTGTGTGCGAGAGGGGGTTTGGTGGGCGCTGTGTGCGAGAGGGGGTTTGGTGGGCGCTGCGTGCGAGAGGGTGTTTGGTGGGCGCTGTGTGCGAGAGGGGGTTTGGTGGCGCTGCGTGCGAGAGGGTGTTTGGTGGGCGCTGTGTGCGAGAGGGGGTTTGGTGGGCGCTGCGTGCGAGGGGGTGTTTGGTGGGCGCTGTGTGCGAGAGGGGGTTTGGTGGGTGCTGTGTGCGAGAGGGGGTTTGGTGTTTCCTGTGTGCGAGAGGTGGGTTTGGGGCGCGCTGTGTGCGAGAGGGGGTTTGGTGGGCGCTGTGTGCGATGGGGGTTTTGTGCGCACTGTGTGTGAGAGGGGGTTTGGGTGGGCGCTGTGTGCGAGAGGGGGTTTGGTGGGCGCTGTGTGCGAGAGGGGGTTTGGTGTGTCCTGTGTGCGAGAGGGGGGTTTGGTGTGTCCTTGTGCGTGAGGGGGGTTTGGTGGGCGCTGTGTGTGAGAGGGGGTTTGGTGGGCGCTGTGTGTGAGAGGGGGTTTGGTGGGCGCTGTGTGTGAGAGGTGGTTTGCTGAGCGCTGTGTGCGAGAGGGGGTTTGGTGTGTCCTGTGTGCGAGAGGGGGTTTGGTGTGTCCTTGTGCGAGAGGTGTCTTGGTGGGATCTGTGTGTGAGAGGGGGTTTGGTGGGCGCTGTGTGCGAGAGGGGGTTCGGTGTGTCCTGTGTGCGAGAGGGGGTTTGGTGGGCGCTGTGTGCGAGAGGGGGTTTGGTGGGCGCTGTGTGCGAGAGGGGGTTTGGTGGGTGCTGTGTGTGAGAGTGGGTTTGGTGCCCGCTGTGTGTGAGAGGGGGTTTGGTGGGCGCTGTGTGCGAGAGGGGTTTTGGTGGGCGCTGTGTGTGAGAGGGGTTTGGTGGGCGCTGTGTGCGAGAGGGGGTTTGGTGGGCGCTGTGTGCGAGAGGGGGTTTGGTGCCTGCTGTGTGCGAGAGGGGGTTTGGTGGGCGCTGTGTGCGAGAGGGGGTTTGGTGGGCGCTGTGTGCGAGAGGGGGTTTGGTGCGCGCTGTGTGCGAGAGGGGGTTTGCTGGGTGCTGTGTGCGAGAGGGGGTTTGGTGCCTGCTGTGTGCGAGAGGGGGTTTGGTGGGCGCTGTGTGCGAGAGGGGGTTTGGTGCCTGCTGTGTGCGAGAGGGGGTTTGGTGGGCGCTGTGTGCGAGAGGGGGTTTGGTGGGCGCTGTGTGCGAGAGGGGGTTTGGTGCGCGCTGTGTGCGAGAGGGGGTTTGCTGGGTGCTGTGTGCGAGAGGCGGTTTTGTGGGTGCTGTGTGTGAGAGGGGGTTTGGTGGGCGCTGTGTGCGAGAGCGGGGTTGGTGGGTGCCGTGTGCGAGAGTGGGTTTGGTGCGCGCTGTGTGTGAGAGGGGGTTTGGTGGGCGCTGTGTGTGAGAGGGGGTTTGGTGTGTCCTGTGTGCGAGAGGGGGTTTGGTGGGCGCTGTGTGCGAGAGGGGGTTTGGTGGGCGCTGTGTGCGAGAGGGGGTTTGGTGGGCGCTGTGTGCGAGAGGGGGTTTGGTGGGCGCTGTGTGCGAGAGGGGGTTTGGTGGGCGCTGTGTGCGAGAGGGGGTTTGGTGGGCGCTGTGTGCGAGAGGGGGTTTGGTGGGTGCTGTGTGCGATGGGGGTTTTGTGCGCACTGTGTGTGAGAGGGGGTTTGGTGGGCGCTGTGTGCGAGAGAGGGTTTGGTGGGTGCTGTGTGCGAGAGGTGGTTTGGTGGGCGCTGTGTGCGAGAGGGGGTTTGGTGTGTCCTGTGTGCGTGAGGGGGTTTGGTGGGCGCTGTGTGCGAGAGGGGGTTTGGTGTGTCCTGTGTGCGTGAGGGGGTTTGGTGGGCGCTGTGTGCGAGAGGGGGTTTGGTGGGCGCTGTGTGCGAGAGGCGGTTTGGTGTGTCCTGTGTGCGAGAGGGGGTTTGGTGTGTCCTGTGTGCGTGAGGGGGTTTGGTGGGCGCTGTGTGCGAGAGGGGGTTTGGTGGGCGCTGTATGCGAGAGCGGGTTTGGTGGGATCTGTGTGTGAGCTGGGCTTTGTTGTGTCCTGTGTGCGAGAGGTGTCTTGGTGAGATCTGTGTGCGAGTGGGGGTTTGGTGGGCGCTGTGTGCGAGAGGGGGTTCGGTGTGTCCTGTGTGCGAGAGGGGGTTTGGAGGGCGCTGTGTGCGAGAGGGGGTTTGGTGGGCGTTGTGTGCGAGAGAGGTTTTGGTGGGCGCTGTGTGCGAGAGTGGGTTTGGTGCCCGCTGTGTGTGAGAGAGGGTTTGGTGGGCGCTGTGTGCGAGAGAGGTTTTGGTGGGCGCTGTGTGTGAGAGGGGGTTTGGTTGGGCGCTGTGTGTGAGAGGGGGTTTGGTGGGCGCTGTGTGCGAGAGGGGGTTTGGTGGGCGCTGTGTGCGAGAGGGGGTTTGGTGGGCGCTGTGTGAGAGAGGGGGTTTGGTGGGCGCTGTGTGCGAGTGGGGGTTTGGTGTTTCCTGTGTGCGAGAGGGGTTTTGGTGGGCGCTGTGTGCGAGAGGGGGTTTGGTGCCTGCTGTGTGCGAGAGGGGGTTTGGTGGGCGCTGTGTGCGAGAGGTGTTTTGGTGGGCGCTGTGTGTGAGAGGGGGTTTGGTGGGCGCTGTGTGCGAGAGGGGGTTTGGTGGGCGCTGTGTGCGAGAGGGGGTTTGGTGGGCGCTGTGTGCGAGAGGGGGTTTGGTGCCTGCTGTGTGCCAGAGGGGGTTTGGTGGGCGCTGTGTGCGAGAGGGGGTTTGGTGGGCGCTGTGTGCGAGAGGGGGTTTGGTGGGCGCTGTGTGCGAGAGGGGGTTTGGTGCCTGCTGTGTGCGAGAGGGGGTTTGGTGGGCGCTGTGTGTGAGAGGGGGATTGGTGGGCACTGTGTGCGAGAGGGGTTTTGGTGCGCGCTGTGTGTGAGAGGGGGTTTGTTGGGCGCTGTGTGCGAGAGGGGGTTTGGTGGGCGCTGTGTGCCAGAGGGGGTTTGGTGGACGCTGTGTGCGAGAGGGTGTTTGGTGTGTCCTGTGTGCGAGAGGGGGTTTGGTGGGCGCTGTGTGCGAGAGGGGGTTTGTTGTGTCCTGTGTGCGAGAGGGTTTTTGGTGGGCGCTGTGTGCGAGAGGGGGTTTGGTGGGTGCTGTGTGCGAGAGGGGGTTTGGTGGGCGCTGTGTGCGAGAGAGGGTTTGGTGGGCGCTGTGTGCGAGAGGGTGTTTGGTGTGATCTGTGTGCGAGAGGGTGTTTGGTGGGCGCTGTGTGCGAGAGGGGGTTTGGTGGGCGCTGTGTGCGCGAGGGGGTTTGGTGCGCGCTGTGTGCGAGAGAGGGTTTGGTGGGTGCTGTGTGCGATGGGGGTTTTGTGCGCACTGTGTGTGAGAGGGGGTTTGGTGGGCGCTGTGTGCGTGACGGGGTTTGGTGTGTCCTGTGTGCGAGAGGGGGTTTGGTGGGCGCAGTGTGCGAGACGGGGTTTGGTGTGTCCTGTGTGCGAGAGGGGGTTTGGTGGGCGCTGTGTGCGAGAGGGGGTTTGGTGCACACTGTGTGCGAGAGGGGGTTTGGTGGGCGCTGTGTGCGAGAGGGGGTTTGGTGGGCGCTGTGTGCGAGAGGGGGTTTGGTGGGCGCTGTGTGCGAGAGGGCGTTTGGTGCGCGCTGTGTGCGAGAGGGGGTTTGGTGGGCGCTGTGTGCGAGAGGGGGTTTGGTCACACTGTGTGCGAGAGGGGGTTTGGTGGGCGCTGTGTGCGAGAGGAGGTTTGGTGGGCGCTGTGTGCGAGAGGCGTTTTGGTGGGCGCTGTGTGCGAGAGGCGTTTTGGTGGGCGCTGTGTGCGAGAGGAGGTTTGGTGGGCGCTGTGTGCGAGAGGCGTTTTGGTGGGTGCTGTGTGCGAGAGGGGGTTTGGTGCACCCTGTGTGTGAGAGGAGGTTTGGTGGGCGCTGTGTGCGAGAGGTGGTTTGGTGCACGCTGTGTGTGAGAGCGGGTTTGGTGGGCGCTGTGTGCGAGAGGGGGTTTGGTGCACGCTGTGTGTGAGAGGGGTTTTGGTGGGCGCTGTGTGCGAGAGCAGGGTTGGTGGGTGCCGTGTGCGAGAGTGGGTTTGGTGCGCGCTGTGTGCGAGAGGGGGTTTGGTGCGCGCTGTGTGCGAGAGGGGGTTTGGTGCGCGCTGTGTGCGAGAGGGGGTTTGGTGGGCGCTGTGTGCGAGAGGGGGTTTGGTGGGCGCTGTGTGCGAGAGGGGTTTGGTGCGCGCTGTGTGCGAGAGGGTGCTTGGTGGGCGCTGTGTGCGAGAGGGGGTTTGGTGGGCGCTGTGTGCGAGAGGGGGTTTGGTGGGCGCTGTGTGTGAGAGTGGGTTTGGTGTGTCCTGTGTGCGAGAGGGGGTTTGGTGGGCGCTGTGTGCGAGAGGGGGTTTGGTGTGTCCTGTGTGCGAGAGGGGGTTTGGTGGGCGCTGTGTGCGAGAGGGGGTTTGGTGGGCGCTGTGTGCGAGAGGGGTTTTGGTGTTTCCTGTGTGCGAGAGGGGGTTTGGTGGGCGCTGTGTGCGAGAGGGGGTTTGGTGGGCGCTGTGTGCGAGAGGGGGTTTGGTGGGCGCTGTGTGCGAGAGGGGGTTTGGTGGGTGCTGTGTGCGATGGGGGTTTTGTGCGCACTGTGTGTGAGAGGGGGTTTGGTGGGCGCTGTGTGCGAGAGAGGGTTTGGTGGGTGCTGTGTGCGAGAGGGGGTTTGGTGTGTCCTGTGTGCGTGAGGGGGTTTGGTGGGCGCTGTGTGCGAGAGGGGGTTTGGTGTGTCCTGTGTGCGTGAGGGGGTTTGGTGGGCGCTGTGTGCGAGAGGGGGTTTGGTGGGCGCTGTGTGCGAGAGGCGGTTTGGTGTGTCCTGTGTGCGAGAGGGGGTTTGGTGTGTCCTGTGTGCGTGAGGGGGTTTGGTGGGCGCTGTGTGCGAGAGGGGGTTTGGTGGGCGCTGTATGCGAGAGCGGGTATGGTGGGATCTGTGTGTGAGCTGGGCTTTGTTGTGTCCTGTGTGCGAGAGGTGTCTTGGTGGGATCTGTGTGCGAGTGGGGGTTTGGTGGGCGCTGTGTGCGAGAGGGGGTTCGGTGTGTCCTGTGTGCGAGAGGGGGTTTGGAGGGCGCTGTGTGCGAGAGGGGGTTTGGTGGGCGTTGTGTATGAGAGTGGGTTTGGTGGGCGCTGTGTGTGAGAGGGGGTTTGGTGGGCGCTGTGTGCGAGAGAGGTTTTGGTGGGCGCTGTGTGTGAGAGGGGGTTTGGTGGGCGCTGTGTGTGAGAGGGGGTTTGGTGGGCGCTGTGTGCGAGAGGGGGTTTGGTGGGCGCTGTGTGAGAGAGGGGGGTTTGGTGGGCGCTGTGTGCGAGAGGGGGTTTGGTGTTTCCTGTGTGCGAGAGGGGTTTTGGTGGGCGCTGTGTGCGAGAGGGGGTTTGGTGCCTGCTGTGTGCGAGAGGGGGTTTGGTGGGCGCTGTGTGTGAGAGGGGGTTTGGTGGGCGCTGTGTGCGAGAGGGGGTTTGGTGGGCGCTGTGTGCGAGAGGGGGTTTGGTGTTTCCTGTGTGCGAGAGGGGGTTTGGTGGGCGCTGTGTGCGAGAGGGGGTTTGGTGCCTGCTGTGTGCCAGAGGGGGTTTGGTGGGTGCTGTGTGCGAGAGGGGGTTTGGTGCACGCTGTGTGCGAGAGGGGGTTTGGTGGGCGCTGTGTGCGAGAGGGGGTTTGGTGCACGCTGTGTGCGAGAGGGGGTTTGGTGGGCGCTGTGTGCGAGAGGGGGTTTGGTGCGCGCTGTGTGTGAGAGGGGGTTTGTTGGGCGCTGTGTGCGAGAGGGGGTTTGGTGGGCGCTGTGTGTGAGAGTGGGTTCGGTTCCCGCTGTGTGTGAGAGGGGGTTTGGTGGGCGCTGTGTGTGAGAGGGGGTTTGGTGGGTGCTGTGTGCGATCGGGGGTTTTGTGCGCACTGTGTGTGAGAGGGGGTTTGGTGGGCGCTGTGTGCGAGAGGCGGTTTGGTGTGCGCTGTGTGTGAGAGGGGGTTTGGTGGGCGCTGTGTGCGAGAGGGGGTTTGGTGTGTCCTGTGTGCGTGAGGGGGTTTGGTGGGCGCTGTGTGCGAGAGGGGGTTCGGTGTGTCCTGTGTGCGAGAGGGGGTTTGGTGGGCGCTGTGTGCGAGAGGGGATTGGTGGGCACTGTGTGCGAGAGGGGGTTTGGTGGGCGCTGTGTGCGAGAGGGGGTTTGGTGGGCGCTTTGTGCGAGAGGGGGATTGGTGGGCGCTGTGTGCGAGAGGGGGTTTGGTGGGCGCTGTGTGCGAGAGGGGGTTTGGTGGGCGCTGCGTGCGAGAGGGTGTTTGGTGGGCGCTGTGTGCGAGAGGGGGTTTGGTGGGCGCTGCGTGCGAGAGGGTGTTTGGTGGGCGCTGTGTGCGAGAGGGGGTTTGGTGGGCGCTGCGTGCGAGGGGGTGTTTGGTGGGCGCTGTGTGCGAGAGGGGGTTTGGTGGGTGCTGTGTGCGAGAGGGGGTTTGGTGTTTCCTGTGTGCGAGAGGGGGTTTGGGGCGCGCTGTGTGCGAGAGGGGGTTTGGTGCGCGCTGTGTGCGATGGGGGTTTTGTGCGCACTGTGTGTGAGAGGGGGTTTGGTGGGCGCTGTGTGCGAGAGGGGGTTTGGTGGGCGCTGTGTGCGAGAGGGGGTTTGGTGTGTCCTGTGTGCGAGAGGGGGTTTGGTGTGTCCTTGTGCGTGAGGGGGTTTGGTGGGCGCTGTGTGTGAGAGGGGGTTTGGTGGGCGCTGTGTGTGAGAGGGGGTTTGGTGGGCGCTGTGTGTGAGAGGTGGTTTGCTGAGCGCTGTGTGCGAGAGGGGGTTTGGTGTGTCCTGTGTGCGAGAGGGGGTTTGGTGTGTCCTTGTGCGAGAGGTGTCTTGGTGGGATCTGTGTGTGAGAGGGGGTTTGGTGGGCGCTGTGTGCGAGAGGGGGTTCGGTGTGTCCTGTGTGCGAGAGGGGGTTTGGTGGGCGCTGTGTGCGAGAGGGGGTTTGGTGGGCGCTGTGTGCGAGAGGGGGTTTGGTGGGCGCTGTGTGTGAGAGTGGGTTTGGTGCCCGCTGTGTGTGAGAGGGGGTTTGGTGGGCGCTGTGTGCGAGAGGGGTTTTGGTGGGCGCTGTGTGTGAGAGGGGGTTTGGTGGGCGCTGTGTGCGAGAGGGGGTTTGGTGGGCGCTGTGTGCGAGAGGGGGTTTGGTGCCTGCTGTGTGCGAGAGGGGGTTTGGTGGGCGCTGTGTGCGAGAGGGGGTTTGGTGGGCGCTGTGTGCGAGAGGGGGTTTGGTGCGCGCTGTGTGCGAGAGGGGGTTTGCTGGGTGCTGTGTGCGAGAGGGGGTTTGGTGCCTGCTGTGTGCGAGAGGGGGTTTGGTGGGCGCTGTGTGCGAGAGGTGGTTTGGTGCCTGCTGTGTGCGAGAAGGGGTTTGGTGGGCGCTGTGTGCGAGAGGGGGTTTGGTGGGCGCTGTGTGCGAGAGGGGGTTTGGTGCGCGCTGTGTGCGAGAGGGGGTTTGCTGGGTGCTGTGTGCGAGAGGCGGTTTTGTGGGTGCTGTGTGTGAGAGGGGGTTTGGTGGGCGCTGTGTGCGAGAGCGGGGTTGGTGGGTGCCGTGTGCGAGAGTGGGTTTGGTGCGCGCTGTGTGTGAGAGGGGGTTTGGTGGGCGCTGTGTGTGAGAGGGGGTTTGGTGGGCACTGTGTGCGAGAGGGGGTTTGGTGGGCGCTGTGTGCGAGAGGGGGTTTGGTGGGCGCTGTGTGCGAGAGGGGGTTTGGTGGGCGCTGTGTGCGAGAGGGGGTTTGGTGGGCGCTGTGTGCGAGAGGGGGTTTGGTGGGCGCTGTGTGCGAGAGGGGGTTTGGTGGGTGCTGTGTGCGATGGGGGTTTTGTGCGCACTGTGTGTGAGAGGGGGTTTGGTGGGCGCTGTGTGCGAGAGAGGGTTTGGTGGGTGCTGTGTGCGAGAGGGGGTTTGGTGCGCGCTGTGTGCGAGAGGGGGTTTGGTGTGTCCTGTGTGCGTGAGGGGGTTTGGTGGGCACTGTGTGCGAGAGGGGGTTTGGTGGGCGCTGTGTGCGAGAGGCGGTTTGGTGTGTCCTGTGTGCGAGAGGGGGTTTGGTGTGTCCTGTGTGCGTGAGGGGGTTTGGTGGGCGCTGTGTGCGAGAGGGGGTTTGGTGGGCGCTGTATGCGAGAGCGGGTTTGGTGGGATCTGTGTGTGAGCTGGGCTTTGTTGTGTCCTGTGTGCGAGAGGTGTCTTGGTGGGATCTGTGTGCGAGTGGGGGTTTGGTGGGCGCTGTGTGCGAGAGGGAGTTCGGTGTGTCCTGTGTGCGAGAGGGGGTTTGGAGGGCGCTGTGTGCGAGAGGGGGTTTGGTGGGCGTTGTGTGCGAGAGAGGTTTTGGTGGGCGCTGTGTGCGAGAGTGGGTTTGGTGCCCGCTGTGTGTGAGAGAGGGTTTGGTGGGCGCTGTGTGCGAGAGAGGTTTTGGTGGGCGCTGTGTGTGAGAGGGGGTTTGGTGGGCGCTGTGTGTGAGAGGGGGTTTGGTGGGCGCTGTGTGCGAGAGGGGGTTTGGTGGGCGCTGTGTGCGAGAGGGGGTTTGGTGGGCGCTGTGTGAGAGAGGGGGTTTGGTGGGCGCTGTGTGCGAGAGGGGGTTTGGTGTTTCCTGTGTGCGAGAGGGGTTTTGGTGGGCGCTGTGTGCGAGAGGGGGTTTGGTGCCTGCTGTGTGCGAGAGGGGGTTTGGTGGGCGCTGTGTGCGAGAGGTGTTTTGGTGGGCGCTGTGTGTGAGAGGGGGTTTGGTGGGCGCTGTGTGCGAGAGGGGGTTTGGTGGGCGCTGTGTGCGAGAGGGGGTTTGGTGTTTCCTGTGTGCGAGAGGGGGTTTGGTGGGCGCTGTGTGCGAGAGGGGGTTTGGTGCCTGCTGTGTGCCAGAGGGGGTTTGGTGGGCGCTGTGTGCGAGAGGGGGTTTGGTGGGCGCTGTGTGCGAGAGGGGGTTTGGTGGGCGCTGTGTGCGAGAGGGGGTTTGGTGCCTGCTGTGTGCGAGAGGGGGTTTGGTGGGCGCTGTGTGTGAGAGGGGGATTGGTGGGCACTGTGTGCGAGAGGGGGTTTGGTGCGCGCTGTGTGTGAGAGGGGGTTTGTTGGGCGCTGTGTGCGAGAGGGGGTTTGGTGGGCGCTGTGTGCCAGAGGGGGTTTGGTGGACGCTGTGTGCGAGAGGGTGTTTGGTGTGTCCTGTGTGCGAGAGGGGGTTTGGTGGGCGCTGTGTGCGAGAGGGGGTTTGTTGTGTCCTGTGTGCGAGAGGGGGTTTGGTGGGTGCTGTGTGCGAGACGGGGTTTGGTGTGTCCTGTGTGCGAGAGGGTTTTTGGTGGGCGCTGTGTGCGAGAGGGGGTTTGGTGGGTGCTGTGTGCGAGAGGGGGTTTGGTGGGCGCTGTGTGCGAGAGAGGGTTTGGTGGGCGCTGTGTGCGAGAGGGTGTTTGGTGTGATCTGTGTGCGAGAGGGTGTTTGGTGGGCGCTGTGTGCGAGAGGGGGTTTGGTGGGCGCTGTGTGCGCGAGGGGGTTTGGTGCGCGCTGTGTGCGAGAGAGGGTTTGGTGGGTGCTGTGTGCGATGGGGGTTTTGTGCGCACTGTGTGTGAGAGGGGGTTTGGTGGGCGCTGTGTGCGTGACGGGGTTTGGTGTGTCCTGTGTGCGAGAGGGGGTTTGGTGGGCGCAGTGTGCGAGACGGGGTTTGGTGTGTCCTGTGTGCGAGAGGGGGTTTGGTGGGCGCTGTGTGCGAGAGGGGGTTTGGTGCACACTGTGTGCGAGAGGGGGTTTGGTGGGCGCTGTGTGCGAGAGGGGGTTTGGTGGGCGCTGTGTGCGAGAGGGGGTTTGGTGGGCGCTGTGTGCGAGAGGGCGTTTGGTGCGCGCTGTGTGCGAGAGGGGGTTTGGTGGGCGCTGTGTGCGAGAGGGGGTTTGGTCACACTGTGTGCGAGAGGGGGTTTGGTGGGCGCTGTGTGCGAGAGGAGGTTTTGTGGGCGCTGTGTGCGAGAGGCGTTTTGGTGGGCGCTGTGTGCGAGAGGCGTTTTGGTGGGCGCTGTGTGCGAGAGGAGGTTTGGTGGGCGCTGTGTGCGAGAGGCGTTTTGGTGGGTGCTGTGTGCGAGAGGGGGTTTGGTGCACCCTGTGTGTGAGAGGAGGTTTGGTGGGCGCTGTGTGCGAGAGGTGGTTTGGTGCACGCTGTGTGTGAGAGCGGGTTTGGTGGGCGCTGTGTGCGAGAGGGGGTTTGGTGCACGCTGTGTGTGAGAGGGGGTTTGGTGGGCGCTGTGTGCGAGAGCAGGGTTGGTGGGTGCCGTGTGCGAGAGTGGGTTTGGTGCGCGCTGTGTGCGAGAGGGGGTTTGGTGCGCGCTGTGTGCGAGAGGGGGTTTGGTGCGCGCTGTGTGCGAGAGGGGGTTTGGTGGGCGCTGTGTGCGAGAGGGGGTTTGGTGGGCGCTGTGTGCGAGAGGGGTTTGGTGCGCGCTGTGTGCGAGAGGGTGTTTGGTGGGCGCTGTGTGCGAGAGGGGGTTTGGTGGGCGCTGTGTGCGAGAGGGGGTTTGGTGGGCGCTGTGTGCGAGAGGGGGTTTGGTGGGCGCTGTGTGCGAGAGGGGGTTTGGTGGGCGCTGTGTGCGAGAGGGGGTTTGGTGGGCGCTGTGTGTGAGAGGGGGTTTGGTGCGCGCTGTGTGCGAGAGGGGGTTTGGTGGGATCTGTGTGCGAGAGGTGGTTTGGTGGGCGCTGTGTGCGAGAGGGGTTTTGCTGCCTGCTGTGTGCGAGAGGTGGTTTGGTGGGCGCTGTGTGCGAGAAGGGGTTTGGTGCCTGCTGTGTGCGAGAGGGGGTTTGGTGGGCGCTGTGTGTGAGAGGGGGATTGGTGGGCACTGTGTGCGAGAGGGGGTTTGGTGCGCGCTGTGTGTGAGAGGGGGTTTGTTGGGCGCTGTGTGCGAGAGGGGGTTTGGTGGGCGCTGTGTGCCAGAGGGGGTTTGGCGGACGCTGTGTGCGAGAGGGTGTTTGGTGGGATCTGTATGCAAGAGGGTGTTTGGTGGGCGCTGTGTGCGAGAGGGGGTTTGGTGGGCGCTGTGTGCGCGAGGGGGTTTGGTGCGCGCTGTGTGCGAGATAGGGTTTGGTGGGCGCTGTGTGCGAGAGGGGGTTTGGTGCACGCTGTGTGCGATGGGGGTTTTGTGCGCACTGTGTGTGAGAGGGGGTTTGGTGGGCGCTGTGTGCGAGACGGGGTTTGGTGTGTCCTGTGTGCGAGAGGGGGTTAGGTGGGCGCTGTGTGCGAGACGGGGTTTGGTGTGTCCTGTGTGCGAGAGGGGGTTTGGTGGTCGCTGTGTGCGAGAGGGGGTTTGGTGCACACTGTGTGCGAGAGGGGGTTTGGTGGGCGCTGTGTGCGAGAGGGGGTTTGGTGGGCGCTGTGTGCGAGAGGGGGTTTGGTGGGCGCTGTGTGCGAGAGGGCGTTTGGTGCGCGCTGTGTGCGAGAGGGGGTTTGGTGGGCGCTGTGTGCGAGAGGGGGTTTGGTCACACTGTGTGCGAGAGGGGGTTTGGTGGGCGCTGTGTGCGAGAGGCAGTTTGGTGGGTGCTGTGTGCGAGAGGTGGTTTGGTGGGTGCTGTGTGTGAGAGGGGGTTTGGTGGGTGCTGTGTGCGAGAGGTGGTTTGGTTGGTGCTGTGTGTGAGAGGGGGTTTGGTGCACGCTGTGTGTGAGAGCGGGTTTGGTGGGCGCTGTGTGCGAGAGGGGGATTGGTGGGCACTGTTTGCGAGAGGGGGTTTGGTGCACGCTGTGTGTGAGAGGGGGTTTGGTGGGCGCTGTGTGCGAGAGCGGGGTTGGTGGGTGCCGTGTGCGAGAGTGGGTTTGGTGCGCGCTGTGTGTGAGAGGGGGTTTGGTGGGCGCTGTGTGTGAGAGGGGGTTTGGTGTGTCCTGTGTGCGAGAGGGGGTTTGGTGGACGCTGTGTGCGAGAGGGGGTTTGGTGGGCGCTGTGTGCGAGAGGAGGTTTGGTGGGTGCTGTGTGCGAGAGGGGGTTTGGTGCGCGCTGTGTGCGAGAGGGGGTTTGGTGTGTCCTGTGTGCGAGAGGGGGTTTGGTGGGTGCTGTGTGCGAGAGGGGGTTTGGTGTGCGCTGTGTGCGAGGGGGGGTTTGGTGGGCGCTGTGGGCGAGAGGGGGTTTGGTGGGCGCTGTGTGCGAGAGGGGGTTTGGTGGGCGCTGTGTGCGAGTTGGGGTTTGGTGGGCGCTGTGTGCGAGAGGGGGTTTGGTGCACACTGTGTGCGAGAGGTGGTTTGGTGGGCGCTGTGTGCGAGAGGGGGTTTGGTGGGCGCTGTGTGCGAGAGGGGGTTTGGTGCACGCTGTGTGTGAGAGGAGGTTTGGTGGGCGCTGTGTGCGAGAGGGGGTTTGGTGCGCGCTGTGTGTGAGAGGGGGTTTGGTGCACGCTGTGTGCGAGAGGGGGTTTGGTGCGCGCTGTGTGCGAGAGGGGGTTTGGTGTGTCCTGTGTGCGAGAGGGGGTTTGGTGTGCGCTGTGTGCGAGAGGGGGTTTGTTGTGTCCTGTGTGCGAGAGGGGGTTTGGTGGGCGCTGTGTGCGAGACGGGGTTTGGTGTGTTCTGTGTGCGAGAGGGGGTTTGGTGGGTACTGTGTGCGAGAGGGTTTTTGGTGGGCGCTGTGTGCGAGAGGGGGTTTGGTGGGCGCTGTGTGCGAGAGGGGGTTTGGTGGGCGCTGTATGCGAGAGAGGGTTTGGTGGGCGCTGTGTGCGAGAGGGTGTTTGGTGGGATCTGTATGCAAGAGGGTGTTTGGTGGGCGCTGTGTGCGAGAGGGGGTTTGGTGGGCGCTGTGTGCGCGAGGGGGTTTGGTGCGCGCTGTGTGCGAGATTGGGTTTGGTGGGTGCTGTGTGCGATGGGGTTTTGTGCGCACTGTGTGTGAGAGGGGGTTTGGTGGGCGCTGTGTGCGAGACGGGGTTTGGTGTGTCCTGTGTGCGAGAGGGGGTTAGGTGGGCGCTGTGTGCGAGACGGGGTTTGGTGTGTCCTGTGTGCGAGAGGGGGTTTGGTGGTCGCTGTGTGCGAGAGGGGGTTTGGTGCACACTGTGTGCGAGAGGGGGTTTGGTGGGCGCTGTGTGCGAGAGGGGGTTTGGTGGGCGCTGTGTGCGAGAGGGGGTTTGGTGGGCGCTGTGTGCGAGAGGGGGTTTGGTGTGTCCTGTGTGCGAGAGGGGGTTTGGTGTTTCCTGTGTGCGAGAGGGGGTTTGGTGCCTGCTGTGTGCCAGAGGGGGTTTGGTGGGCGCTGTGTGCGAGAGGGGGTTTGGTGGGCGCTGTGTGCGAGAGGGGGTTTGGTGGGCGCTGTGTGCGAGAGGGGGTTTGGTGCCTGCTGTGTGCGAGAGGGGGTTTGGTGGGCGCTGTGTGTGAGAGGGGGATTGGTGGGCACTGTGTGCGAGAGGGGGTTTGGTGCGCGCTGTGTGTGAGAGGGGGTTTGTTGGGCGCTGTGTGCGAGAGGGGGTTTGGTGGGCGCTGTGTGCCAGAGGGGGTTTGGTGGACGCTGTGTGCGAGAGGGTGTTTGGTGTGTCCTGTGTGCGAGAGGGGGTTTGGTGGGCGCTGTGTGCGAGAGGGGGTTTGTTGTGTCCTGTGTGCGAGAGGGGGTTTGGTGGGTGCTGTGTGCGAGACGGGGTTTGGTGTGTCCTGTGTGCGAGAGGGTTTTTGGTGGGCGCTGTGTGCGAGAGGGGGTTTGGTGGGTGCTGTGTGCGAGAGGGGTTTTGGTGGGCGCTGTGTGCGAGAGAGGGTTTGGTGGGCGCTGTGTGCGAGAGGGTGTTTGGTGTGATCTGTGTGCGAGAGGGTGTTTGGTGGGCGCTGTGTGCGAGAGGGGGTTTGGTGGGCGCTGTGTGCGCGAGGGGGTTTGGTGCGCGCTGTGTGCGAGAGAGGGTTTGGTGGGTGCTGTGTGCGATGGGGGTTTTGTGCGCACTGTGTGTGAGAGGGGGTTTGGTGGGCGCTGTGTGCGTGACGGGGTTTGGTGTGTCCTGTGTGCGAGAGGGGGTTTGGTGGGCGCAGTGTGCGAGACGGGGTTTGGTGTGTCCTGTGTGCGAGAGGGGGTTTGGTGGGCGCTGTGTGCGAGAGGGGGTTTGGTGCACACTGTGTGCGAGAGGGGGTTTGGTGGGCGCTGTGCGCGAGAGGGGGTTTGGTGGGCGCTGTGTGCGAGAGGGGGTTTGGTGGGCGCTGTGTGCGAGAGGGCGTTTGGTGCGCGCTGTGTGCGAGAGGGGGTTTGGTGGGCGCTGTGTGCGAGAGGGGGTTTGGTCACACTGTGTGCGAGAGGGGGTTTGGTGGGCGCTGTGTGCGAGAGGAGGTTTGGTGGGCGCTGTGTGCGAGAGGCGGTTTGGTGGATGCTGTGTGCGAGAGGCGTTTTGGTGGGTGCTGTGTGCGAGAGGCGGTTTGGTGGGTGCTGTGTGTGAGAGGGGGTTTGGTGCACCCTGTGTGTGAGAGGAGGTTTGGTGGGCGCTGTGTGCGAGAGGTGGTTTGGTGCACGCTGTGTGTGAGAGCGGGTTTGGTGGGCGCTGTGTGCGAGAGGGGGTTTGGTGCACGCTGTGTGTGAGAGGGGGTTTGGTGGGCGCTGTGTGCGAGAGCAGGGTTGGTGGGTGCCGTGTGCGAGAGTGGGTTTGGTGCGCGCTGTGTGCGAGAGGGGGTTTGGTGCGCGCTGTGTGCGAGAGGGGGTTTGGTGCGCGCTGTGTGCGAGAGAGGGTTTGATGGGTGCTGTGTGCGATGGGGGTTTTGTGCGCACTGTGTGTGAGAGGGGGTTTGGTGGGCGCTGTGTGCGAGAGGGGGTTTGGTGGGCGCTGTGTGCGAGAGGGGGTTTGGTGTGTCCTGTGTGCGAGAGGGGGTTTGGTGTGTCCTGTGTGCGTGAGGGGGTTTGGTGCACCCTGTGTGTGAGAGGAGGTTTGGTGGGCGCTGTGCGTGAGGGGGTTTGGTGGACGCTGTGTGCGAGAGGGGGTTTGGTGGGCGCTGTATGCGAGAGCGGGTTTGGTGGGATCTGTGTGTGAGCTGGGCTTTGTTGTGTCCTGTGTGCGAGAGGTGTCTTGGTGGGATCTGTGTGCGAGAGGGGGTTTGGTGGGCGCTGTGTGCGAGAGGGGGTTTGGTGGGCGCTGTGTGCGAGAGGGGGTTTGGTGGGCGCTGTGTGCGAGAGGGGGTTTGGTGGGCGCTGTGCGCGAGAGGGGGTCTGGTGCCCGCTGTGTGTGAGAGGGGGTTTGGTGGGCGCTGTGTGTGAGAGGGGGTTTGGTGGGCGCTGTGTGTGAGAGGGCGTTTGGTGGGCGCTGTGTGCGAGAGGGGGTTTGGTGGGCGCTGTGTGCGAGAGGGGGTTTGGTGGGCGCTGTGTGCGAGAGGGGGTTTGGTGGGCGCTGTGTGCGAGAGGGGGTTTGGTGTTTCCTGTGTGCGAGAGGGGGTTTGGAGGGCGCTGTGTGCGAGAGGGGGTTTGGTGCCTGCTGTGTGCGAGAGGGGGTTTGGTGGGCGCTGTGTGCGAGAGGGGGTTTGGTGGGCGCTGTGCGCGAGAGGGGGTTTGGTGGGCGCTGTGTGCGAGAGGGGGTTTGGTGGGCGCTGTGTGCGAGAGGGGTTTTGCTGCCTGCTGTGTGCGAGAGGGGGTTTGGTGGGCGCTGTGTGCGAGAGGGGGTTTGGTGCCTGCTGTGTGCGAGAGGGGGTTTGGTGGGCGCTGTGTGTGAGAGGGGGATTGGTGGGCACTGTGTGCGAGAGGGGGTTTGGTGCGCGCTGTGTGTGAGAGGGGGTTTGTTGGGCGCTGTGTGCGAGAGAGGGTTTGGTGGGCGCTGTGTGCCAGAGGGGCTTTGGCGGACGCTGTGTGCGAGAGGGTGTTTGGTGTGTCCTGTGTGCGAGAGGGGGTTTGGTGGGCGCTGTGTGCGAGAGGGGGTTTGTTGTGTCCTGTGTGCGAGAGGGGGTTTGTTGGGCGCTGTGTGCGAGACGGGGTTTGGTGTGTCCTGTGTGCGAGAGGGTTTTTGGTGGGCGCTGTGTGCGAGAGGGGGTTTGGTGGGCGCTGTGTGCGAGAGGGGGTTTGGTGGGCGCTGTGTGCGAGAGAGGGTTTGGTGGGCGCTGTGTGCGAGAGGGTGTTTGGTGGGATCTGTATGCAAGAGGGTGTTTGGTGGGCGCTGTGTGTGAGACGGGGTTTGGTGTGTCCTGTGTGCGAGAGTGGGTTAGGTGGGCGCTGTGTGGGAGACGGGGTTTGGTGTGTCCTGTGTGCGAGAGGGGGTTTGGTGGTCGCTGTGTGCGAGAGGGGGTTTGGTGGGTGCTGTGTGCGAGAGGGGTTTTGGTGGGCGCTGTGTGCGAGAGAGGGTTTGGTGGGCGCTGTGTGCGAGAGGGTGTTTGGTGTGATCTGTGTGCGAGAGGGTGTTTGGTGGGCGCTGTGTGCGAGAGGGGGTTTGGTGGGCGCTGTGTGCGCGAGGGGGTTTGGTGCGCGCTGTGTGCGAGAGAGGGTTTGGTGGGTGCTGTGTGCGATGGGGGTTTTGTGCGCACTGTGTGTGAGAGGGGGTTTGGTGGGCGCTGTGTGCGTGACGGGGTTTGGTGTGTCCTGTGTGCGAGAGGGGGTTTGGTGGGCGCAGTGTGCGAGACGGGGTTTGGTGTGTCCTGTGTGCGAGAGGGGGTTTGGTGGGCGCTGTGTGCGAGAGGGGGTTTGGTGCACACTGTGTGCGAGAGGGGGTTTGGTGGGCGCTGTGCGCGAGAGGGGGTTTGGTGGGCGCTGTGTGCGAGAGGGGGTTTGGTGGGCGCTGTGTGCGAGAGGGCGTTTGGTGCGCGCTGTGTGCGAGAGGGGGTTTGGTGGGCGCTGTGTGCGAGAGGGGGTTTGGTCACACTGTGTGCGAGAGGGGGTTTGGTGGGCGCTGTGTGCGAGAGGAGGTTTGGTGGGCGCTGTGTGCGAGAGGCGGTTTGGTGGATGCTGTGTGCGAGAGGCGTTTTGGTGGGTGCTGTGTGCGAGAGGCGGTTTGGTGGGTGCTGTGTGTGAGAGGGGGTTTGGTGCACCCTGTGTGTGAGAGGAGGTTTGGTGGGCGCTGTGTGCGAGAGGTGGTTTGGTGCACGCTGTGTGTGAGAGCGGGTTTGGTGGGCGCTGTGTGCGAGAGGGGGTTTGGTGCACGCTGTGTGTGAGAGGGGGTTTGGTGGGCGCTGTGTGCGAGAGCAGGGTTGGTGGGTGCCGTGTGCGAGAGTGGGTTTGGTGCGCGCTGTGTGCGAGAGGGGGTTTGGTGCGCGCTGTGTGCGAGAGGGGGTTTGGTGCGCGCTGTGTGCGAGAGAGGGTTTGATGGGTGCTGTGTGCGATGGGGGTTTTGTGCGCACTGTGTGTGAGAGGGGGTTTGGTGGGCGCTGTGTGCGAGAGGGGGTTTGGTGGGCGCTGTGTGCGAGAGGGGGTTTGGTGTGTCCTGTGTGCGAGAGGGGGTTTGGTGTGTCCTGTGTGCGTGAGGGGGTTTGGTGCACCCTGTGTGTGAGAGGAGGTTTGGTGGGCGCTGTGCGTGAGGGGGTTTGGTGGACGCTGTGTGCGAGAGGGGGTTTGGTGGGCGCTGTATGCGAGAGCGGGTTTGGTGGGATCTGTGTGTGAGCTGGGCTTTGTTGTGTCCTGTGTGCGAGAGGTGTCTTGGTGGGATCTGTGTGCGAGAGGGGGTTTGGTGGGCGCTGTGTGCGAGAGGGGGTTCTGTGTGTCCTGTGTGCGAGAGGGGGTTTGGTGGGCGCTGTGTGCGAGAGGGGGTTTGGTGGGCGCTGTGCGCGAGAGGGGGTCTGGTGCCCGCTGTGTGTGAGAGGGGGTTTGGTGGGCGCTGTGTGTGAGAGGGGGTTTGGTGGGCGCTGTGTGTGAGAGGGCGTTTGGTGGGCGCTGTGTGCGAGAGGGGGTTTGGTGGGCGCTGTGTGCGAGAGGGGGTTTGGTGGGCGCTGTGTGCGAGAGGGGGTTTGGTGGGCGCTGTGTGCGAGAGGGGGTTTGGTGTTTCCTGTGTGCGAGAGGGGGTTTGGAGGGCGCTGTGTGCGAGAGGGGGTTTGGTGCCTGCTGTGTGCGAGAGGGGGTTTGGTGGGCGCTGTGTGCGAGAGGGGGTTTGGTGGGCGCTGTGCGCGAGAGGGGGTTTGGTGGGCGCTGTGTGCGAGAGGGGGTTTGGTGGGCGCTGTGTGCGAGAGGGGTTTTGCTGCCTGCTGTGTGCGAGAGGGGTTTTGGTGGGCGCTGTGTGCGAGAGGGGGTTTGGTGCCTGCTGTGTGCGAGAGGGGTTTTGGTGGGCGCTGTGTGTGAGAGGGGGATTGGTGGGCACTGTGTGCGAGAGGGGGTTTGGTGCGCGCTGTGTGTGAGAGGGGGTTTGTTGGGCGCTGTGTGCGAGAGAGGGTTTGGTGGGCGCTGTGTGCCAGAGGGGCTTTGGCGGACGCTGTGTGCGAGAGGGTGTTTGGTGTGTCCTGTGTGCGAGAGGGGGTTTGGTGGGCGCTGTGTGCGAGAGGGGGTTTGTTGTGTCCTGTGTGCGAGAGGGGGTTTGTTGGGCGCTGTGTGCGAGACGGGGTTTGGTGTGTCCTGTGTGCGAGAGGGTTTTTGGTGGGCGCTGTGTGCGAGAGGGGGTTTGGTGGGCGCTGTGTGCGAGAGGGGGTTTGGTGGGCGCTGTGTGCGAGAGAGGGTTTGGTGGGCGCTGTGTGCGCGAGGGGGTTTGGTGCGCGCTGTGTGCGAGATAGGGTTTGGTGGGTGCTGTGTGCGATGGGGGTTTTGTGCGCACTGTGTGTGAGAGGGGGTTTGGTGGGCGCTGTGTGTGAGACGGGGTTTGGTGTGTCCTGTGTGCGAGAGGGGGTTAGGTGGGCGCTGTGTGCGAGACGGGGTTTGGTGTGTCCTGTGTGCGAGAGGGGGTTTGGTGGTCGCTGTGTGCGAGAGGGGGTTTGGTGGGTGCTGTGTGCGAGAGGCGTTTTGGTGGGTGCTGTGTGCGAGAGGCGGTTTGGTGGGTGCTGTGTGTGAGAGGGGGTTTGGTGCACCCTGTGTGTGAGAGGAGGTTTGGTGGGCGCTGTGTGCGAGAGGTGGTTTGGTGCACGCTGTGTGTGAGAGCGGGTTTGGTGGGCGCTGTGTGCGAGAGGGGGTTTGGTGCACGCTGTGTGTGAGAGGGGGTTTGGTGGGCGGTGTGTGCGAGAGGGGGATTGGTGGGCGCTGTGTGCGAGAGGGGGTTTGGTGGGCGCTGTGTGTGAGAGTGGGTTTGGTGGGCGCTGTGTGTGAGAGTGGGTTTGGTGCCCGCTGTGTGTGAGAGGGGGTTTGGTGGGCGCTGTGTGCGAGAGTGGTTTTGGTGGGCGCTGTGTGTGAGAGGGGGTTTGGTGGGCGCTGTGTGTGAGAGGGGGTTTGGTGGGCGCTGTGTGCGAGAGGGGGTTTGGTGGGCGCTGTGTGCGAGAGGGGGTTTGGTGTTTCCTGTGTGCGAGAGGGGGTTTGGAGGGCGCTGTGTGCGAGAGGGGGTTTGGTGCCTGCTGTGTGCGAGAGGGGGTTTGGTGGGCGCTGTGTGCGAGAGGGGGTTTGGTGGGCGCTGTGTGCGAGAGGGGGTTTGGTGGGCGCTGTGTGCGAGAGGGGGTTTGGTGCGCGCTGTGTGCGAGAGGGGGTTTGGTGGGATCTGTGTGCGAGAGGTGGTTTGGTGGGCGCTGTGTGCGAGAGGGGTTTTGCTGCCTGCTGTGTGCGAGAGGGGGTTTGGTGGGCGCTGTGTGCGAGAGGGGGTTTGGTGCCTGCTGCGTGCGAGAGGGGGTTTGGTGGGCGCTGTGTGTGAGAGGGGGATTGGTGGGCACTGTGTGCGAGAGGGGGTTTGGTGCGCGCAGTGTGTGAGAGGGGGTTTGTTGGGCGCTGTGTGCGAGAGGGGGTTTGGTGGGCGCTGTGTGCCAGAGGGGGTTTGGCGGACGCTGTGTGCGAGAGGGTGTTTGGTGTGTCCTGTGTGCGAGAGGGGGTTTGGTGGGCGCTGTGTGCGAGAGGGGGTTTGTTGTGTCCTGTGTGCGAGAGGGGGTTTGGTGGGCGCTGTGTGCGAGACGGGGTTTGGTGTGTCCTGTGTGCGAGAGGGTTTTTGGTGGGCGCTGTGTGCGAGAGGGGGTTTGGTGGGCGCTGTGTGCGAGAGGGGGTTTGGTGGGCGCTGTGTGCGAGAGAGGGTTTGGTGGGCGCTGTGTGCGAGAGGGTGTTTGGTGGGATCTGTATGCAAGAGGGTGTTTGGTGGGCGCTGTGTGCGAGAGGGGATTTGGTGGGCGCTGTGTGCGCGAGGGGGTTTGGTGCGCGCTGTGTGCGAGATAGGGTTTGGTGGGTGCTGTGTGCGATGGGGGTTTTGTGCGCACTGTGTGTGAGAGGGGGTTTGGTGGGCGCTGTGTGTGAGACGGGGTTTGGTGTGTCCTGTGTGCGAGAGGGGGTTAGGTGGGCGCTGTGTGCGAGACGGGGTTTGGTGTGTCCTGTGTGCGAGAGGGGGTTTGGTGGTCGCTGTGTGCGAGAGGGGGTTTGGTGCACACTGTGTGCGAGAGGGGGTTTGGTGGGCGCTGTGTGCGAGAGGGGGTTTGGTGGGCGCTGTGTGCGAGAGGGGGTTTGGTGGGCGCTGTGTGCGAGAGGGCGTTTGGTGCGCGCTGTGTGCGAGAGGGGGTTTGGTGGGCGCTGTGTGCGAGAGGGGGTTTGGTCACACTGTGTGCGAGAGGGGGTTTGGTGGGTGCTGTGTGCGAGAGGAGGTTTGGTGGGCGCTGTGTGCGAGAGGCGGTTTGGTGGGTGCTGTGTGCGAGAGGCGGTTTGGTGGGTGCTGTGTGTGAGAGGGGGTTTGGTGCACCCTGTGTGCGAGAGGGGGTTTGGTGGGCGCTGTGTGCGAGAGGGGGTTTGGTGCACGCTGTGTGTGAGAGCGGGTTTGGTGGGCGCTGTGTGCGAGAGCGGGGTTGGTGGGTGCCGTGTGCGAGAGTGGGTTTGGTGCGCGCTGTGTGTGAGAGGGGGTTTGGTGGGCGCTGTGTGCGAGAGCGGGGTTGGTGGGTGCCGTGTGCGAGAGGGGGTTTGGTGGGCGCTGTGTGTGAGAGGGGGTTTGGTGGGCGCTGTGTGTGAGAGGGGGTTTGGTGTGTCCTGTGTGCGAGAGGGGGTTTGGTGGGCGCTGTGTGCGAGAGGGGGTTTGGTGGGCGCTGTGTGCGAGAGGGGGTTTGGTGGGTGCTGTGTGCGAGAGGGGGTTTGGTGCGCGCTGTGTGCGAGAGGGGGTTTGGTGTGTCCTGTGTGCGAGAGGGGGTTTGGTCGGCGCTGTGTGCGAGAGGGGGTTTGGTGGGCGCTGTGGGCGAGAGGGGGTTTGGTGGGCGCTTTGTGCGAGAGGGGGTTTGGTGGGCGCTGTGTGCGAGAGGGGGTTTGGTGGGCGCTGTGTGCGAGAGGGGGTTTGGTGCACACTGTGTGCGAGAGGTGGTTTGGTGGGCGCTGTGTGCAAGAGGGGGTTTGGTGGGCGCTGTGTGCGAGAGGCGGTTTGGTGGGTGCTGTGTGTGAGAGGGGGTTTGGTGCACACTGTGTGCGAGAGGGGGTTTGGTGGGCGCTGTGTGCGAGAGGGGGTTTGGTGCGCGCTGTGTGTGAGAGGGGGTTTGGTGCACACTGTGTGCGAGAGGGGGTTTGGTGCGCGCTGTGTGCGAGAGGGGGTTTGGTGCACACTGTGTGCGAGAGGGGGTTTGGTGCGCGCTGTGTGCGAGAGGGGGTTTGGTGTGTCCTGTGTGCGAGAGGGGGTTTGGTGGGCGCTGTGTGCGAGAGGGGTTTTGTTGTGTCCTGTGTGCGAGAGGGTTTTTGGTGGGCGCTGTGTGCGAGAGGGGGTTTGGTGGGCGCTGTGTGCGAGAGGGGGTTTGGTGGGCGCTGTGTGCGAGAGAGGGTTTGGTGGGCGCTGTGTGCGAGAGGGTGTTTGGTGGGATCTGTATGCAAGAGGGTGTTTGGTGGGCGCTGTGTGCGAGAGGGGGTTTGGTGGGCGCTGTGTGCGCGAGGGGGTTTGGTGCGCGCTGTGTGCGAGATAGGTTTTGGTGGGTGCTGTGTGCGATGGGGGTTTTGTGCGCACTGTGTGTGAGAGGGGGTTTGGTGGGCGCTGTGTGCGAGACGGGGTTTGGTGTGTCCTGTGTGCGAGAGGGGGTTAGGTGGGCGCTGTGTGCGAGACGGGGTTTGGTGTGTCCTGTGTGCGAGAGGGGGTTTGGTGGTCGCTGTGTGCGAGAGGGGGTTTGGTGCACACTGTGTGCGAGAGGGGGTTTGGTGGGCGCTGTGTGCGAGAGGGGGTTTGGTGGGCGCTGTGTGCGAGAGGGGGTTTGGTGGGCGCTGTGTGCGAGAGGGCGTTTGGTGCGCGCTGTGTGCGAGAGGGGGTTTGGTGGGCGCTGTGTGCGAGAGGGGGTTTGGTCACACTGTGTGCGAGAGGGGGTTTGGTGGGCGCTGTGTGCGAGAGGAGGTTTGGTGGGCGCTGTGTGCGAGAGGCGGTTTGGTGGGTGCTGTGTGCGAGAGGCGGTTTGGTGGGTGCTGTGTGTGAGAGGGGGTTTGGTGGGCGCTGTGTGCCAGAGGGGGTTTGGTGCACCCTGTGTGTGAGAGGAGGTTTGGTGGGCGCTGTGTGCGAGAGGGGGTTTGGTGGGTGCTGTGTGCGAGAGGCGGTTTGGTGGGTGCTGTGTGTGAGAGGGGGTTTGGTGCACCCTGTGTGTGAGAGGAGGTTTGGTGCACGCTGTGTGTGAGAGCGGGTTTGGTGGGCGCTGTGTGCGAGAGGGGGTTTGGTGCACGCTGTGTGTGAGAGGGGGTTTGGTGGGCGCTGTGTGCGAGAGCGGGGTTGGTGGGTGCCGTGTGCGAGAGTGGGTTTGGTGCGCGCTGTGTGTGAGAGGGGGTTTGGTGGGCGCTGTGTGTGAGAGGGGTTTGGTGGGCGCTGTGTGCGAGAGGGGGTTTGGTGCACACTGTGTGCGAGAGGTGGTTTGGTGGGCGCTGTGTGCGAGAGGGGGTTTGGTGGGCGCTGTGTGCGAGAGGGGGTTTGGTGCACACTGTGTGCGAGAGGGGGTTTGGTGGGTGCTGTGTGCGAGAGGGGGTTTGGTGGGTGCTGTGTGCGAGAGGGGGTTTGGTGGGCGCTGTGTGCGAGAGGGGGTTTGGTGGGCGCTGTGTGCGAGAGGGGGTTTGGTGGGCGCTGTGTGCGAGAGGGGGTTTGGTGGGCGCTGTGTGCGAGAGGGGGTTTGGTGGGCGCTGTGTGCGAGAGGCGGTTTGGTGTGTCCTGTGTGCGAGAGGGGGTTTGGTGTGTCCTGTGTGCGTGAGGGGGTTTGGTGGGCGCTGTGTGCGAGAGGGGGTTTGGTGGGCCCTGTATGCGAGAGCGGGTATGGTGGGATCTGTGTGTGAGCTGGGCTTTGTTGTGTCCTGTGTGCGAGAGGTGTCTTGGTGGGATCTGTGTGCGAGTGGGGGTTTGGTGGGCGCTGTGTGCGAGAGGGGGTTCGGTGTGTCCTGTGTGCGAGAGGGGGTTTGGAGGGCGCTGTGTGCGAGAGGGGGTTTGGTGGGCGTTGTGTATGAGAGTGGGTTTGGTGGGCGCTGTGTGTGAGAGGGGGTTTGGTGGGCGCTGTGTGCGAGAGAGGTTTTGGTGGGCGCTGTGTGTGAGAGGGGGTTTGGTGGGCGCTGTGTGTGAGAGGGGGTTTGGTGGGCGCTGTGTGCGAGAGGGGGTTTGGTGGGCGCTGTGTGAGAGAGGGGGTTTGGTGGGCGCTGTGTGCGAGAGGGGGTTTGGTGTTTCCTGTGTGCGAGAGGGGTTTTGGTGGGCGCTGTGTGCGAGAGGGGGTTTGGTGCCTGCTGTGTGCGAGAGGGGGTTTGGTGGGCGCTGTGTGTGAGAGGGGGTTTGGTGGGCGCTGTGTGCGAGAGGGGGTTTGGTGGGCGCTGTGTGCGAGAGGGGGTTTGGTGTTTCCTGTGTGCGAGAGGGGGTTTGGTGGGCGCTGTGTGCGAGAGGGGGTTTGGTGCCTGCTGTGTGCCAGAGGGGGTTTGGTGGGTGCTGTGTGCGAGAGGGGGTTTGGTGCACGCTGTGTGCGAGAGGGGGTTTGGTGGGCGCTGTGTGCGAGAGGGGGTTTGGTGCACGCTGTGTGCGAGAGGGGGTTTGGTGGGCGCTGTGTGCGAGAGGGGGTTTGGTGCGCGCTGTGTGTGAGAGGGGGTTTGTTGGGCGCTGTGTGCGAGAGGGGATTTGGTGGGCGCTGTGTGTGAGAGTGGGTTTGGTTCCCGCTGTGTGTGAGAGGGGGTTTGGTGGGCGCTGTGTGTGAGAGGGGGTTTGGTGGGTGCTGTGTGCGATCGGGGGTTTTGTGCGCACTGTGTGTGAGAGGGGGTTTGGTGGGCGCTGTGTGCGAGAGGCGGTTTGGTGTGCGCTGTGTGTGAGAGGGGGTTTGGTGGGCGCTGTGTGCGAGAGGGGGTTTGGTGTGTCCTGTGTGCGTGAGGGGGTTTGGTGGGCGCTGTGTGCGAGAGGGGGTTCGGTGTGTCCTGTGTGCGAGAGGGGGTTTGGTGGGCGCTGTGTGCGAGAGGGGATTGGTGGGCACTGTGTGCGAGAGGGGGTTTGGTGGGCGCTGTGTGCGAGAGGGGGTTTGGTGGGCGCTTTGTGCGAGAGGGGGATTGGTGGGCGCTGTGTGCGAGAGGGGGTTTGGTGGGCGCTGTGTGCGAGAGGGGGTTTGGTGGGCGCTGCGTGCGAGAGGGTGTTTGGTGGGCGCTGTGTGCGAGAGGGGGTTTGGTGGGCGCTGCGTGCGAGAGGGTGTTTGGTGGGCGCTGTGTGCGAGAGGGGGTTTGGTGGGCGCTGTGTGCGAGAGGGGGTTTGGTGGGCGCTGTGTGCGAGAGGGGGTTTGGTGTTTCCTGTGTGCGAGAGGGGGTTTGGGGCGCGCTGTGTGCGAGAGGGGGTTTGGTGCGCGCTGTGTGCGATGGGGGTTTTGTGCGCACTGTGTGTGAGAGGGGGTTTGGTGGGCGCTGTGTGCGAGAGGGGGTTTGGTGGGCGCTGTGTGCGAGAGGGGGTTTGGTGTGTCCTGTGTGCGAGAGGGGGTTTGGTGTGTCCTTGTGCGTGAGGGGGTTTGGTGGGCGCTGTGTGTGAGAGGGGGTTTGGTGGGCGCTGTGTGTGAGAGGGGGTTTGGTGGGCGCTGTGTGTGAGAGGTGGTTTGCTGAGCGCTGTGTGCGAGAGGGGGTTTGGTGTGTCCTGTGTGCGAGAGGGGGTTTGGTGTGTCCTTGTGCGAGAGGTGTCTTGGTGGGATCTGTGTGTGAGAGGGGGTTTGGTGGGCGCTGTGTGCGAGAGGGGGTTCGGTGTGTCCTGTGTGCGAGAGGGGGTTTGGTGGGCGCTGTGTGCGAGAGGGGGTTTGGTGGGCGCTGTGTGCGAGAGGGGGTTTGGTGGGCGCTGTGTGTGAGAGTGGGTTTGGTGCCCGCTGTGTGTGAGAGGGGGTTTGGTGGGCGCTGTGTGCGAGAGGGGTTTTGGTGGGCGCTGTGTGTGAGAGGGGGTTTGGTGGGCGCTGTGTGCGAGAGGGGGTTTGGTGGGCGCTGTGTGCGAGAGGGGGTTTGGTGCCTGCTGTGTGCGAGAGGGGGTTTGGTGGGCGCTGTGTGCGAGAGGGGGTTTGGTGGGCGCTGTGTGCGAGAGGGGGTTTGGTGCGCGCTGTGTGCGAGAGGGGGTTTGCTGGGTGCTGTGTGCGAGAGGCGGTTTTGTGGGTGCTGTGTGTGAGAGGGGGTTTGGTGGGCGCTGTGTGCGAGAGCGGGGTTGGTGGGTGCCGTGTGCGAGAGTGGGTTTGGTGCGCGCTGTGTGTGAGAGGGGGTTTGGTGGGCGCTGTGTGGGAGAGGGGGTTTGGTGGGCACTGTGTGCGAGAGGGGGTTTGGTGGGCGCTGTGTGCGAGAGGGGGTTTGGTGGGCGCTGTGTGCGAGAGGGGGTTTGGTGGGTGCTGTGTGCGAGAGGGGGTTTGGTGGGCGCTGTGTGCGAGAGGGGGTTTGGTGGGCGCTGTGTGCGAGAGGGGGTTTGGTGGGTGCTGTGTGCGATGGGGGTTTTGTGCGCACTGTGTGTGAGAGGGGGTTTGGTGGGCGCTGTGTGCGAGAGAGGGTTTGGTGGGTGCTGTGTGCGAGAGGGGGTTTGGTGCGCGCTGTGTGCGAGAGGGGGTTTGGTGTGTCCTGTGTGCGTGAGGGGGTTTGGTGGGCACTGTGTGCGAGAGGGGGTTTGGTGGGCGCTGTGTGCGAGAGGCGGTTTGGTGTGTCCTGTGTGCGAGAGGGGGTTTGGTGTGTCCTGTGTGCGTGAGGGGGTTTGGTGGGCGCTGTGTGCGAGAGGGGGTTTGGTGGGCGCTGTATGCGAGAGCGGGTTTGGTGGGATCTGTGTGTGAGCTGGGCTTTGTTGTGTCCTGTGTGCGAGAGGTGTCTTGGTGGGATCTGTGTGCGAGTGGGGGTTTGGTGGGCGCTGTGTGCGAGAGGGAGTTCGGTGTGTCCTGTGTGCGAGAGGGGGTTTGGAGGGCGCTGTGTGCGAGAGGGGGTTTGGTGGGCGTTGTGTGCGAGAGAGGTTTTGGTGGGCGCTGTGTGCGAGAGTGGGTTTGGTGCCCGCTGTGTGTGAGAGAGGGTTTGGTGGGCGCTGTGTGCGAGAGAGGTTTTGGTGGGCGCTGTGTGTGAGAGGGGGTTTGGTGGGCGCTGTGTGTGAGAGGGGGTTTGGTGGGCGCTGTGTGCGAGAGGGGGTTTGGTGGGCGCTGTGTGCGAGAGGGGGTTTGGTGGGCGCTGTGTGAGAGAGGGGGTTTGGTGGGCGCTGTGTGCGAGAGGGGGTTTGGTGTTTCCTGTGTGCGAGAGGGGTTTTGGTGGGCGCTGTGTGCGAGAGGGGGTTTGGTGCCTGCTGTGTGCGAGAGGGGGTTTGGTGGGCGCTGTGTGCGAGAGGTGTTTTGGTGGGCGCTGTGTGTGAGAGGGGGTTTGGTGGGCGCTGTGTGCGAGAGGGGGTTTGGTGGGCGCTGTGTGCGAGAGGGGGTTTGGTGTTTCCTGTGTGCGAGAGGGGGTTTGGTGGGCGCTGTGTGCGAGAGGGGGTTTGGTGCCTGCTGTGTGCCAGAGGGGGTTTGGTGGGCGCTGTGTGCGAGAGGGGGTTTGGTGGGCGCTGTGTGCGAGAGGGGGTTTGGTGGGCGCTGTGTGCGAGAGGGGGTTTGGTGCCTGCTGTGTGCGAGAGGGGGTTTGGTGGGCGCTGTGTGTGAGAGGGGGATTGGTGGGCACTGTGTGCGAGAGGGGGTTTGGTGCGCGCTGTGTGTGAGAGGGGGTTTGTTGGGCGCTGTGTGCGAGAGGGGGTTTGGTGGGCGCTGTGTGCCAGAGGGGGTTTGGTGGACGCTGTGTGCGAGAGGGTGTTTGGTGTGTCCTGTGTGCGAGAGGGGGTTTGGTGGGCGCTGTGTGCGAGAGGGGGTTTGTTGTGTCCTGTGTGCGAGAGGGGGTTTGGTGGGTGCTGTGTGCGAGACGGGGTTTGGTGTGTCCTGTGTGCGAGAGGGTTTTTGGTGGGCGCTGTGTGCGAGAGGGGGTTTGGTGGGTGCTGTGTGCGAGAGGGGGTTTGGTGGGCGCTGTGTGCGAGAGAGGGTTTGGTGGGCGCTGTGTGCGAGAGGGTGTTTGGTGTGATCTGTGTGCGAGAGGGTGTTTGGTGGGCGCTGTGTGCGAGAGGGGGTTTGGTGGGCGCTGTGTGCGCGAGGGGGTTTGGTGCGCGCTGTGTGCGAGAGAGGGTTTGGTGGGTGCTGTGTGCGATGGGGGTTTTGTGCGCACTGTGTGTGAGAGGGGGTTTGGTGGGCGCTGTGTGCGTGACGGGGTTTGGTGTGTCCTGTGTGCGAGAGGGGGTTTGGTGGGCGCAGTGTGCGAGACGGGGTTTGGTGTGTCCTGTGTGCGAGAGGGGGTTTGGTGGGCGCTGTGTGCGAGAGGGGGTTTGGTGCACACTGTGTGCGAGAGGGGGTTTGGTGGGCGCTGTGTGCGAGAGGGGGTTTGGTGGGCGCTGTGTGCGAGAGGGGGTTTGGTGGGCGCTGTGTGCGAGAGGGCGTTTGGTGCGCGCTGTGTGCGAGAGGGGGTTTGGTGGGCGCTGTGTGCGAGAGGGGGTTTGGTCACACTGTGTGCGAGAGGGGGTTTGGTGGGCGCTGTGTGCGAGAGGAGGTTTGGTGGGCGCTGTGTGCGAGAGGCGTTTTGGTGGGCGCTGTGTGCGAGAGGCGTTTTGGTGGGCGCTGTGTGCGAGAGGAGGTTTGGTGGGCGCTGTGTGCGAGAGGCGTTTTGGTGGGTGCTGTGTGCGAGAGGGGGTTTGGTGCACCCTGTGTGTGAGAGGAGGTTTGGTGGGCGCTGTGTGCGAGAGGTGGTTTGGTGCACGCTGTGTGTGAGAGCGGGTTTGGTGGGCGCTGTGTGCGAGAGGGGGTTTGGTGCACGCTGTGTGTGAGAGGGGGTTTGGTGGGCGCTGTGTGCGAGAGCAGGGTTGGTGGGTGCCGTGTGCGAGAGTGGGTTTGGTGCGCGCTGTGTGCGAGAGGGGGTTTGGTGCGCGCTGTGTGCGAGAGGGGGTTTGGTGCGCGCTGTGTGCGAGAGGGGGTTTGGTGGGCGCTGTGTGCGAGAGGGGGTTTGGTGGGCGCTGTGTGCGAGAGGGGTTTGGTGCGCGCTGTGTGCGAGAGGGTGTTTGGTGGGCGCTGTGTGCGAGAGGGGGTTTGGTGGGCGCTGTGTGCGAGAGGGGGTTCTGTGTGTCCTGTGTGCGAGAGGGGGTTTGGTGGGCGCTGTGTGCGAGAGGGGGTTTGGTGGGCGCTGTGTGTGAGAGTGGGTTTGGTGCCCGCTGTGTGTGAGAGGGGGTTTGGTGGGCGCTGTGTGCGAGAGGGGGTTTGGTGGGCGCTGTGTGCGAGAGGGGGTTTGGTGGGCGCTGTGTGCGAGAGGGGGTTTGGTGTTTCCTGTGTGCGAGAGGGGGTTTGGAGGGCGCTGTGTGCGAGAGGGGGTTTGGTGCCTGCTGTGTGCGAGAGGGGGTTTGGTGGGCGCTGTGTGCGAGAGGGGGTTTGGTGGGCGCTGTGTGCGAGAGGGGGTTTGGTGGGCGCTGTGTGCGAGAGGGGGTTTGGTGGGCGCTGTGTGTGAGAGGGGGTTTGGTGCGCGCTGTGTGCGAGAGGGGGTTTGGTGGGATCTGTGTGCGAGAGGTGGTTTGGTGGGCGCTGTGTGCGAGAGGGGTTTTGCTGCCTGCTGTGTGCGAGAGGTGGTTTGGTGGGCGCTGTGTGCGAGAAGGGGTTTGGTGCCTGCTGTGTGCGAGAGGGGGTTTGGTGGGCGCTGTGTGTGAGAGGGGGATTGGTGGGCACTGTGTGCGAGAGGGGGTTTGGTGCGCGCTGTGTGTGAGAGGGGGTTTGTTGGGCGCTGTGTGCGAGAGGGGGTTTGGTGGGCGCTGTGTGCCAGAGGGGGTTTGGCGGACGCTGTGTGCGAGAGGGTGTTTGGTGGGATCTGTATGCAAGAGGGTGTTTGGTGGGCGCTGTGTGCGAGAGGGGGTTTGGTGGGCGCTGTGTGCGCGAGGGGGTTTGGTGCGCGCTGTGTGCGAGATAGGGTTTGGTGGGCGCTGTGTGCGAGAGGGGGTTTGGTGCACGCTGTGTGCGATGGGGGTTTTGTGCGCACTGTGTGTGAGAGGGGGTTTGGTGGGCGCTGTGTGCGAGACGGGGTTTGGTGTGTCCTGTGTGCGAGAGGGGGTTAGGTGGGCGCTGTGCGCGAGACGGGGTTTGGTGTGTCCTGTGTGCGAGAGGGGGTTTGGTGGTCGCTGTGTGCGAGAGGGGGTTTGGTGCACACTGTGTGCGAGAGGGGGTTTGGTGGGCGCTGTGTGCGAGAGGGGGTTTGGTGGGCGCTGTGTGCGAGAGGGGGTTTGGTGGGCGCTGTGTGCGAGAGGGCGTTTGGTGCGCGCTGTGTGCGAGAGGGGGTTTGGTGGGCGCTGTGTGCGAGAGGGGGTTTGGTCACACTGTGTGCGAGAGGGGGTTTGGTGGGCGCTGTGTGCGAGAGGCGGTTTGGTGGGTGCTGTGTGCGAGAGGTGGTTTGGTGGGTGCTGTGTGTGAGAGGGGGTTTGGTGGGTGCTGTGTGCGAGAGGTGGTTTGGTTGGTGCTGTGTGTGAGAGGGGGTTTGGTGCACGCTGTGTGTGAGAGCGGGTTTGGTGGGCGCTGTGTGCGAGAGGGGGATTGGTGGGCACTGTTTGCGAGAGGGGGTTTGGTGCACGCTGTGTGTGAGAGGGGGTTTGGTGGGCGCTGTGTGCGAGAGCGGGGTTGGTGGGTGCCGTGTGCGAGAGTGGGTTTGGTGCGCGCTGTGTGTGAGAGGGGGTTTGGTGGGCGCTGTGTGTGAGAGGGGGTTTGGTGTGTCCTGTGTGCGAGAGGGGGTTTGGTGGACGCTGTGTGCGAGAGGGGGTTTGGTGGGCGCTGTGTGCGAGAGGAGGTTTGGTGGGTGCTGTGTGCGAGAGGGGGTTTGGTGCGCGCTGTGTGCGAGAGGGGGTTTGGTGTGTCCTGTGTGCGAGAGGGGGTTTGGTGTGTGCTGTGTGCGAGAGGGGGTTTGGTGTGCGCTGTGTGCGAGGGGGGGTTTGGTGGGCGCTGTGGGCGAGAGGGGGTTTGGTGGGCGCTGTGTGCGAGAGGGGGTTTGGTGGGCGCTGTGTGCGAGTTGGGGTTTGGTGGGCGCTGTGTGCGAGAGGGGGTTTGGTGCACACTGTGTGCGAGAGGTGGTTTGGTGGGCGCTGTGTGCGAGAGGGGGTTTGGTGGGCGCTGTGTGCGAGAGGGGGTTTGGTGCACACTGTGTGTGAGAGGAGGTTTGGTGGGCGCTGTGTGCGAGAGGGGGTTTGGTGCGCGCTGTGTGTGAGAGGGGGTTTGGTGCACGCTGTGTGCGAGAGGGGGTTTGGTGCGCGCTGTGTGCGAGAGGGGGTTTGGTGTGTCCTGTGTGCGAGAGGGGGTTTGGTGTGCGCTGTGTGCGAGAGGGGGTTTGTTGTGTCCTGTGTGCGAGAGGGGGTTTGGTGGGCGCTGTGTGCGAGACGGGGTTTGGTGTGTCCTGTGTGCGAGAGGGGGTTTGGTGGGTACTGTGTGCGAGAGGGTTTTTGGTGGGCGCTGTGTGCGAGAGGGGGTTTGGTGGGCGCTGTGTGCGAGAGGGGGTTTGGTGGGCGCTGTATGCGAGAGAGGGTTTGGTGGGCGCTGTGTGCGAGAGGGTGTTTGGTGGGATCTGTATGCAAGAGGGTGTTTGGTGGGCGCTGTGTGCGAGAGGGGGTTTGGTGGGCGCTGTGTGCGCGAGGGGGTTTGGTGCGCGCTGTGTGCGAGATTGGGTTTGGTGGGTGCTGTGTGCGATGGGGTTTTGTGCGCACTGTGTGTGAGAGGGGGTTTGGTGGGCGCTGTGTGCGAGACGGGGTTTGGTGTGTCCTGTGTGCGAGAGGGGGTTAGGTGGGCGCTGTGTGCGAGACGGGGTTTGGTGTGTCCTGTGTGCGAGAGGGGGTTTGGTGGTCGCTGTGTGCGAGAGGGGGTTTGGTGCACACTGTGTGCGAGAGGGGGTTTGGTGGGCGCTGTGTGCGAGAGGGGGTTTGGTGGGCGCTGTGTGCGAGAGGGGGTTTGGTGGGCGCTGTGTGCGAGAGGGGGTTTGGTGTGTCCTGTGTGCGAGAGGGGGTTTGGTGTTTCCTGTGTGCGAGAGGGGGTTTGGTGCCTGCTGTGTGCCAGAGGGGGTTTGGTGGGCGCTGTGTGCGAGAGGGGGTTTGGTGGGCGCTGTGTGCGAGAGGGGGTTTGGTGGGCGCTGTGTGCGAGAGGGGGTTTGGTGCCTGCTGTGTGCGAGAGGGGGTTTGGTGGGCGCTGTGTGTGAGAGGGGGATTGGTGGGCACTGTGTGCGAGAGGGGGTTTGGTGCGCGCTGTGTGTGAGAGGGGGTTTGTTGGGCGCTGTGTGCGAGAGGGGGTTTGGTGGGCGCTGTGTGCCAGAGGGGGTTTGGTGGACGCTGTGTGCGAGAGGGTGTTTGGTGTGTCCTGTGTGCGAGAGGGGGTTTGGTGGGCGCTGTGTGCGAGAGGGGGTTTGTTGTGTCCTGTGTGCGAGAGGGGGTTTGGTGGGTGCTGTGTGCGAGACGGGGTTTGGTGTGTCCTGTGTGCGAGAGGGTTTTTGGTGGGCGCTGTGTGCGAGAGGGGGTTTGGTGGGTGCTGTGTGCGAGAGGGGTTTTGGTGGGCGCTGTGTGCGAGAGAGGGTTTGGTGGGCGCTGTGTGCGAGAGGGTGTTTGGTGTGATCTGTGTGCGAGAGGGTGTTTGGTGGGCGCTGTGTGCGAGAGGGGGTTTGGTGGGCGCTGTGTGCGCGAGGGGGTTTGGTGCGCGCTGTGTGCGAGAGAGGGTTTGGTGGGTGCTGTGTGCGATGGGGGTTTTGTGCGCACTGTGTGTGAGAGGGGGTTTGGTGGGCGCTGTGTGCGTGACGGGGTTTGGTGTGTCCTGTGTGCGAGAGGGGGTTTGGTGGGCGCAGTGTGCGAGACGGGGTTTGGTGTGTCCTGTGTGCGAGAGGGGGTTTGGTGGGCGCTGTGTGCGAGAGGGGGTTTGGTGCACACTGTGTGCGAGAGGGGGTTTGGTGGGCGCTGTGCGCGAGAGGGGGTTTGGTGGGCGCTGTGTGCGAGAGGGGGTTTGGTGGGCGCTGTGTGCGAGAGGGCGTTTGGTGCGCGCTGTGTGCGAGAGGGGGTTTGGTGGGCGCTGTGTGCGAGAGGGGGTTTGGTCACACTGTGTGCGAGAGGGGGTTTGGTGGGCGCTGTGTGCGAGAGGAGGTTTGGTGGGCGCTGTGTGCGAGAGGCGGTTTGGTGGATGCTGTGTGCGAGAGGCGTTTTGGTGGGTGCTGTGTGCGAGAGGCGGTTTGGTGGGTGCTGTGTGTGAGAGGGGGTTTGGTGCACCCTGTGTGTGAGAGGAGGTTTGGTGGGCGCTGTGTGCGAGAGGTGGTTTGGTGCACGCTGTGTGTGAGAGCGGGTTTGGTGGGCGCTGTGTGCGAGAGGGGGTTTGGTGCACGCTGTGTGTGAGAGGGGGTTTGGTGGGCGCTGTGTGCGAGAGCAGGGTTGGTGGGTGCCGTGTGCGAGAGTGGGTTTGGTGCGCGCTGTGTGCGAGAGGGGGTTTGGTGCGCGCTGTGTGCGAGAGGGGGTTTGGTGCGCGCTGTGTGCGAGAGAGGGTTTGATGGGTGCTGTGTGCGATGGGGGTTTTGTGCGCACTGTGTGTGAGAGGGGGTTTGGTGGGCGCTGTGTGCGAGAGGGGGTTTGGTGGGCGCTGTGTGCGAGAGGGGGTTTGGTGTGTCCTGTGTGCGAGAGGGGGTTTGGTGTGTCCTGTGTGCGTGAGGGGGTTTGGTGCACCCTGTGTGTGAGAGGAGGTTTGGTGGGCGCTGTGCGTGAGGGGGTTTGGTGGACGCTGTGTGCGAGAGGGGGTTTGGTGGGCGCTGTATGCGAGAGCGGGTTTGGTGGGATCTGTGTGTGAGCTGGGCTTTGTTGTGTCCTGTGTGCGAGAGGTGTCTTGGTGGGATCTGTGTGCGAGAGGGGGTTTGGTGGGCGCTGTGTGCGAGAGGGGGTTCTGTGTGTCCTGTGTGTGAGAGGGGGTTTGGTGGGCGCTGTGTGCGAGAGGGGGTTTGGTGGGCGCTGTGCGCGAGAGGGGGTCTGGTGCCCGCTGTGTGTGAGAGGGGGTTTGGTGGGCGCTGTGTGTGAGAGGGGGTTTGGTGGGCGCTGTGTGTGAGAGGGCGTTTGGTGGGCGCTGTGTGCGAGAGGGGGTTTGGTGGGCGCTGTGTGCGAGAGGGGGTTTGGTGGGCGCTGTGTGCGAGAGGGGGTTTGGTGGGCGCTGTGTGCGAGAGGGGGTTTGGTGTTTCCTGTGTGCGAGAGGGGGTTTGGAGGGCGCTGTGTGCGAGAGGGGGTTTGGTGCCTGCTGTGTGCGAGAGGGGGTTTGGTGGGCGCTGTGTGCGAGAGGGGGTTTGGTGGGCGCTGTGCGCGAGAGGGGGTTTGGTGGGCGCTGTGTGCGAGAGGGGGTTTGGTGGGCGCTGTGTGCGAGAGGGGTTTTGCTGCCTGCTGTGTGCGAGAGGGGGTTTGGTGGGCGCTGTGTGCGAGAGGGGGTTTGGTGCCTGCTGTGTGCGAGAGGGGGTTTGGTGGGCGCTGTGTGTGAGAGGGGGATTGGTGGGCACTGTGTGCGAGAGGGGGTTTGGTGCGCGCTGTGTGTGAGAGGGGGTTTGTTGGGCGCTGTGTGCGAGAGAGGGTTTGGTGGGCGCTGTGTGCCAGAGGGGCTTTGGCGGACGCTGTGTGCGAGAGGGTGTTTGGTGTGTCCTGTGTGCGAGAGGGGGTTTGGTGGGCGCTGTGTGCGAGAGGGGGTTTGTTGTGTCCTGTGTGCGAGAGGGGGTTTGTTGGGCGCTGTGTGCGAGACGGGGTTTGGTGTGTCCTGTGTGCGAGAGGGTTTTTGGTGGGCGCTGTGTGCGAGAGGGGGTTTGGTGGGCGCTGTGTGCGAGAGGGGGTTTGGTGGGCGCTGTGTGCGAGAGAGGGTTTGGTGGGCGCTGTGTGCGAGAGGGTGTTTGGTGGGATCTGTATGCAAGAGGGTGTTTGGTGGGCGCTGTGTGTGAGACGGGGTTTGGTGTGTCCTGTGTGCGAGAGTGGGTTAGGTGGGCGCTGTGTGCGAGACGGGGTTTGGTGTGTCCTGTGTGCGAGAGGGGGTTTGGTGGTCGCTGTGTGCGAGAGGGGGTTTGGTGGGTGCTGTGTGCGAGAGGGGTTTTGGTGGGCGCTGTGTGCGAGAGAGGGTTTGGTGGGCGCTGTGTGCGAGAGGGTGTTTGGTGTGATCTGTGTGCGAGAGGGTGTTTGGTGGGCGCTGTGTGCGAGAGGGGGTTTGGTGGGCGCTGTGTGCGCGAGGGGGTTTGGTGCGCGCTGTGTGCGAGAGAGGGTTTGGTGGGTGCTGTGTGCGATGGGGGTTTTGTGCGCACTGTGTGTGAGAGGGGGTTTGGTGGGCGCTGTGTGCGTGACGGGGTTTGGTGTGTCCTGTGTGCGAGAGGGGGTTTGGTGGGCGCAGTGTGCGAGACGGGGTTTGGTGTGTCCTGTGTGCGAGAGGGGGTTTGGTGGGCGCTGTGTGCGAGAGGGGGTTTGGTGCACACTGTGTGCGAGAGGGGGTTTGGTGGGCGCTGTGCGCGAGAGGGGGTTTGGTGGGCGCTGTGTGCGAGAGGGGGTTTGGTGGGCGCTGTGTGCGAGAGGGCGTTTGGTGCGCGCTGTGTGCGAGAGGGGGTTTGGTGGGCGCTGTGTGCGAGAGGGGGTTTGGTCACACTGTGTGCGAGAGGGGGTTTGGTGGGCGCTGTGTGCGAGAGGAGGTTTGGTGGGCGCTGTGTGCGAGAGGCGGTTTGGTGGATGCTGTGTGCGAGAGGCGTTTTGGTGGGTGCTGTGTGCGAGAGGCGGTTTGGTGGGTGCTGTGTGTGAGAGGGGGTTTGGTGCACCCTGTGTGTGAGAGGAGGTTTGGTGAGCGCTGTGTGCGAGAGGTGGTTTGGTGCACGCTGTGTGTGAGAGCGGGTTTGGTGGGCGCTGTGTGCGAGAGGGGGTTTGGTGCACGCTGTGTGTGAGAGGGGGTTTGGTGGGCGCTGTGTGCGAGAGCAGGGTTGGTGGGTGCCGTGTGCGAGAGTGGGTTTGGTGCGCGCTGTGTGCGAGAGGGGGTTTGGTGCGCGCTGTGTGCGAGAGGGGGTTTGGTGCGCGCTGTGTGCGAGAGAGGGTTTGATGGGTGCTGTGTGCGATGGGGGTTTTGTGCGCACTGTGTGTGAGAGGGGGTTTGGTGGGCGCTGTGTGCGAGAGGGGGTTTGGTGGGCGCTGTGTGCGAGAGGGGGTTTGGTGTGTCCTGTGTGCGAGAGGGGGTTTGGTGTGTCCTGTGTGCGTGAGGGGGTTTGGTGCACCCTGTGTGTGAGAGGAGGTTTGGTGGGCGCTGTGCGTGAGGGGGTTTGGTGGACGCTGTGTGCGAGAGGGGGTTTGGTGGGCGCTGTATGCGAGAGCGGGTTTGGTGGGATCTGTGTGTGAGCTGGGCTTTGTTGTGTCCTGTGTGCGAGAGGTGTCTTGGTGGGATCTGTGTGCGAGAGGGGGTTTGGTGGGCGCTGTGTGCGAGAGGGGGTTCTGTGTGTCCTGTGTGCGAGTGGGGGTTTGGTGGGCGCTGTGTGCGAGAGGGGGTTTGGTGGGCGCTGTGCGCGAGAGGGGGTCTGGTGCCCGCTGTGTGTGAGAGGGGGTTTGGTGGGCGCTGTGTGTGAGAGGGGGTTTGGTGGGCGCTGTGTGCGAGAGGGCGTTTGGTGGGCGCTGTGTGCGAGAGGGGGTTTGGTGGGCGCTGTGTGCGAGAGGGGGTTTGGTGGGCGCTGTGTGCGAGAGGGGGTTTGGTGGGCGCTGTGTGCGAGAGGGGGTTTGGTGTTTCCTGTGTGCGAGAGGGGGTTTGGAGGGCGCTGTGTGCGAGAGGGGGTTTGGTGCCTGCTGTGTGCGAGAGGGGGTTTGGTGGGCGCTGTGTGCGAGAGGGGGTTTGGTGGGCGCTGTGCGCGAGAGGGGGTTTGGTGGGCGCTGTGTGCGAGAGGGGGTTTGGTGGGCGCTGTGTGCGAGAGGGGTTTTGCTGCCTGCTGTGTGCGAGAGGGGTTTTGGTGGGCGCTGTGTGCGAGAGGGGGTTTGGTGCCTGCTGTGTGCGAGAGGGGTTTTGGTGGGCGCTGTGTGTGAGAGGGGGATTGGTGGGCACTGTGTGCGAGAGGGGGTTTGGTGCGCGCTGTGTGTGAGAGGGGGTTTGTTGGGCGCTGTGTGCGAGAGAGGGTTTGGTGGGCGCTGTGTGCCAGAGGGGCTTTGGCGGACGCTGTGTGCGAGAGGGTGTTTGGTGTGTCCTGTGTGCGAGAGGGGGTTTGGTGGGCGCTGTGTGCGAGAGGGGGTTTGTTGTGTCCTGTGTGCGAGAGGGGGTTTGTTGGGCGCTGTGTGCGAGACGGGGTTTGGTGTGTCCTGTGTGCGAGAGGGTTTTTGGTGGGCGCTGTGTGCGAGAGGGGGTTTGGTGGGCGCTGTGTGCGAGAGGGGGTTTGGTGGGCGCTGTGTGCGAGAGAGGGTTTGGTGGGCGCTGTGTGCGCGAGGGGGTTTGGTGCGCGCTGTGTGCGAGATAGGGTTTGGTGGGTGCTGTGTGCGATGGGGGTTTTGTGCGCACTGTGTGTGAGAGGGGGTTTGGTGGGCGCTGTGTGTGAGACGGGGTTTGGTGTGTCCTGTGTGCGAGAGGGGGTTAGGTGGGCGCTGTGTGCGAGACGGGGTTTGGTGTGTCCTGTGTGCGAGAGGGGGTTTGGTGGTCGCTGTGTGCGAGAGGGGGTTTGGTGGGTGCTGTGTGCGAGAGGCGTTTTGGTGGGTGCTGTGTGCGAGAGGCGGTTTGGTGGGTGCTGTGTGTGAGAGGGGGTTTGGTGCACCCTGTGTGTGAGAGGAGGTTTGGTGGGCGCTGTGTGCGAGAGGTGGTTTGGTGCACGCTGTGTGTGAGAGCGGGTTTGGTGGGCGCTGTGTGCGAGAGGGGGTTTGGTGCACGCTGTGTGTGAGAGGGGGTTTGGTGGGCGGTGTGTGCGAGAGGGGGATTGGTGGGCGCTGTGTGCGAGAGGGGGTTTGGTGGGCGCTGTGTGTGAGAGTGGGTTTGGTGGGCGCTGTGTGTGAGAGTGGGTTTGGTGCCCGCTGTGTGTGAGAGGGGGTTTGGTGGGCGCTGTGTGCGAGAGTGGTTTTGGTGGGCGCTGTGTGTGAGAGGGGGTTTGGTGGGCGCTGTGTGTGAGAGGGGGTTTGGTGGGCGCTGTGTGCGAGAGGGGGTTTGGTGGGCGCTGTGTGCGAGAGGGGGTTTGGTGGGCGCTGTGTGCGAGAGGGGGTTTGGTGTTTCCTGTGTGCGAGAGGGGGTTTGGAGGGCGCTGTGTGCGAGAGGGGGTTTGGTGCCTGCTGTGTGCGAGAGGGGGTTTGGTGGGCGCTGTGTGCGAGAGGGGGTTTGGTGGGCGCTGTGTGCGAGAGGGGGTTTGGTGGGCGCTGTGTGCGAGAGGGGGTTTGGTGCGCGCTGTGTGCGAGAGGGGGTTTGGTGGGATCTGTGTGCGAGAGGTGGTTTGGTGGGCGCTGTGTGCGAGAGGGGTTTTGCTGCCTGCTGTGTGCGAGAGGGGGTTTGGTGGGCGCTGTGTGCGAGAGGGGGTTTGGTGCCTGCTGCGTGCGAGAGGGGGTTTGGTGGGCGCTGTGTGTGAGAGGGGGATTGGTGGGCACTGTGTGCGAGAGGGGGTTTGGTGCGCGCAGTGTGTGAGAGGGGGTTTGTTGGGCGCTGTGTGCGAGAGGGGGTTTGGTGGGCGCTGTGTGCCAGAGGGGGTTTGGCGGACGCTGTGTGCGAGAGGGTGTTTGGTGTGTCCTGTGTGCGAGAGGGGGTTTGGTGGGCGCTGTGTGCGAGAGGGGGTTTGTTGTGTCCTGTGTGCGAGAGGGGGTTTGGTGGGCGCTGTGTGCGAGACGGGGTTTGGTGTGTCCTCTGTGCGAGAGGGTTTTTGGTGGGCGCTGTGTGCGAGAGGGGGTTTGGTGGGCGCTGTGTGCGAGAGGGGGTTTGGTGGGAGCTGTGTGCGAGAGAGGGTTTGGTGGGCGCTGTGTGCGAGAGGGTGTTTGGTGGGATCTGTATGCAAGAGGGTGTTTGGTGGGCGCTGTGTGCGAGAGGGGATTTGGTGGGCGCTGTGTGCGCGAGGGGGTTTGGTGCGCGCTTTGTGCGAGATAGGGTTTGGTGGGTGCTGTGTGCGATGGGGGTTTTGTGCGCACTGTGTGTGAGAGGGGGTTTGGTGGGCGCTGTGTGTGAGACGGGGTTTGGTGTGTCCTGTGTGCGAGAGGGGGTTAGGTGGGCGCTGTGTGCGAGACGGGGTTTGGTGTGTCCTGTGTGCGAGAGGGGGTTTGGTGGTCGCTGTGTGCGAGAGGGGGTTTGGTGCACACTGTGTGCGAGAGGGGGTTTGGTGGGCGCTGTGTGCGAGAGGGGGTTTGGTGGGCGCTGTGTGCGAGAGGGGGTTTGGTGGGCGCTGTGTGCGAGAGGGCGTTTGGTGCGCGCTGTGTGCGAGAGGGGGTTTGGTGGGCGCTGTGTGCGAGAGGGGGTTTGGTCACACTGTGTGCGAGAGGGGGTTTGGTGGGTGCTGTGTGCGAGAGGAGGTTTGGTGGGCGCTGTGTGCGAGAGGCGGTTTGGTGGGTGCTGTGTGCGAGAGGCGGTTTGGTGGGTGCTGTGTGTGAGAGGGGGTTTGGTGCACCCTGTGTGCGAGAGGGGGTTTGGTGGGCGCTGTGTGCGAGAGGGGGTTTGGTGCACGCTGTGTGTGAGAGCGGGTTTGGTGGGCGCTGTGTGCGAGAGCGGGGTTGGTGGGTGCCGTGTGCGAGAGTGGGTTTGGTGCGCGCTGTGTGTGAGAGGGGGTTTGGTGGGCGCTGTGTGCGAGAGCGGGGTTGGTGGGTGCCGTGTGCGAGAGGGGGTTTGGTGGGCGCTGTGTGTGAGAGGGGGTTTGGTGGGCGCTGTGTGTGAGAGGGGGTTTGGTGTGTCCTGTGTGCGAGAGGGGGTTTGGTGGGCGCTGTGTGCGAGAGGGGGTTTGGTGGGCGCTGTGTGCGAGAGGGGGTTTGGTGGGTGCTGTGTGCGAGAGGGGGTTTGGTGCGCGCTGTGTGCGAGAGGGGGTTTGGTGTGTCCTGTGTGCGAGAGGGGGTTTGGTCGGCGCTGTGTGCGAGAGGGGGTTTGGTGGGCGCTGTGGGCGAGAGGGGGTTTGGTGGGCGCTTTGTGCGAGAGGGGGTTTGGTGGGCGCTGTGTGCGAGAGGGGGTTTGGTGGGCGCTGTGTGCGAGAGGGGGTTTGGTGCACACTGTGTGCGAGAGGTGGTTTGGTGGGCGCTGTGTGCAAGAGGGGGTTTGGTGGGCGCTGTGTGCGAGAGGCGGTTTGGTGGGTGCTGTGTGTGAGAGGGGGTTTGGTGCACACTGTGTGCGAGAGGGGGTTTGGTGGGCGCTGTGTGCGAGAGGGGGTTTGGTGCGCGCTGTGTGTGAGAGGGGGTTTGGTGCACACTGTGTGCGAGAGGGGGTTTGGTGCGCGCTGTGTGCGAGAGGGGGTTTGGTGCACACTGTGTGCGAGAGGGGGTTTGGTGCGCGCTGTGTGCGAGAGGGGGTTTGGTGTGTCCTGTGTGCGAGAGGGGGTTTGGTGGGCGCTGTGTGCGAGAGGGGTTTTGTTGTGTCCTGTGTGCGAGAGGGTTTTTGGTGGGCGCTGTGTGCGAGAGGGGGTTTGGTGGGCGCTGTGTGCGAGAGGGGGTTTGGTGGGCGCTGTGTGCGAGAGAGGGTTTGGTGGGCGCTGTGTGCGAGAGGGTGTTTGGTGGGATCTGTATGCAAGAGGGTGTTTGGTGGGCGCTGTGTGCGAGAGGGGGTTTGGTGGGCGCTGTGTGCGCGAGGGGGTTTGGTGCGCGCTGTGTGCGAGATAGGTTTTGGTGGGTGCTGTGTGCGATGGGGGTTTTGTGCGCACTGTGTGTGAGAGGGGGTTTGGTGGGCGCTGTGTGCGAGACGGGGTTTGGTGTGTCCTGTGTGCGAGAGGGGGTTAGGTGGGCGCTGTGTGCGAGACGGGGTTTGGTGTGTCCTGTGTGCGAGAGGGGGTTTGGTGGTCGCTGTGTGCGAGAGGGGGTTTGGTGCACACTGTGTGCGAGAGGGGGTTTGGTGGGCGCTGTGTGCGAGAGGGGGTTTGGTGGGCGCTGTGTGCGAGAGGGGGTTTGGTGGGCGCTGTGTGCGAGAGGGCGTTTGGTGCGCGCTGTGTGCGAGAGGGGGTTTGGTGGGCGCTGTGTGCGAGAGGGGGTTTGGTCACACTGTGTGCGAGAGGGGGTTTGGTGGGCGCTGTGTGCGAGAGGAGGTTTGGTGGGCGCTGTGTGCGAGAGGCGGTTTGGTGGGTGCTGTGTGCGAGAGGCGGTTTGGTGGGTGCTGTGTGTGAGAGGGGGTTTGGTGGGCGCTGTGTGCCAGAGGGGGTTTGGTGCACCCTGTGTGTGAGAGGAGGTTTGGTGGGCGCTGTGTGCGAGAGGGGGTTTGGTGGGTGCTGTGTGCGAGAGGCGGTTTGGTGGGTGCTGTGTGTGAGAGGGGGTTTGGTGCACCCTGTGTGTGAGAGGAGGTTTGGTGCACGCTGTGTGTGAGAGCGGGTTTGGTGGGCGCTGTGTGCGAGAGGGGGTTTGGTGCACGCTGTGTGTGAGAGGGGGTTTGGTGGGCGCTGTGTGCGAGAGCGGGGTTGGTGGGTGCCGTGTGCGAGAGTGGGTTTGGTGCGCGCTGTGTGTGAGAGGGGGTTTGGTGGGCGCTGTGTGTGAGAGGGGGTTTGGTGGGCGCTGTGTGCGAGAGGGGGTTTGGTGCACACTGTGTGCGAGAGGTGGTTTGGTGGGCGCTGTGTGCGAGAGGGGGTTTGGTGGGCGCTGTGTGCGAGAGGGGGTTTGGTGCACACTGTGTGCGAGAGGGGGTTTGGTGGGTGCTGTGTGCGAGAGGGGGTTTGGTGGGTGCTGTGTGCGAGAGGGGGTTTGGTGGGCGCTGTGTGCGAGAGGGGGTTTGGTGGGCGCTGTTTGCGAGAGGGGGTTTGGTCGGCGCTGTGTGCGAGAGGGGATTTGGTGGGCGCTGTGTGCGAGAGGGGGTTTGGTGGGCGCTTTGTGCGAGAGGGGGTTTGGTGGGCGCTGTGTGCGAGAGGGGGTTTGGTGGGCGCTGTGTGCGAGAGGGGGTTTGGTGCACACTGTGTGCGAGAGGTGGTTTGGTGGGCGCTGTGTGCGAGAGGGGGTTTGGTGGGCGCTGTGTGCGAGAGGGGATTTGGTGCACGCTGTGTGCGAGAGGAGGTTTGGTGCGCGCTGTGTGCGAGAGGGGGTTTGGTGTGTCCTGTGTGCGAGATGGGGTTTGGTGGGCGCTGTGTGCGAGAGGGGGTTTGGTGGGCGCTGTGTGCTAGAGGGGGTTTGGTGGGCGCTGTGTGCGAGAGGGGGTTTGGTGTTTCCTGTGTGCGAGAGGGGGTTTGGTGCGCGCTGTGTGCGAGAGGGGGTTTGGTGGGTGCTGTGTGCGATCGGGGGTTTTGTGCGCACTGTGTGTGAGAGGGGGTTTGGTGGGCGCTGTGTGCGAGAGGGGGTTTGGTGCCTGCTGTGTGTGAGAGCGGGTTTGGTGGGCGCTGTGTGCGAGAGGGGGTTTGATGCACGCTGTGTGTGAGAGGGGGTTTGGTGGGTGCCGTGTGCGAGAGTGGGTTTGGTGCGCGCTGTGTGTGAGAGGGGGTTTGGTGGGCGCTGTGTGTGAGAGGGGGTTTGGTGTGTCCTGTGTGCGAGAGGGGGTTTGGTGGGCGCTGTGTGCGAGAGGGGGTTTGGTGGGCGCTGTGTGCGAGAGGGGGTTTGGTGGGTGCTGTGTGCGAGAGGGGGTTTGGTGCGCGCTGTGTGCGAGAGGGGGTTTGGTGTGTCCTGTGTGCGAGAGGGGGTTTGGTCGGCGCTGTGTGTGAGAGGGGGTTTGGTGCACACTGTGTGCGAGAGGGGGTTTGGTGCGCGCTGTGTGCGAGAGGGGGTTTGGTGTGTCCTGTGTGCGAGAGGGGGTTTGGTGGGCGCTGTGTGCGAGAGGGGGTTTGTTGTGTCCTGTGTGCGAGAGGGGGTTTGGTGGGCGCTGTGTGCGAGACGGGGTTTGGTGTGTCCTGTGTGCGAGAGGGTTTTTGGTGGGCGCTGTGTGCGAGAGGGGGTTTGGTGGGCGCTGTGTGCGAGAGGGGGTTTGGTGGGCGCTGTGTGCGAGAGAGGGTTTGGTGGGCGCTGTGTGCGAGAGGGTGTTTGGTGGGATCTGTATGCAAGAGGGTGTTTGGTGGGCGCTGTGTGCGAGAGGGGGTTTGGTGGGCGCTGTGTGCGCGAGGGGGTTTGGTGCGCGCTGTGTGCGAGATAGGGTTTGGTGGGTGCTGTGTGCGATGGGGGTTTTGTGCGCAATGTGTGTGAGAGGGGGTTTGGTGTGTCCTGTGTGCGAGAGGGGGTTAGGTGGGCGCTGTGTGCGAGACGGGGTTTGGTGTGTCCTGTGTGCGAGAGGGTGTTTGGTGGTCGCTGTGTGCGAGAGGGGGTTTGGTGCACACTGTGTGCGAGAGGGGGTTTGGTGGGCGCTGTGTGCGAGAGGGTGTTTGGTGGGCGCTGTGTGCGAGAGGGGGTTTGGTGGGCGCTGTGTGCGAGAGGGCGTTTGGTGCGCGCTGTGTGCGAGAGGGGGTTTGGTGGGCGCTGTGTGCGAGAGGGGGTTTGGTCACACTGTGTGCGAGAGGGGGTTTGGTGGGCGCTGTGTGCGAGAGGAGGTTTGGTGGGCGCTGTGTGCGAGAGGCGGTTTGGTGGGTGCTGTGTGCGAGAGGCGGTTTGGTGGGTGCTGTGTGTGAGAGGGGGTTTGGTGCACCCTGTGTCTGAGAGGAGGTTTGGTGGGCGCTGTGTGCGAGAGGGGGTTTGGTGCACGCTGTGTGTGAGAGCGGGTTTGGTGGGCGCTGTGTGCGAGAGGGGGTTTGGTGCACGCTGTGTGTGAGAGGGGGTTTGGTGGGCGCTGTGTGCGAGAGCGGGGTTGGTGGGTGCCGTGTGCGAGAGTGGGTTTGGTGCGCGCTGTGTGTGAGAGGGGGTTTGGTGGGCGCTGTGTGTGAGAGGGGGTTTGGTGTGTCCTGTGTGCGAGAGGGGGTTTGGTGGGCGCTGTGTGCGAGAGGGGGTTTGGTGTGTCCTGTGTGCGAGAGGGGGTTTGGTGGGCGCTGTGTGCGAGAGGGGGTTTGGTGGGCGCTGTTTGCGAGAGGGGGTTTGGTGGGTGCTGTGTGCGAGAGGGGGTTTGGTGCGCGCTGTGTGCGAGAGGGGGTTTGGTGTGTCCTGCGTGCGAGAGGGGGTTTGGTGGGCGCTGTGTGCGAGAGGGGGTTTGGTGGGCGCTGTGTGTGAGTGGGGGTTTGGTGGGCGCTTTGTGCGAGAGGGGGTTTGGTGGGCGCTGTGTGCGAGAGGGGGTTTGGTGGGCGCTGTGTGCGAGAGGGGGTTTGGTGCACACTGTGTGCGAGAGGTGGTTTGGTGGGCGCTGTGTGCTAGAGGGGGTTTGGTGGGCGCTGTGTGCGAGAGGCGGTTCGGTGGGTGCTGTGTGTGCGAGGGGGTTTGGTGCACGCTGTGTGTGAGAGGAGGTTTGGTGGGCGCTGTGTGCGAGAGGGGGTTTGGTGCGCGCTGTGTGTGAGAGGGGATTTGGTGCACGCTGTGTGCGAGAGGGGGTTTGGTGCGCGCTGTGTGCGAGAGGGGGTTTGGTGTGTCCTGTGTGCGAGATGGGGTTTGGTGGGCGCTGTGTGCGAGAGGGGGTTTGGTGGGCGCTGTGTGCTAGAGGGGGTTTGGTGGGCGCTGTGTGCGAGAGGGGGTTTGGTGCGCGCTGTGTGTGAGAGGGGGTTTGGTGGGCGCTGTGTGCGACAGGCGGTTTGGTGTGTCCTGTGTGCGAGAGGGTGTTTGGTGGGCGCTGTGTGCGAGAGGTGGTTTGGTGGGCGCTGTATGCGAGAGGGGGTTTGGTGTGTCCTGTGTGCGAGAGGGTGTTTGGTGGGCGCTGTGTGCGAGAGGGGGTTTGGTGGGCGCTGTGTGCGAGAGGGGGTTTGGTGTGTCCTGTGTGCGTGAGGGGGTTTGGTGGGCGCTGTGTGCGAGAGGGGGTTTGGTGGGCGCTGTAGGCGAGAGCGGGTTTGGTGGGATCTGTGTGCGAGAGGGGGTTTGGTGGGCGCTGTGTGCGAGAGGTGGTTCGGTGTGTCCTGTGTGCGAGAGGGGGTTTGGTGGGCGCTGTGTGCGAGAGGGGCTTTGGTGGGCGCTGTGTGCGAGAGGGGGTTTGGTGGGCGCTGTGTGCGAGAGGGGGTTTGGTGGGTGCTATGTGCGATGTGGGTTTTGTGCGCACTGTGTGTGAGAGGGGGTTTGGTGGGCGCTGTGTGCGAGAGGGGGTTTGGTGGGCGCTGTGTGCGAGAGTGGTTTTGGTGTGTCCTTTGTGCGAGAGGGGGTTTGGTGGGCGCTGTGTGCGAGAGGGGGTTTGGTGGGCGCTGTGTGCGAGAGGGGGTTTGGTGGACGCTGTGTGCGAGAGGGGGTTTGGTGGGCGCTGTATGCGAGAGCGGGTTTGGTGGGATCTGTGTGTGAGCTGGGCTTTGTTGTGTCCTGTGTGCGAGAGGTGTCTTGGTGGGATCTGTGTGCGAGAGGGGGTTTGGTGGGCGCTGTGTGCGAGAGGGGGTTCGGTGTGTCCTGTGTGCGAGAGGGGGTTTGGTGGGCGCTGTGTGCGAGAGGGGGTTTGGTGGGCGCTGTGTGTGAGAGTGGGTTTGGTGCCCGCTGTGTGTGAGAGGGGGTTTGGTGGGCGCTGTGTGTGAGAGGGGGTTTGGTGGGCGCTGTGTGCGAGAGAGGGTTTGGTGGGCGCTGTGTGCGAGAGGGTGTTTGGTGGGATCTGTATGCAAGAGGGTGTTTGGTGGGCGCTGTGTGCGAGAGGGGGTTTGGTGGGCGCTGTGTGCGCGAGGGGGTTTGGTGCGCGCTGTGTGCGAGATAGGTTTTGGTGGGTGCTGTGTGCGATGGGGGTTTTGTGCGCACTGTGTGTGAGAGGGGGTTTGGTGGGCGCTGTGTGCGAGACGGGGTTTGGTGTGTCCTGTGTGCGAGAGGGGGTTAGGTGGGCGCTGTGTGCGAGACGGGGTTTGGTGTGTCCTGTGTGCGAGAGGGGGTTTGGTGGTCGCTGTGTGCGAGAGGGGGTTTGGTGCACACTGTGTGCGAGAGGGGGTTTGGTGGGCGCTGTGTGCGAGAGGGGGTTTGGTGGGCGCTGTGTGCGAGAGGGGGTTTGGTGCGCGCTGTGTGCGAGAGGGCGTTTGGTGCGCGCTGTGTGCGAGAGGGGGTTTGGTGGGCGCTGTGTGCGAGAGGGGGTTTGGTCACACTGTGTGCGAGAGGGGGTTTGGTGGGCGCTGTGTGCGAGAGGAGGTTTGGTGGGCGCTGTGTGCGAGAGGCGGTTTGGTGGGTGCTGTGTGCGAGAGGCGGTTTGGTGGGTGCTGTGTGTGAGAGGGGGTTTGGTGGGCGCTGTGTGCCAGAGGGGGTTTGGTGCACCCTGTGTGTGAGAGGAGGTTTGGTGGGCGCTGTGTGCGAGAGGGGGTTTGGTGGGTGCTGTGTGCGAGAGGCGGTTTGGTGGGTGCTGTGTGTGAGAGGGGGTTTGGTGCACCCTGTGTGTGAGAGGAGGTTTGGTGCACGCTGTGTGTGAGAGCGGGTTTGGTGGGCGCTGTGTGCGAGAGGGGGTTTGGTGCACGCTGTGTGTGAGAGGGGGTTTGGTGGGCGCTGTGTGCGAGAGCGGGGTTGGTGGGTGCCGTGTGCGAGAGTGGGTTTGGTGCGCGCTGTGTGTGAGAGGGGGTTTGGTGGGCGCTGTGTGTGAGAGGGGGTTTGGTGGGCGCTGTGTGCGAGAGGGGGTTTGGTGCACACTGTGTGCGAGAGGTGGTTTGGTGGGCGCTGTGTGCGAGAGGGGGTTTGGTGGGCGCTGTGTGCGAGAGGGGGTTTGGTGCACACTGTGTGCGAGAGGGGGTTTGGTGGGTGCTGTGTGCGAGAGGGGGTTTGGTGGGTGCTGTGTGCGAGAGGGGGTTTGGTGGGCGCTGTGTGCGAGAGGGGGTTTGGTGGGCGCTGTTTGCGAGAGGGGGTTTGGTCGGCGCTGTGTGCGAGAGGGGATTTGGTGGGCGCTGTGTGCGAGAGGGGGTTTGGTGGGCGCTTTGTGCGAGAGGGGGTTTGGTGGGCGCTGTGTGCGAGAGGGGGTTTGGTGGGCGCTGTGTGCGAGAGGGGGTTTGGTGCACACTGTGTGCGAGAGGTGGTTTGGTGGGCGCTGTGTGCGAGAGGGGGTTTGGTGGGCGCTGTGTGCGAGAGGGGATTTGGTGCACGCTGTGTGCGAGAGGAGGTTTGGTGCGCGCTGTGTGCGAGAGGGGGTTTGGTGTGTCCTGTGTGCGAGATGGGGTTTGGTGGGCGCTGTGTGCGAGAGGGGGTTTGGTGGGCGCTGTGTGCTAGAGGGGGTTTGGTGGGCGCTGTGTGCGAGAGGGGGTTTGGTGTTTCCTGTGTGCGAGAGGGGGTTTGGTGCGCGCTGTGTGCGAGAGGGGGTTTGGTGGGTGCTGTGTGCGATCGGGGGTTTTGTGCGCACTGTGTGTGAGAGGGGGTTTGGTGGGCGCTGTGTGCGAGAGGGGGTTTGGTGCCTGCTGTGTGTGAGAGCGGGTTTGGTGGGCGCTGTGTGCGAGAGGGGGTTTGATGCACGCTGTGTGTGAGAGGGGGTTTGGTGGGTGCCGTGTGCGAGAGTGGGTTTGGTGCGCGCTGTGTGTGAGAGGGGGTTTGGTGGGCGCTGTGTGTGAGAGGGGGTTTGGTGTGTCCTGTGTGCGAGAGGGGGTTTGGTGGGCGCTGTGTGCGAGAGGGGGTTTGGTGGGCGCTGTGTGCGAGAGGGGGTTTGGTGGGTGCTGTGTGCGAGAGGGGGTTTGGTGCGCGCTGTGTGCGAGAGGGGGTTTGGTGTGTCCTGTGTGCGAGAGGGGGTTTGGTCGGCGCTGTGTGTGAGAGGGGGTTTGGTGCACACTGTGTGCGAGAGGGGGTTTGGTGCGCGCTGTGTGCGAGAGGGGGTTTGGTGTGTCCTGTGTGCGAGAGGGGGTTTGGTGGGCGCTGTGTGCGAGAGGGGGTTTGTTGTGTCCTGTGTGCGAGAGGGGGTTTGGTGGGCGCTGTGTGCGAGACGGGGTTTGGTGTGTCCTGTGTGCGAGAGGGTTTTTGGTGGGCGCTGTGTGCGAGAGGGGGTTTGGTGGGCGCTGTGTGCGAGAGGGGGTTTGGTGGGCGCTGTGTGCGAGAGAGGGTTTGGTGGGCGCTGTGTGCGAGAGGGTGTTTGGTGGGATCTGTATGCAAGAGGGTGTTTGGTGGGCGCTGTGTGCGAGAGGGGGTTTGGTGGGCGCTGTGTGCGCGAGGGGGTTTGGTGCGCGCTGTGTGCGAGATAGGGTTTGGTGGGTGCTGTGTGCGATGGGGGTTTTGTGCGCAATGTGTGTGAGAGGGGGTTTGGTGTGTCCTGTGTGCGAGAGGGGGTTAGGTGGGCGCTGTGTGCGAGACGGGGTTTGGTGTGTCCTGTGTGCGAGAGGGTGTTTGGTGGTCGCTGTGTGCGAGAGGGGGTTTGGTGCACACTGTGTGCGAGAGGGGGTTTGGTGGGCGCTGTGTGCGAGAGGGTGTTTGGTGGGCGCTGTGTGCGAGAGGGGGTTTGGTGGGCGCTGTGTGCGAGAGGGCGTTTGGTGCGCGCTGTGTGCGAGAGGGGGTTTGGTGGGCGCTGTGTGCGAGAGGGGGTTTGGTCACACTGTGTGCGAGAGGGGGTTTGGTGGGCGCTGTGTGCGAGAGGAGGTTTGGTGGGCGCTGTGTGCGAGAGGCGGTTTGGTGGGTGCTGTGTGCGAGAGGCGGTTTGGTGGGTGCTGTGTGTGAGAGGGGGTTTGGTGCACCCTGTGTCTGAGAGGAGGTTTGGTGGGCGCTGTGTGCGAGAGGGGGTTTGGTGCACGCTGTGTGTGAGAGCGGGTTTGGTGGGCGCTGTGTGCGAGAGGGGGTTTGGTGCACGCTGTGTGTGAGAGGGGGTTTGGTGGGCGCTGTGTGCGAGAGCGGGGTTGGTGGGTGCCGTGTGCGAGAGTGGGTTTGGTGCGCGCTGTGTGTGAGAGGGGGTTTGGTGGGCGCTGTGTGTGAGAGGGGGTTTGGTGTGTCCTGTGTGCGAGAGGGGGTTTGGTGGGCGCTGTGTGCGAGAGGGGGTTTGGTGTGTCCTGTGTGCGAGAGGGGGTTTGGTGGGCGCTGTGTGCGAGAGGGGGTTTGGTGGGCGCTGTTTGCGAGAGGGGGTTTGGTGGGTGCTGTGTGCGAGAGGGGGTTTGGTGCGCGCTGTGTGCGAGAGGGGGTTTGGTGTGTCCTGCGTGCGAGAGGGGGTTTGGTGGGCGCTGTGTGCGAGAGGGGGTTTGGTGGGCGCTGTGTGTGAGTGGGGGTTTGGTGGGCGCTTTGTGCGAGAGGGGGTTTGGTGGGCGCTGTGTGCGAGAGGGGGTTTGGTGGGCGCTGTGTGCGAGAGGGGGTTTGGTGCACACTGTGTGCGAGAGGTGGTTTGGTGGGCGCTGTGTGCTAGAGGGGGTTTGGTGGGCGCTGTGTGCGAGAGGCGGTTCGGTGGGTGCTGTGTGTGCGAGGGGGTTTGGTGCACGCTGTGTGTGAGAGGAGGTTTGGTGGGCGCTGTGTGCGAGAGGGGGTTTGGTGCGCGCTGTGTGTGAGAGGGGATTTGGTGCACGCTGTGTGCGAGAGGGGGTTTGGTGCGCGCTGTGTGCGAGAGGGGGTTTGGTGTGTCCTGTGTGCGAGATGGGGTTTGGTGGGCGCTGTGTGCGAGAGGGGGTTTGGTGGGCGCTGTGTGCTAGAGGGGGTTTGGTGGGCGCTGTGTGCGAGAGGGGGTTTGGTGCGCGCTGTGTGTGAGAGGGGGTTTGGTGGGCGCTGTGTGCGACAGGCGGTTTGGTGTGTCCTGTGTGCGAGAGGGTGTTTGGTGGGCGCTGTGTGCGAGAGGTGGTTTGGTGGGCGCTGTATGCGAGAGGGGGTTTGGTGTGTCCTGTGTGCGAGAGGGTGTTTGGTGGGCGCTGTGTGCGAGAGGGGGTTTGGTGGGCGCTGTGTGCGAGAGGGGGTTTGGTGTGTCCTGTGTGCGTGAGGGGGTTTGGTGGGCGCTGTGTGCGAGAGGGGGTTTGGTGGGCGCTGTAGGCGAGAGCGGGTTTGGTGGGATCTGTGTGCGAGAGGGGGTTTGGTGGGCGCTGTGTGCGAGAGGTGGTTCGGTGTGTCCTGTGTGCGAGAGGGGGTTTGGTGGGCGCTGTGTGCGAGAGGGGCTTTGGTGGGCGCTGTGTGCGAGAGGGGGTTTGGTGGGCGCTGTGTGCGAGAGGGGGTTTGGTGGGTGCTATGTGCGATGTGGGTTTTGTGCGCACTGTGTGTGAGAGGGGGTTTGGTGGGCGCTGTGTGCGAGAGGGGGTTTGGTGGGCGCTGTGTGCGAGAGTGGTTTTGGTGTGTCCTTTGTGCGAGAGGGGGTTTGGTGGGCGCTGTGTGCGAGAGGGGGTTTGGTGGGCGCTGTGTGCGAGAGGGGGTTTGGTGGACGCTGTGTGCGAGAGGGGGTTTGGTGGGCGCTGTATGCGAGAGCGGGTTTGGTGGGATCTGTGTGTGAGCTGGGCTTTGTTGTGTCCTGTGTGCGAGAGGTGTCTTGGTGGGATCTGTGTGCGAGAGGGGGTTTGGTGGGCGCTGTGTGCGAGAGGGGGTTCGGTGTGTCCTGTGTGCGAGAGGGGGTTTGGTGGGCGCTGTGTGCGAGAGGGGGTTTGGTGGGCGCTGTGTGTGAGAGTGGGTTTGGTGCCCGCTGTGTGTGAGAGGGGGTTTGGTGGGCGCTGTGTGCGAGAGGGGTTTTGGTGGGCGCTGTGTGTGAGAGGTGGTTTGGTGGGCGCTGTGTGTGAGAGGGGGTTTGGTGGGCGCTGTGTGCGAGAGGGGGTTTGGTGGGCGCTGTGTGCGCGAGGGGGTTTGGTGTTTCCTGTGTGCGAGAGGGGGTTTGGTGGGCGCTGTGTGCGAGAGGGGGTTTGGTGCCTGCTGTGTGCGAGAGGGGGTTTGGTGGGCGCTGTGTGCGAGAGGGGGTTTGGTGGGTGCTGTGTGCGAGAGGGGGTTTGGTGGGCGCTGTGTGCGAGAGGGGGTTTGGTGGGCGCTGTGTGCGAGAGGGGGTTTGGTGTGTCCTGTGTGCGAGAGGGGTTTTGGTGGGCGCTGTGTGCGAGAGGGGGTTTGGTGGGCTCTGTGTGCGAGAGGGGGTTTGGTGGGCGCTTTGTGCGAGAGAGGGTTTGGTGGGCGCTGTGTGCGAGAGGGTGTTTGGTGGGATCTGTGTGCGAGAGGGTGTTTGTTGGGCGCTGTGTGCGAGAGGGGGTTTGGTGGGCGCTGTGTGCGAGAGGGGGTTTGGTGGGCGCTGTGTGCGAGAGGGGGTTTGGTGGGCGCTGTGTGCGAGAGGGTGTTTGGTGGGATCTGTGTGCGAGAGGGTGTTTGTTGGGCGCTGTGTGCGAGAGGGGGTTTGGTGGGCGCTGTGTGCGGGAGGGGTTTGGTGGGCGCTGTGTGCGAGAGAGGGTTTGGTGGGTGCTGTGTGCGATGGGGGTTTTGTGCGCACTGTGTGTGAGAGGGGGTTTGGTGGGCGCTGTGTGCGAGACGGGGTTTGGTTTGTCCTGTGTGCGAGAGGGGGTTTGGTGGGCGCTGTGTGCGAGACGGGGTTTGGTGTGTCCTGTGTGCGAGAGGGGGTTTGGTGGGCGCTGTGTGCGAGAGGGGGTTTGGTGCACACTGTGTGCGAGAGGGGGTTTGGTGGGCGCTGTGTGCGAGAGGGGGTTTGGTGGGCGCTGTGTGCGAGAGGGGGTTTGGTGGGCGCTGTGTGTGAGAGGGCGTTTGGTGCGCGCTGTGTGCGAGCGGGGGTTTGGTGGGCGCTGTGTGCGAGAGGGGGTTTGGTGCACACTGTGTGTGAGAGGGGGTTTGGTGGGCGCTGTGTGCGAGAGGAGGTTTGGTGGGCGCTGTGTGCGAGAGGCGGTTTGGTGGGTGCTGTGTGCGAGAGGCGGTTTGGTGGGTGCTGTGTGTGAGAGGGGGTTTGGTGCACCCTGTGTGTGAGAGGAGGTTTGGTGGGTGCTGTGTGTGAGAGGGGGTTTGGTGCACCCTGTGTGTGAGAGGTGGTTTGGTGCGTGCTGTGTGCGAGAGGGGGTTTGGTGGGCGCTGTGTGCGAGAGGGGGTTTGGTGCACGCTGTGTGTGAGAGCGGGTTTGGTGGGCGCTGTGTGCAAGAGGGTGTTTGGTGCACGCTGTGTGTGAGAGGGGGTTTGGTGGGCGCTGTGAGCGAGAGCGGGGTTGGTGGGTGCCGTGTGCGAGAGGGTGTTTGATGTGTCCTGTGTGTGAGAGGGGGTTTAGTGGGCGCTGTGTGTGAGAGGGTGTTTGGTGGGCGCTGTGTGCGAGAGGGGGATTGGTGGGCACTGTGTGCGAGAGGGGGTTTGGTGCGCGCTGTGTGTGAGAGGGGGTTTGGTGGGCGCTGTGTGTGAGAGGGGGTTTGGTGTGTCCTGTGTGCGAGAGGGGGTTTGGTGGGCGCTGTGTGCGAGAGGGGGTTTGGTGGGCGCTGTGTGTGAGAGGGGGTTTGGTGGGCGCTGTGTGTGAGAGGGGGTTTGGTGGGCGCTGTGTGCGAGAGGGGGTTTGGTGGGCGCTGTGTGCGAGAGGGGGTTTGGTGGGCGCTGTGTGCGAGAGGGGGTTTGGTGTTTCCTGTGTGCGAGAGGGGGTTTGGTGGGCGCTGTGTGCGAGAGGGGGTTTGGTGCCTGCTGTGTGCCAGAGGGAATTTGGTGGGCGTTGTGTGCGAGAGGGGGTTTGGTGGGCGCTGTGTGCGAGAGGGGGTTTGGTGGGCGCTGTGTGCGAGAGGGGGTTTGGTGCCTGCTGTGTGCGAGAGGGGGTTTGGTGGGCGCTGTGTGTGAGAGGGGGATTGGTGGGCACTGTGTGTGAGAGGGGGTTTGGTGCGCGCTGTGTGTGAGAGGGGGTTTGTTGGGCGCTGTGTGCGAGAGGGGGTTTGGTGGGCGCTGTGTGCGAGAGGGGGTTTGGTGGACGCTGTGTGCGAGAGGGTGTTTGGTGTGTCCTGTGTGCGAGAGGGGGTTTGGTGAGCGCTGTGTGCGAGAGGGGGTTTGTTGTGTCCTGTGTGCGAGAGGGGGTTTGGTGGGTGCTGTGTGCGAGACGGGGTTTGGTGTGTCCTGTGTGCGAGAGGGTTTTTGGTGGGCGCTGTGTGCGAGAGGGGGTTTGGTGGGTGCTGTGTGCGAGAGGGGGTTTGGTGGGCGCTGTGTGCGAGAGAGGGTTTGGTGGGCGCTGTGTGCGAGAGGGTGTTTGGTGGGATCTGTGTGCGAGAGGGTGTTTGGTGGGCGCTGTGTGCGAGAGGGGGTTTGGTGGGCGCTGTGTGCGCGAGGGGTTTTGGTGCGCGCTGTGTGCGAGAGAGGGTTTGGTGGGTGCTGTGTGCGATGGCGGTTTTGTGCGCACTGTGTGTGAGAGGGGGTTTGGTGGGCGCTGTGTGCGTGACGGGGTTTGGTGTGTCCTGTGTGCGAGAGGGGGTTTGGTGGGCGCAGTGTGCGAGACGGGGTTTGGTGCACACTGTGTGCGAGAGGGGGTTTGGTGGGCGCTGTGTGCGAGAGGGGGTTTGGTGGGCGCTGTGTGCGAGAGGGGGTTTGGTGGGCGCTGTGTGCGAGAGGGCGTTTGGTGCGCGCTGTGTGCGAGAGGGGGTTTGGTGGGCGCTGTGTGCGAGAGGGGGTTTGGTCACACTGTGTGCGAGAGGGGGTTTGGTGGGCGCTGTGTCCGAGAGGAGGTTTGGTGGGCGCTGTGTGCGAGAGGCGGTTTGGTGGGTGCTGTGTGCGTGAGGCGTTTTGGTGGGTGCTGTGTGCGAGAGGCGGTTTGGTGGGTGCTGTGTGTGAGAGGGGGTTTGGTGCACCCTGTGTGTGAGAGGAGGTTTGGTGGGCGCTGTGTGCGAGAGGTGGTTTGGTGCACGCTGTGTGTGAGAGCGGGTTTGGTGGGCGCTGTGTGCGAGAGGGGGTTTGGTGCACGCTGTGTGTGAGAGGGGGTTTGGTGGGCGCTGTGTGCGAGAGCAGGGTTGGTGGGTGCCGTGTGCGAGAGTGGGTTTGGTGCGCGCTGTGTGCGAGAGGGGGTTTGGTGCGCGCTGTGTGCGAGAGGGGGTTTGGTGCGCGCTGTGTGCGAGAGAGGGTTTGGTGGGTGCTGTGTGCGATGGGGGTTTTGTGCGCAGTGTGTGTGAGAGGGGGTTTGGTGGGCGCTGTGTGCGAGAGGGGGTTTGGTGGGCGCTGTTTGCGAGAGGGGGTTTGGTGTGTCCTGTGTGCGAGAGGGGGTTTGGTGTGTCCTGTGTGCGTGACGGGGTTTGGTGGACGCTGTGTGCGAGAGGGGGTTTGGTGGGCGCTGTGTGCGAGAGGGGGTTTGGTGGGCGCTGTGTGTGAGAGTGGGTTTGGTGCCCGCTGTGTGTGAGAGGGGGTTTGGTGGGCGCTGTGTGCGAGAGGGGGTTTGGTGTTTCCTGTGTGCGAGAGGGGGTTTGGTGGGCGCTGTGTGCGAGAGTGGTTTTGGTGGGCGCTGTGTGTGAGAGGGGGTTTGGTGGGCGCTGTGTGAGAGAGGGGGTTTGGTGGGCGCTGTTTGCGAGAGGGGGTTTGGTGGGCGCTGTGTGCGAGAGTGGGTTTGGTGGGCGCTGTGTGCGAGAGGGGGTTTGGTGGGCGCTGTGTGCGAGAGGGGGTTTGGTGTTTCCTGTGTGCGAGAGGGGGTTTGGTGGGCGCTGTGTGCGAGAGGGGATTTGGTGGGCGCTGTGTGCGAGAGGGGGTTTGGTGCCTGCTGTGTGCGAGAGGGGGTTTGGTGGGCGCTGTGTGCGAGAGGGGGTTTGGTGGGCGCTGTGTGCGAGAGGGGGTTTGGTGGGCGCTGTGTGTGAGAGGGGGTTTGGTGCGCGCTGTGTGCGAGAGAGGGTTAGGTGGGCGCTGTGTGCGAGACGGGGTTTGGTGTGTCCTGTGTGCGAGAGGGGGTTAGGTGGGCGCTGTGTGCGAGACGGGGTTTGGTGTGTCCTCTGTGCGAGAGGGGGTTTGGTGCACACTGTGTGCGAGAGGGGGTTTGGTGGGCGCTGTGTACGAGAGGGGGTTTGATGGGCGCTGTGTGCGAGAGGGGGTTTGGTGGGCGCTGTGTGCGAGAGGGGGTTTGGTGGGCGCTGTGTGCGAGAGGGCGTTTGGTGCGCGCTGTGTGCGAGAGGGGGTTTGGTGGGCGCTGTGTGCGAGAGGGGGTTTGGTCACACTGTGTGCGAGAGGGGGTTTGGTGGGCGCTGTGTGCGAGAGGAGGTTTGGTGGGCGCTGTGTGCGAGAGGCGGTTTGGTGGGTGCTGTGTGCGAGAGGCGGTTTGGTGGGTGCTGTGTGTGAGAGGGGGTTTGGTGGGCGCTGTGTGCGAGAGGCGGTTTGGTGCACCCTGTGTGTGAGAGGAGGTTTGGTGGGCGCTGTGTGTGAGAGGGGGTTTGGTGGGCGCTGTGTGTGAGAGCGGGTTTGGTGGGCGCTGTGTGCGAGAGGGGGTTTGGTGCACGCTGTGTGTGAGAGGGGGTTTGGTGGGCGCCGTGTGCGAGAGCGGGGTTGGTGGGTGCCGTGTGCGAGAGTGGGTTTGGTGCGCGCTGTGTGTGAGAGGGGGTTTGGTGGGCACTGTGTGTGAGAGGGGGTTTGGTGTGTCCTGTGTGCGAGAGGGGGTTTGGTGGGCGCTGTGTGCGAGAGGGGGTTTGGTGGGCGCTGTGTGCGAGAGGGGGTTTGGTGGGTGCTGTGTGCGAGAGGGGATTTGGTGCGCGCTGTGTGCGAGAGGGGGTTTGGTGTGTCCTGTGTGCGAGAGGGGGTTTGGTCGGCGCTGTGTGCGAGAGGGCGTTTGGTGGGCGCTGTGGGCGAGAGGGGGTTTGGTGGGCGCTTTGTGCGAGAGGGGGTTTGGTGGGCGCTGTGTGCGAGAGGGGGTTTGGTGGGCGCTGTGTGCGAGAGGGGGTTTGGTGCACACTGTGTGCGAGAGGTGGTTTGGTGGGCGCTGTGTGCGAGAGGGGGTTTGGTGGGCGCTGTGTGCGAGAGGCGGTTTGGTGGGTGCTGTGTGTGAGAGGGGGTTTGGTGCACGCTGTGTGTGAGAGGAGGTTTGGTGGGCGCTGTGTGCGAGAGGGGGTTTGGTGCTCGCTGTGTGTGAGAGGCGGTTTGGTGGGCGCTGTGTGCGAGAGGCGGTTTGGTGGGTGCTGTGTGTGAGAGGGGGTTTGGTGCACGCTGTGTGTGAGAGGAGGTTTGGTGGGTGCCGGTGTGCGAGAGTGGGTTTGGTGCGCGCTGTGTGTGAGAGGGGGTTTGGTGGGCACTGTGTGTGAGAGGGGGTTTGGTGTGTCCTGTGTGCGAGAGGGGGTTTGGTGGGCGCTGTGTGCGAGAGGGGGTTTGGTGGGCGCTGTGTGCGAGAGGGGGTTTGGTGGGTGCTGTGTGCGAGAGGGGATTTGGTGCGCGCTGTGTGCGAGAGGGGGTTTGGTGTGTCCTGTGTGCGAGAGGGGGTTTGGTCGGCGCTGTGTGCGAGAGGGCGTTTGGTGGGCGCTGTGGGCGAGAGGGGGTTTGGTGGGCGCTTTGTGCGAGAGGGAGTTTGGTGGGCGCTGTGTGCGAGAGGGGGTTTGGTGGGCGCTGTGTGCGAGAGGGGGTTTGGTGCACACTGTGTGCGAGAGGTGGTTTGGTGGGCGCTGTGTGCGAGAGGGGGTTTGGTGGGCGCTGTGTGCGAGAGGCGGTTTGGTGGGTGCTGTGTGTGAGAGGGGGTTTGGTGCACGCTGTGTGTGAGAGGAGGTTTGGTGGGCGCTGTGTGCGAGAGGGGGTTTGGTGCTCGCTGTGTGTGAGAGGGGGTTTGGTGCACGCTGTGTGCGAGAGGGGGTTTGGTGCGCGCTGTGTGCGAGAGGGGGTTTGATGTGTCCTGTGTGCGAGAGGGGGTTTGGTGGGCGCTGTGTGCGAGACGGGGTTTGGTGTGTGCTGTGTGCGAGAGGGTTTTTGGTGGGCGCTGTGTGCGAGAGGGGATTTGGTGGGCGCTGTGTGCGAGAGGGGGTTTGGTGGGCGCTGTGTGCGAGAGAGGGTTTGGTGGGCGCTGTGTGCGAGAGGGTGTTTGGTGGGATCTGTATGCAAGAGGGTGTTTGGTGGGCGCTGTGTGCGAGAGGGGGTTTGGTGGGCGCTGTGTGCGCGAGGGGTTTTGGTGCGCGCTGTGTGCGAGATAGGGTTTGGTGGGTGCTGTGTGCGATGGGGGTTTTGTGCGCACTGTGTGTGAGAGGGGGTTTGGTGGGCGCTGTGTGCGAGACGGGGTTTGGTGTGTCCTGTGTGCGAGAGGGGGTTAGGTGGGCGCTGTGTGCGAGACGGGGTTTGGTGTGTCCTGTGTGCGAGAGGGGGTTTGGTGGGCGCTGTGTGCGTGACGGGGTTTGGTGTGTCCTGTGTGCGAGAGGGGGTTTGGTGGTCGCTGTGTGCGAGAGGGGGTTTGGTGCACACTGTGTGCGAGAGGGGGTTTGGTGGGCGCTGTGTGCGAGTGGGGGTTTGGTGGGCGCTGTGTGCGAGAGGGCGTTTGGTGCGCGCTGTGTGCGAGAGGGCGTTTGGTGCGCGCTGTGTGCGAGAGGGGGTTTGGTGGGCGCTGTGTGCGAGAGGGGGTTTGGTCACACTGTGTGCGAGAGGGGGTTTGGTGGGCCCTGTGTGTGAGAGGGGGTTTGGTGCACACTGTGTGAGAGAGGGGGTTTGGTGGGCGCTGTGTGCGAGAGGGGGTTTGGTGCGCGCTGTGTGCGAGAGGGGGTTTGGTGGGATCTGTGTGCGAGAGGTGTTTTGGTGCGCGCTTTGTGTGAGAGAGGGTTTGGTGGGTGCTGTGTGCGATGGGGGTTTGGTGGGCGCTGTGTGCGAGACGGGTTTTGTTGTGTCCTGTGTGCGAGAGGGGGTTTGGTGCGCGCTGTGTGCGAGAGGTGGTTTGGTGGGCGCTGTGTGCGAGAGGGGGTTTGGTGGGCGCTGTGTGCGAGAGGGGGTTTGGTGGGCGCTGTGTGTGAGAGGGCGTTTGGTGCGCGCTGTGTGCGAGAGGGGGTTTGGTGGGCGCTGTGTGCGAGAGGGGGTTTGGTGCACACTGTGTGTGAGAGGGGGTTTGGTGGGCGCTGTGTGCGAGAGGGGGTTTGGTGGGCGCTGTGTGTGAGAGGGCGTTTGGTGCCTGCTGTGTGCGAGAGGGGGTTTGGTGGGATCTGTGTGCGAGAGGGGGTTTGGTGGGCGCTGTGTGCGAGAGGGGGTTTGGTGGGCGCTGTGTGCGAGAGGGGGTTTGGTGGGATCTGTGTGCGAGAGGTGGTTTGCTGGGCGCTGTGTGCGATGGGGGGTTTGGTGCGCGCTGTGTGCGAGATAGGGTTTGGTGGGTGCTGTGTGCGATGGGGGTTTTGTGCGCACTGTGTGTGAGAGGGGGTTTGGTGGGCGCTGTGTGCGAGACAGTGTTTGGTGTGTCCTGTGTGCGAGAGGGGGTTAGGTGGGCGCTGTGTGCGAGACGGGGTTTGGTGTGTCCTGTGTGCGAGAGGGGGTTTGGTGGGGCGCTGTGTGCGAGAGGGGGTTTGGTGGGCGCTGTGTGCGAGAGGGGGTTTGGTGGGCGCTGTGTGCGAGAGGGCGTTTGGGTGCGCGCTGTGTGCGAGATAGGGTTTGGTGGGTGCTGTGTGCGATGGGGGTTTTGTGCGCACTGTGTGTGAGAGGGGGTTTGGTGGGCGCTGTGTGCGAGACAGTGTTTGGTGTGTCCTGTGTGCGAGAGGGGGTTAGGTGGGCGCTGTGTGCGAGACGGGGTTTGGTGTGTCCTGTGTGCGAGAGGGGGTTTGGTGGGCGCTGTGTGCGAGAGGGGGTTTGGTGGGCGCTGTGTGCGAGAGGGGGTTTGGTGGGCGCTGTGTGCGAGAGGGCGTTTGGTGCGCGCTGTGTGCGAGAGGGGGTTTGGTGGGCGCTGTGTGCGAGAGGCGGTTTGGTCACACTGTGTGCGAGAGGGGGTTTGGTTAGTGCTGTGTGCGAGAGGAGGTTTGGTGGGCGCTGTGTGCGAGAGGCGGTTTGGTGGGTGCTGTGTGCGAGAGGCGGTTTGGTGGGTGCTGTGTGTGAGAGGGGGTTTGGTGCACCCTGTGTGTGAGAGGAGGTTTGGTGGGCGCTGTGTGCGAGAGGGGGTTTGGTGCACGCTGTGTGTGAGAGCGGGTTTGGTGGGCGCTGTGTGCGAGAGGGGGTTTGGTGCACGCTGTGTGTGAGAGGGGGTTTGGTGGGCGCCGTGTGCGAGAGCGGGGTTGGTGGGTGCCGTGTGCGAGAGTGGGTTTGGTGCGCGCTGTGTGTGAGAGGGGGTTTGGTGGGTGCTGTGTGTGAGAGGTGGTTTGGTCACACTGTGTGCGAGAGGGGGTTTGGTGCGCGCTGTGTGCGAGAGGGTGTTTGGTGTGTCCTGTGTGCGAGAGGGGTTTTGGTGGGCGCTGTGTGCGAGAGGGGGTTTGGTGGGCGCTGTGTGCGAGAGGGGGTTTGGTGGGTGCTGTGTGCGAGAGGGGGTTTGGTGCGCGCTGTGTGCGAGAGGGGGTTTGGTGTGTCCTGTGTGCGAGAGGGGGTTTGGTCGGCGCTGTGTGCGAGAGGGGGTTTGGTGGGCGCTGTGGGCGAGAGGGGGTTTGGTGGGCGCTTTGTGCGAGAGGGGGTTTGGTGGGCGCTGTGTGCGAGAGGGGGTTTGGTGGGCGCTGTGTGCGAGAGGGGGTTTGGTGCACACTGTGTGCGAGAGGTGGTTTGGTGGGCGCTGTGTGCGAGAGGGGGTTTGGTGGGCGCTGTGTGCGAGAGGCGGTTTGGTGGGTGCTGTGTGTGAGAGGGGGTTTGGTGCACGCTGTGTGTGAGAGGAGGTTTGGTGGGCGCTGTGTGCGAGAGGGGGTTTGGTGCGCGCTGTGTGTGAGAGGGGGTTTGGTGCACGCTGTGTGCGAGAGGGGGTTTGGTGCGCGCTGTGTGCGAGAGGGGTTTTGGTGTTTCCTGTGTGCGAGAGGGGGTTTGGTGGGCGCTGTGTGCGAGAGGGGGTTTGTTGTGTCCTGTGTGCGAGAGGGGGTTTGGTGGGCGCTGTGTGCGAGACGGGGTTTGGTGTGTCCTGTTTGCGAGAGGGTTTTTGGTGGGCGCTGTGTGCGAGAGGGGGTTTGGTGGGCGCTGTGTGCGAGAGGGGGTTTGGTGGGCGCTGTGTGCGAGAGAGGGTTTGGTGGGCGCTGTGTGCGAGAGGGTGTTTGGTGGGATCTGTATGCAAGAGGGTGTTTGGTGGGCGCTGTGTGCGAGAGGGGGTTTGGTGGGCGCTGTGTGCGCGAGGGGTTTTGGTGCGCGCTGTGTGCGAGATCGGGTTTGGTGGGTGCTGTGTGCGATGGGGGTTTTGGTGCGCACTGTGTGTGAGAGGGGGTTTGGTGGGCGCTGTGTGCGAGACGGGGTTTGGTGTGTCCTGTGTGCGAGAGGGGGTTAGGTGGGCGCTGTGTGCGAGACGGGGTTTGGTGTGTCCTGTGTGCGAGAGGGGGTTTGGTGGTCGCTGTGTGCGAGAGGGGGTTTGGTGCACACTGTGTGCGAGAGGGGGTTTGGTGGGCGCTGTGTGCGAGAGGGGGTTTGGTGGGCGCTGTGTGCGAGAGGGGGTTTGGTGGGCGCTGTGTGCGAGAGGGCGTTTGGTGCGCGCTGTGTGCGAGAGGGGGTTTGGTGGGCGCTGTGTGCGAGAGGGGGTTTGGTCACACTGTGTGCGAGAGGGGGTTTGGTGGGCGCTGTGTGCGAGAGGCGGTTTGGTGGGTGCTGTGTGCGAGAGGCGGTTTGGTGGGTGCTGTGTGTGAGAGGGGGTTTGGTGCACCCTGTGTGTGAGAGGAGGTTTGGTGGGCGCTGTGTGCGAGAGGGGGTTTGGTGCACGCTGTGTGTGAGAGCGGGTTTGGTGGGCGCTGTGTGCGAGAGGGGGTTTGGTGCACGCTGTGTGTGAGAGGGGGTTTGGTGGGCGCTGTGTGCGAGAGCGGGGTTGATGTGTCCTGTGTGCGAGAGCGGGGTTTGGTGCACGCTGTGTGTGAGAGGGGGTTTGGTGGGCGCTGTGTGCGAGAGCGGGGTTGGTGGGTGCCGTGTGCGAGAGTGGGTTTGGTTCCCGCTGTGTGTGAGAGGGGGTTTGGTGTGTCCTGTGTGCGAGAGGGGGTTTGGTGCCTGCTGTGTGCCAGAGGGGGTTTGGTGGGCGCTGTGTGCGACAGGGGGGTTTGGTGGGCGCTGTGTGCGAGAGGGGGTTTGGGTGGGCGCTGTGTGCGAGAGGGGGTTTGGTGCCTGCTGTGTGCGAGAGGGGGTTTGGGTGGGCGCTGTGTGTGAGAGGGGGATTGGTGGGCACTGTGTGTGAGAGGGGGTTTGGTGCGCGCTGTGTGTGAGAGGGGGTTTGTTGGGCGCTGTGTGCGAGAGGGGGTTTGGTGGGCGCTGTGTGCCAGAGGGGGTTTGGTGGACGCTGTGTGCGAGAGGGTGTTTGGTGTGTCCTGTGTGCGAGAGGGGGTTTGGTGGGCGCTGTGTGCGAGAGGGGGTTTGTTGTGTCCTGTGTGCGAGAGGGGGTTTGGTGGGTGCTGTGTGCGAGACGGGGTTTGGTGTGTCCTGTGTGCGAGAGGGTTTTTGGTGGGCGCTGTGTGCGAGAGGGTTTTTGGTGGGCGCTGTGTTGCGAGAGGGGGTTTGGTGGGTGCTGTGTGTGAGAGGGGGTTTGGTGGGCGCTGTGTGTGAGAGGGGGTTTGGTGGGCGCTGTGTGCGAGAGAGGGTTTGGTGGGCGCTGTGTGCGAGAGGGTGTTTGGTGGGATCTGTGTGCGAGAGGGTGTTTGGTGGGCGCTGTGTGCGAGAGGGGGTTTGGTGGGCGCTGTGTGCGCGAGGGGTTTTGGTGCGCGCTGTGTGCGAGAGAGGGTTTGGTGGGTGCTGTGTGCGATGGGGGTTTTGTGCGCACTGTGTGTGAGAGGGGGTTTGGTGGGCGCTGTGTGCGTGACGGGGTTTGGTGTGTCCTGTGTGCGAGAGGGGGTTTGGTGGGCGCAGTGTGCGAGACGGGGTTTGGTGTGTCCTGTGTGCGAGAGGGGTTTGGTGGGCGCTGTGTGCGAGAGGGGGTTTGGTGCACACTGTGTGCGAGAGGGGGTTTGGTGGGCGCTGTGTGCGAGAGGGGGTTTGGTGGGCGCTGTGTGCGAGAGGGGGTTTGGTGGGCGCTGTGTGCGAGAGGGCGTTTGGTGCGCGCTGTGTGCGAGAGGGGGTTTGGTGGGCGCTGTGTGCGAGAGGGGATTTGGTCACACTGTGTGCGAGAGGGGGTTTGGTGGGCGCTGTGTGCGAGAGGAGGTTTGGTGGGCGCTGTGTGCGAGAGGCGGTTTGGTGGGTGCTGTGTGCGAGAGGAGGTTTGGTGGGCGCTGTGTGCGAGAGGCGTTTTGGTGGGTGCTGTGTGCGAGAGGCGGTTTGGTGGGTGCTGTGTGTGAGAGGGGGTTTGGTGCACCCTGTGTGTGAGAGGAGGTTTGGTGGGCGCTGTGTGCGAGAGGTGGTTTGGTGCACGCTGTGTGTGAGAGCGGGTTTGGTGGGCGCTGTGTGCGAGAGGGGGTTTGGTGCACGCTGTGTGTGAGAGGGGGTTTGGTGGGCGCTGTGTGCGAGAGCAGGGTTGGTGGGTGCCGTGTGCGAGAGTGGGTTTGGTGCGCGCTGTGTGCGAGAGGGGGTTTGGTGCGCGCTGTGTGCGAGAGGGGGTTTGTGCGCAGTGTGTGTGAGAGAGGGTTTGGTGGGCGCTGTGTGCGATGGGGGTTTTGTGCGCAGTGTGTGAGAGGGGGTTTGGTGGGCGCTGTGTGCGAGAGGGGGTTTGGTGGGCGCTGTTTGCGAGAGGGGGTTTGGTGTGTCCTGTGTGCGAGAGGGGGTTTGGTGTGTCCTGTGTGCGTGACGGGGTTTGGTGGACGCTGTGTGCGAGAGGGGGTTTGGTGGGCGCTGTATGCGAGAGCGGGTTTGGTGGGATCTGTGTGTGAGCTGGGCTTTGTTGTGTCCTGTGTGCGAGAGGTGTCTTGGTGGGATCTGTGTGCGAGAGGGGGTTTGGTGGGCGCTGTGTGCGAGAGGGGGTTCTGTGTGTCCTGTGTGCGAGAGGGGGTTTGGTGGGCGCTGTGTGCGAGAGGGGGTTTGGTGGGCGCTGTGTGTGAGAGTGGGTTTGGTGCCCGCTGTGTGTGAGAGGGGGTTTGGTGGGCGCTGTGTGCGAGAGGGGTTTTGGTGGGCGCTGTGTGTGAGAGGGGGTTTGGTGGGCGCTGTGTGAGAGAGGGGGTTTGGTGGGCGCTGTTTGCGAGAGGGGGGTTTGGTGGGCGCTGTGTGCGAGAGTGGGTTTGGTGGGCGCTGTGTGCGAGAGGGGGTTTGGTGTTTCCTGTGTGCGAGAGGGGGTTTGGAGGGCGCTGTGTGCGAGAGGGGGTTTGGTGCCTGCTGTGTGCGAGAGGGGGTTTGGTGGGCGCTGTGTGCGAGAGGGGGTTTGGTGGGCGCTGTGTGCGAGAGGGGGTTTGGTGGGCGCTGTGTGCGAGAGGGGGTTTGGTGCGCGCTGTGTGCGAGAGGGGGTTAGGTTGGCGCTGTGTACGAGACGGGTTTTGGTGTGTCCTGTGTGCGAGAGGGGGTTAGGTGGGCGCTGTGTGCGAGACGGGGTTTGGTGTGTCCTGTGTGCGAGAGGGGGTTTGGTGCACACTGTGTGCGAGAGGGGGTTTGGTGGGCGCTGTGTGCGAGAGGGGGTTTGATGGGCGCTGTGTGCGAGAGGGGGTTTGGTGGGCGCTGTGTGCGAGAGGGGGTTTGGTGGGCGCTGTGTGCGAGAGGGCGTTTGGTGCGCGCTGTGTGCGAGAGGGGGTTTGGTGGGCGCTGTGTGCGAGAGGGGGTTTGGTCACACTGTGTGCGAGAGGTGGTTTGGTGGGCGCTGTGTGCGAGAGGAGGTTTTGGTGGGCGCTGTGTGCGAGAGGCGGTTTGGTGGGTGCTGTGTGCGAGAGGCGGTTTGGTGGGTGCTGTGTGTGAGAGGGGGTTTGGTGCACCCTTTGTGTGAGAGGAGGTTTGGTGGGCGCTGTGTGCGAGAGGGGGTTTGGTGCACGCTGTGTGTGAGAGCGGGTTTGGTGGGCGCTGTGTGCGAGAGGGGGTTTGGTGCACGCTGTGTGTGAGAGGGGGTTTGGTGGGCGCCGTGTGCGAGAGCGGGGTTGGTGGGTGCCGTGTGCGAGAGTGGGTTTGGTGCGCGCTGTGTGTGAGAGGGGGTTTGGTGGGCGCTGTGTGTGAGAGGGGGTTTGGTGTGTCCTGTGTGCGAGAGGGGGTTTGGTGGGCGCTGTGTGCGAGAGGGGGTTTGGTGGGCGCTGTGTGCGAGAGGGGGTTTGGTGGGTGCTGTGTGCGAGAGGGGGTTTGGTGCACGCTGTGTGCGAGAGGGGGTTTGGTGTGTCCTGTGTGCGAGAGGGGGTTTGGTCGGCGCTGTGTGCGAGAGGGGGTTTGGTGGGCGCTGTGTGCGAGAGGGGGTTTGGTGGGCGCTGTGTGCGAGAGGGGGTTTGGTGCACACTGTGTGCGAGAGGTGGTTTGGTGGGCACTGTGTGCGAGAGGGGGTTTGGTGGGCGCTGTGTGCGAGAGGCGGTTTGGTGGGTGCTGTGTGTGAGAGGGGGTTTGGTGCACGCTGTGTGTGAGAGGAGGTTTGGTGGGCGCTGTGTGCGAGAGGGGGTTTGGTGCGCGCTGTGTGTGAGAGCGGGTTTGGTGCACGCTGTGTGCGAGAGGGGGTTTGTTGTGTCCTGTGTGCGAGAGGGGGTTTGGTGGGCGCTGTGTGCGAGACGGGGTTTGGTGTGTCCTGTGTGCGAGAGGGTTTTTGGTGGGCGCTGTGTGCGAGAGGGGGTTTGGTGGGCGCTGTGTGCGAGAGGGGGTTTGGTGGGCGCTGTGTGCGAGAGAGGGTTTGGTGGGCGCTGTGTGCGAGAGGGTGTTTGGTGGGATCTGTATGCAAGAGGGTGTTTGGTGGGCGCTGTGTGCGAGAGGGGGTTTGGTGGGCGCTGTGTGCGCGAGGGGGTTTGGTGCGCGCTGTGTGCGAGATAGGGTTTGGTGGGCGCTGTGTGCGAGACGGGGTTTGGTGTGTCCTGTGTGCGAGAGGGGGTTAGGTGGGCGCTGTGTGCGAGACGGGGTTTGGTGTGTCCTGTGTGCGAGAGGGGGTTTGGTGGTCGCTGTGTGCGAGAGGGGGTTTGGTGCACACTGTGTGCGAGAGGGGGTTTGGTGGGCGCTGTGTGCGAGAGGGGGTTTGGTGGGCGCTGTGTGCGAGTGGGGGTTTGGTGGGCGCTGTGTGCGAGAGGGCGTTTGGTGCGCGCTGTGTGCGAGAGGGGGTTTGGTGGGCGCTGTGTGCGAGAGGGGGTTTGGTCACACTGTGTGCGAGAGGGGGTTTGGTGGGCGCTGTGTGCGAGAGGAGGTTTGGTGGGCGCTGTGTGCGAGAGGCGGTTTGGTGGGTGCTGTGTGCGAGAGGCGGTTTGGTGGGTGCTGTGTGTGAGAGGGGGTTTGGTGCACCCTGTGTGTGAGAGGAGGTTTGGTGGGCGCTTTGTGCGAGAGGGGGTTTGGTGCATGCTGTGTGTGAGAGCGGGTTTGGTGGGTGCCGTGTGCGAGAGTGGGTTTGGTGCGCGCTGTGTGTGAGAGGGGGTTTGGTGGGCGCTGTGTGTGAGAGGGGGTTTGGTGTGTCCTGTGTGCGAGTGGGGGTTTGGTGGGCGCTGTGTGCGAGAGGGGGTTTGGTGGGCGCTGTGTGCGAGAGGGGATTTGGTGGGTGCTGTGTGCGAGAGGGGGTTTGGTGCGCGCTGTGTGCGAGAGGGGGTTTGGTGTGTCCTGTGTGCGAGAGGGGGTTTGGTCGGCGCTGTGTGCGAGAGGGGGTTTGGTGGGCGCTGTGGGCGAGAGGGGGTTTGGTGGGCGCTGTGTGCGAGAGGGGGTTTGGTGGGCGCTGTGTGCGAGAGGGGGTTTGGTGGGCGCTGTGTGCGAGAGGGGGTTTGGTGGGCGCTGTGTGCGAGAGGGGGTTTGGTGCACACTGTGTGCGAGAGGTGGTTTGGTGGGCGCTGTGTGCGAGAGGGGGTTTGGTGGGCGCTGTGTGCGAGAGGCGGTTTGGTGGGTGCTGTGTGTGAGAGGGGGTTTGGTGCACGCTGTGTGTGAGAGGAGGTTTGGTGGGCGCTGTGCGCGAGAGGGGGTTTGGTGGGCGCTGTGTGTGAGAGGGGGTTTGGTGCGCGCTGTGTGCGAGAGGGGGTTTGGTGGGCGCTGTGTGTGAGAGGGGGTTTGGTGGGCGCTGTGCGCGAGAGGAGGTTTGGTGGGTGCCGTGTGCGAGAGGGGGTTTGGTGCGCGCTGTGTGTGAGAGGGGGTTTGGTGGGCGCTGTGTGTGAGAGGGGGTTTGGTGCGCGCTGTGTGCGAGAGGGGGTTTTTCTGGGCGCTGTGTGCTAGAGGGGGTTTGGTGGGCGCTGTGTGCGAGAGGGGGTTTGGTGGGCGCTGTGTGCGAGAGGGGGTTTGGTGGGTGCTGTGTGCGAGAGGGGGTTTGGTGGGTGCTGTGTGCGAGAGGGGGTTTGGTGGGCGCTGTGTGCGAGAGGCGGTTTGGTGGGTGCTGTGTGTGAGAGGGGGTTTGGTGCACGCTGTGTGTGAGAGGAGGTTTGGTGGGCGCTGTGCGCGAGAGGGGGTTTGGTGGGCGCTGTGTGTGAGAGGGGGTTTGGTGCGCGCTGTGTGCGAGAGGGGGTTTGGTGGGCGCTGTGTGTGAGAGGGGGTTTGGTGGGCGCTGTGCGCGAGAGGAGGTTTGGTGGGTGCTGTGTGCGAGAGGGGGTTTGGTGCGCGCTGTGTGTGAGAGGGGGTTTGGTGGGCGCTGTGTGCGAGAGGGGGTTTGGTGGGCGCTGTGTGTGAGAGGGGGTTTGGTGCGCGCTGTGTGCGAGAGGGGGTTTTTCTGGGCGCTGTGTGCTAGAGGGGGTTTGGTGGGCGCTGTGTGCGAGAGGGGGTTTGGTGGGCGCTGTGTGCGAGAGGGGGTTTGGTGTTTCCTGTGTGCGAGAGGGGGTTTGGTGGGTGCTGTGTGTGAGAGGGGGTTTGGTGGGCGCTATGTGCGAGAGGCGGTTTGGTGTGCGCTGTGTGCGAGAGGGGGTTTGGTGCGCGCTGTGTGCGAGAGGGGTTTTGGTGTGTCCTGTGTGCGAGAGGGGGTTTGGTGGGCGCTGTGTGCGAGAGGGGGTTTGTTGTGTCCTGTGTGCGAGAGGGGGTTTGGTGGGCGCTGTGTGCGAGACGGGGTTTGGTGTGTCCTGTTTGCGAGAGGGTTTTTGGTGGGCGCTGTGTGCGAGAGGGGGTTTGGTGGGCGCTGTGTGCGAGAGGGGGTTTGGTGGGCGCTGTGTGCGAGAGAGGGTTTGGTGGGCGCTGTGTGCGAGAGGGTGTTTGGTGGGATCTGTATGCAAGAGGGTGTTTGGTGGGCGCTGTGTGCGAGAGGGGGTTTGGTGGGCGCTGTGTGCGCGAGGGGTTTTGGTGCGCGCTGTGTGCGAGATAGGGTTTGGTGGGTGCTGTGTGCGATGGGGGTTTTGTGCGCTCTGTGTGTGAGAGGGGGTTTGGTGGGCGCTGTGTGCGAGACGGGGTTTGGTGTGTCCTGTGTGCGAGAGGGGGTTAGGTGGGCGCTGTGTGCGAGACGGGGTTTGGTGTGTCCTGTGTGCGAGAGGGGGTTTGGTGGTCGCTGTGTGCGAGAGGGGGTTTGGTGCACACTGTGTGCGAGAGGGGGTTTGGTGGGCGCTGTGTGCGAGAGGGGGTTTGGTGGGCGCTGTGTGCGAGAGGGGGTTTGGTGGGCGCTGTGTGCGAGAGGGCGTTTGGTGCGCGCTGTGTGCGAGAGGGGGTTTGGTGGGCGCTGTGTGCGAGAGGGGGTTTGGTCACACTGTGTGCGAGAGGGGGTTTGGTGGGCGCTGTGTGCGAGAGGCGGTTTGGTGGGTGCTGTGTGCGAGAGGCGGTTTGGTGGGTGCTGTGTGTGAGAGGGGGTTTGGTGCACCCTGTGTGTGAGAGGAGGTTTGGTGGGCGCTGTGTGCGAGAGGGGGTTTGGTGCACGCTGTGTGTGAGAGCGGGTTTGGTGGGCGCTGTGTGCGAGAGGGGGTTTGGTGCACGCTGTGTGTGAGAGGGGGTTTGGTGGGCGCTGTGTGCGAGAGCGGGGTTGATGTGTCCTGTGTGCGAGAGCGGGGTTTGGTGCACGCTGTGTGTGAGAGGGGGTTTGGTGGGCGCTGTGTGCGAGAGCGGGGTTGGTGGGTGCCGTGTGCGAGAGTGGGTTTGGTTCCCGCTGTGTGTGAGAGGGGGTTTGGTGTGTCCTGTGTGCGAGAGGGGGTTTGGTGCCTGCTGTGTGCCAGAGGGGGTTTGGTGGGCGCTGTGTGCGACAGGGGGTTTGGTGGGCGCTGTGTGCGAGAGGGGGTTTGGTGGGCGCTGTGTGCGAGAGGGGGTTTGGTGCCTGCTGTGTGCGAGAGGGGGTTTGGTGGGCGCTGTGTGTGAGAGGGGGATTGGTGGGCACTGTGTGTGAGAGGGGGTTTGGTGCGCGCTGTGTGTGAGAGGGGGTTTGTTGGGCGCTGTGTGCGAGAGGGGGTTTGGTGGGCGCTGTGTGCCAGAGGGGGTTTGGTGGACGCTGTGTGCGAGAGGGTGTTTGGTGTGTCCTGTGTGCGAGAGGGGGTTTGGTGGGCGCTGTGTGCGAGAGGGGGTTTGTTGTGTCCTGTGTGCGAGAGGGGGTTTGGTGGGTGCTGTGTGCGAGACGGGGTTTGGTGTGTCCTGTGTGCGAGAGGGTTTTTGGTGGGCGCTGTGTGCGAGAGGGTTTTTGGTGGGCGCTGTGTGCGAGAGGGGGTTTGGTGGGTGCTGTGTGTGAGAGGGGGTTTGGTGGGCGCTGTGTGTGAGAGGGGGTTTGGTGGGCGCTGTGTGCGAGAGAGGGTTTGGTGGGCGCTGTGTGCGAGAGGGTGTTTGGTGGGATCTGTGTGCGAGAGGGTGTTTGGTGGGCGCTGTGTGCGAGAGGGGGTTTGGTGGGCGCTGTGTGCGCGAGGGGTTTTGGTGCGCGCTGTGTGCGAGAGAGGGTTTGGTGGGTGCTGTGTGCGATGGGGGTTTTGTGCGCACTGTGTGTGAGAGGGGGTTTGGTGGGCGCTGTGTGCGTGACGGGGTTTGGTGTGTCCTGTGTGCGAGAGGGGGTTTGGTGGGCGCAGTGTGCGAGACGGGGTTTGGTGTGTCCTGTGTGCGAGAGGGGGTTTGGTGGGCGCTGTGTGCGAGAGGGGGTTTGGTGCACACTGTGTGCGAGAGGGGGTTTGGTGGGCGCTGTGTGCGAGAGGGGGTTTGGTGGGCGCTGTGTGCGAGAGGGGGTTTGGTGGGCGCTGTGTGCGAGAGGGCGTTTGGTGCGCGCTGTGTGCGAGAGGGGGTTTGGTGGGCGCTGTGTGCGAGAGGGGGTTTGGTCACACTGTGTGCGAGAGGGGGTTTGGTGGGCGATGTGTGCGAGAGGAGGTTTGGTGGGCGCTGTGTGCGAGAGGCGGTTTGGTGGGTGCTGTGTGCGAGAGGAGTTTTGGTGGGCGCTGTGTGCGAGAGGCGTTTTGGTGGGTGCTGTGTGCGAGAGGCGGTTTGGTGGGTGCTGTGTGTGAGAGGGGGTTTGGTGCACCCTGTGTGTGAGAGGAGGTTTGGTGGGCGCTGTGTGCGAGAGGTGGTTTGGTGCACGCTGTGTGTGAGAGCGGGTTTGGTGGGCGCTGTGTGCGAGAGGGGGTTTGGTGCACGCTGTGTGTGAGAGGGGGTTTGGTGGGCGCTGTGTGCGAGAGCAGGGTTGGTGGGTGCCGTGTGCGAGAGTGGGTTTGGTGCGCGCTGTGTGCGAGAGGGGGTTTGGTGCGCGCTGTGTGCGAGAGGGGGTTTGTGCGCAGTGTGTGTGAGAGAGGGTTTGGTGGGCGCTGTGTGCGATGGGGGTTTTGTGCGCAGTGTGTGTGAGAGGGGGTTTGGTGGGCGCTGTGTGCGAGAGGGGGTTTGGTGGGCGCTGTTTGCGAGAGGGGGTTTGGTGTGTCCTGTGTGCGAGAGGGGGTTTGGTGTGTCCTGTGTGCGTGACGGGGTTTGGTGGACGCTGTGTGCGAGAGGGGGTTTGGTGGGCGCTGTATGCGAGAGCGGGTTTGGTGGGATCTGTGTGTGAGCTGGGCTTTGTTGTGTCCTGTGTGCGAGAGGTGTCTTGGTGGGATCTGTGTGCGAGAGGGGGTTTGGTGGGCGCTGTGTGCGAGAGGGGGTTCGGTGTGTCCTGTGTGCGAGAGGGGGTTTGGTGGGCGCTGTGTGCGAGAGGGGGTTTGGTGGGCGCTGTGTGTGAGAGTGGGTTTGGTGCCCGCTGTGTGTGAGAGGGGGTTTGGTGGGCGCTGTGTGCGAGAGTGGTTTTGGTGGGCGCTGTGTGTGAGAGGGGGTTTGGTGGGCGCTGTGTGAGAGAGGGGGTTTGGTGGGCGCTGTTTGCGAGAGGGGGTTTGGTGGGCGCTGTGTGCGAGAGTGGGTTTGGTGGGCGCTGTGTGCGAGAGGGGGTTTGGTGTTTCCTGTGTGCGAGAGGGGGTTTGGAGGGCGCTGTGTGCGAGAGGGGGTTTGGTGCCTGCTGTGTGCGAGAGGGGGTTTGGTGGGCGCTGTGTGCGAGAGGGGGTTTGGTGGGCGCTGTGTGCGAGAGGGGGTTTGGTGGGCGCTGTGTGCGAGAGGGGGTTTGGTGCGCGCTGTGTGCGAGAGGGGGTTAGGTTGGCGCTGTGTACGAGACGGGGTTTGGTGTGTCCTGTGTGCGAGAGGGGGTTAGGTGGGCGCTGTGTGCGAGACGGGGTTTGGTGTGTCCTGTGTGCGAGAGGGGGTTTGGTGCACACTGTGTGCGAGAGGGGGTTTCGTGGGCGCTGTGTGCGAGAGGGGGTTTGATGGGCGCTGTGTGCGAGAGGGGGTTTGGTGGGCGCTGTGTGCGAGAGGGGGTTTGGTGGGCGCTGTGTGCGAGAGGGCGTTTGGTGCGCGCTGTGTGCGAGAGGGGGTTTGGTGGGCGCTGTGTGCGAGAGGGGGTTTGGTCACACTGTGTGCGAGAGGGGGTTTGGTGGGCGCTGTGTGCGAGAGGAGGTTTGGTGGGCGCTGTGTGCGAGAGGCGGTTTGGTGGGTGCTGTGTGCGAGAGGCGGTTTGGTGGGTGCTGTGTGTGAGAGGGGGTTTGGTGCACCCTTTGTGTGAGAGGAGGTTTGGTGGGCGCTGTGTGCGAGAGGGGGTTTGGTGCACGCTGTGTGTGAGAGCGGGTTTGGTGGGCGCTGTGTGCGAGAGGGGGTTTGGTGCACGCTGTGTGTGAGAGGGGGTTTGGTGGGCGCCGTGTGCGAGAGCGGGGTTGGTGGGTGCCGTGTGCGAGAGTGGGTTTGGTGCGCGCTGTGTGTGAGAGGGGGTTTGGTGGGCGCTGTGTGTGAGAGGGGGTTTGGTGTGTCCTGTGTGCGAGAGGGGGTTTGGTGGGCGCTGTGTGCGAGAGGGGGTTTGGTGGGCGCTGTGTGCGAGAGGGGGTTTGGTGGGTGCTGTGTGCGAGAGGGGGTTTGGTGCACGCTGTGTGCGAGAGGGGGTTTGGTGTGTCCTGTGTGCGAGAGGGGGTTTGGTCGGCGCTGTGTGCGAGAGGGGGTTTGGTGGGCGCTGTGTGCGAGAGGGGGTTTGGTGGGCGCTGTGTGCGAGAGGGGGTTTGGTGCACACTGTGTGCGAGAGGTGGTTTGGTGGGCACTGTGTGCGAGAGGGGGTTTGGTGGGCGCTGTGTGCGAGAGGCGGTTTGGTGGGTGCTGTGTGTGAGAGGGGGTTTGGTGCACGCTGTGTGTGAGAGGAGGTTTGGTGGGCGCTGTGTGCGAGAGGGGGTTTGGTGCGCGCTGTGTGTGAGAGGGGGTTTGGTGCACGCTGTGTGCGAGAGGGGGTTTGTTGTGTCCTGTGTGCGAGAGGGGGTTTGGTGGGCGCTGTGTGCGAGACGGGGTTTGGTGTGTCCTGTGTGCGAGAGGGTTTTTGGTGGGCGCTGTGTGCGAGAGGGGGTTTGGTGGGCGCTGTGTGCGAGAGGGGGTTTGGTGGGCGCTGTGTGCGAGAGAGGGTTTGGTGGGCGCTGTGTGCGAGAGGGTGTTTGGTGGGATCTGTATGCAAGAGGGTGTTTGGTGGGCGCTGTGTGCGAGACGGGGTTTGGTGTGTCCTGTGTGCGAGAGGGGGTTAGGTGGGCGCTGTGTGCGAGACGGGGTTTGGTGTGTCCTGTGTGCGAGAGGGGGTTTGGTGGTCGCTGTGTGCGAGAGGGGGTTTGGTGCACACTGTGTGCGAGAGGGGGTTTGGTGGGCGCTGTGTGCGAGAGGGGGTTTGGTGGGCGCTGTGTGCGAGTGGGGGTTTGGTGCGCGCTGTGTGCGAGAGGGGGTTTGGTGGGCGCTGTGTGCGAGAGGGGGTTTGGTCACACTGTGTGCGAGAGGGGGTTTGGTGGGCGCTGTGTGCGAGAGGAGGTTTGGTGGGCGCTGTGTGCGAGAGGCGGTTTGGTGGGTGCTGTGTGCGAGAGGCGGTTTGGTGGGTGCTGTGTGTGAGAGGGGGTTTGGTGCACCCTGTGTGTGAGAGGAGGTTTGGTGGGCGCTTTGTGCGAGAGGGGGTTTGGTGCATGCTGTGTGTGAGAGCGGGTTTGGTGGGTGCCGTGTGCGAGAGTGGGTTTGGTGCGCGCTGTGTGTGAGAGGGGGTTTGGTGGGCGCTGTGTGTGAGAGGGGGTTTGGTGTGTCCTGTGTGCGAGTGGGGGTTTGGTGGGCGCTGTGTGCGAGAGGGGGTTTGGTGGGCGCTGTGTGCGAGAGGGGATTTGGTGGGTGCTGTGTGCGAGAGGGGGTTTGGTGCGCGCTGTGTGCGAGAGGGGGTTTGGTGTGTCCTGTGTGCGAGAGGGGGTTTGGTCGGCGCTGTGTGCGAGAGGGGGTTTGGTGGGCGCTGTGGGCGAGAGGGGGTTTGGTGGGCGCTGTGTGCGAGAGGGGGTTTGGTGGGCGCTGTGTGCGAGAGGGGGTTTGGTGGGCGCTGTGTGCGAGAGGGGGTTTGGTGGGCGCTGTGTGCGAGAGGGGGTTTGGTGCACACTGTGTGCGAGAGGTGGTTTGGTGGGCGCTGTGTGCGAGAGGGGGTTTGGTGGGCGCTGTGTGCGAGAGGAGGTTTGGTGGGCGCTGTGTGCGAGAGGGGGTTTGGTGCGCGCTGTGTGCGAGAGGGGGTTTGGTGGGCGCTGTGTGTGAGAGGGGGTTTGGTGGGCGCTGTGCGCGAGAGGAGGTTTGGTGGGTGCCGTGTGCGAGAGGGGGTTTGGTGCGCGCTGTGTGTGAGAGGGGGTTTGGTGGGCGCTGTGTGCGAGAGGGGGTTTGGTGGGCGCTGTGTGTGAGAGGGGGTTTGGTGCGCGCTGTGTGCGAGAGGGGGTTTTTCTGGGCGCTGTGTGCTAGAGGGGGTTTGGTGGGCGCTGTGTGCGAGAGGGGGTTTGGTGGGCGCTGTGTGCGAGAGGGGGTTTGGTGGGCACTGTGTGCGAGAGGGGGTTTGGTGGGCACTGTGTGCGAGAGGGGGTTTGGTGGGCGCTGTGTGCGAGAGGGGGTTTGGTGTTTCCTGTGTGCGAGAGGGGGTTTGGTGGGTGCTGTGTGCGATCGGGGGTTTTGTGCGCACTGTGTGTGAGAGGGGGTTTGGTGGGCGCTGTGTGCGAGAGGCGGTTTGGTGTGCGCTGTGTGCGAGAGGGTGTTTGGTGGGCGCTGTGTGCGAGAGGGGGTTTGGTGGGCGCTGTAGGCGAGAGCGGGTTTGGTGGGATCTGTGTGCGAGACGGGGTTTGGTGGGCGCTGTGTGCGAGAGGGGGTTCGGTGTGTCCTATGTGCGAGAGGGGGTTTGGTGGGCGCTGTGTGCGAGAGGGGGTTTGGTGGGAGCTGTGTGTGAGAGTGGGTTTGGTTCCCGCTGTGTGTGAGAGGGGGTTTGGTGGGCGCTGTGTGCGAGAGGGGGTTTGGTCACACTGTGTGCGAGAGGGGGTTTGGTGCGCGCTGTGTGCGAGAGGGGGTTTGGTGGGATCTGTGTGCGAGAGGTGTTTTGGTGCGCGCTTTGTGCGAGAGAGGGTTTGGTGGGTGCTGTGTGCGATGGGGGTTTTGTGCGCACTGTGTGTGAGAGGGGGTTTGGTGGGCGCTGTGTGCGAGACGGGTTTTGGTGTGTCCTGTGTGCGAGACGGGGTTTGGTGTGTCCTGTGTGCGAGAGGGGGTTTGGTGGGCGCTGTGTGCGAGAGGGGGTTTGGTGCACACTGTGTGCGAGAGGGGGTTTGGTGGGCGCTGTGTGCGAGAGGGGGTTTGGTGCATGCTGTGTGTGAGAGCGGGTTTGGTGGGTGCCGTGTGCGAGAGTGGGTTTGGTGCGCGCTGTGTGTGAGAGGGGGTTTGGTGGGCGCTGTGTGTGAGAGGGGGTTTGGTGTGTCCTGTGTGCGAGTGGGGGTTTGGTGGGCGCTGTGTGCGAGAGGGGGTTTGGTGGGCGCTGTGTGCGAGAGGGGATTTGGTGGGTGCTGTGTGCGAGAGGGGGTTTGGTGCGCGCTGTGTGCGAGAGGGCGTTTGGTGTGTCCTGTGTGCGAGAGGGGGTTTGGTCGGCGCTGTGTGCGAGAGGGGGTTTGGTGGGCGCTGTGGGCGAGAGGGGGTTTGGTGGGCGCTGTGTGCGAGAGGGGGTTTGGTGGGCGCTGTGTGCGAGAGGGGGTTTGGTGGGCGCTGTGTGCGAGAGGGGGTTTGGTGGGCGCTGTGTGCGAGAGGGGGTTTGGTGCACACTGTGTGCGAGAGGTGGTTTGGTGGGCGCTGTGTGCGAGAGGGGGTTTGGTGGGCGCTGTGTGCGAGAGGCGGTTTGGTGGGTGCTGTGTGTGAGAGGAGGTTTGGTGGGCGCTGTGCGCGAGAGGGGGTTTGGTGTGTCCTGTGTGCGAGAGGGGGTTTGGTGGGCGCTGTGTGTGAGAGGGGGTTTGGTGGGCGCTGTGCGCGAGAGGAGGTTTGGTGGGTGCCGTGTGCGAGAGGGGGTTTGGTGCGCGCTGTGTGTGAGAGGGGGTTTGGTGGGCGCTGTGTGCGAGAGGGGGTTTGGTGGGCGCTGTGTGTGAGAGGGGGTTTTTCTGGGCGCTGTGTGCTAGAGGGGGTTTGGTGGGCGCTGTGTGCGAGAGGGGGTTTGGTGGGCGCTGTGTGCGAGAGGGGGTTTGGTGTTTCCTGTGTGCGAGAGGGGGTTTGGTGGGCGCTGTGTGCGAGAGGGGGTTTGTTGTGTCCTGTGTGCGAGAGGGGGTTTGGTGGGTGCTGTGTGCGAGACGGGGTTTGGTGTGTCCTGTGTGCGAGAGGGTTTTTGGTGGGCGCTGTGTGCGAGAGGGTTTTTGGTGGGCGCTGTGTGCGAGAGGGGGTTTGGTGGGTGCTGTGTGTGAGAGGGGGTTTGGTGGGCGCTGTGTGTGAGAGGGGGTTTGGTGGGCGCTGTGTGCGAGAGAGGGTTTGGTGGGCGCTGTGTGCGAGAGGGTGTTTGGTGGGATCTGTGTGCGAGAGGGTGTTTGGTGGGCGCTGTGTGCGAGAGGGGGTTTGGTGGGCGCTGTGTGCGCGAGGGGTTTTGGTGCGCGCTGTGTGCGAGAGAGGGTTTGGTGGGTGCTGTGTGCGATGGGGGTTTTGTGCGCACTGTGTGTGAGAGGGGGTTTGGTGGGCGCTGTGTGCGTGACGGGGTTTGGTGTGTCCTGTGTGCGAGAGGGGGTTTGGTGGGCGCAGTGTGCGAGACGGGGTTTGGTGTGTCCTGTGTGCGAGAGGGGGTTTGGTGGGCGCTGTGTGCGAGAGGGGGTTTGGTGCACACTGTGTGCGAGAGGGGGTTTGGTGGGCGCTGTGTGCGAGAGGGGGTTTGGTGGGCGCTGTGTGCGAGAGGGGGTTTGGTGGGCGCTGTGTGCGAGAGGGCGTTTGGTGCGCGCTGTGTGCGAGAGGGGGTTTGGTGGGCGCTGTGTGCGAGAGGGGGTTTGGTCACACTGTGTGCGAGAGGGGGTTTGGTGGGCGCTGTGTGCGAGAGGAGGTTTGGTGGGCGCTGTGTGCGAGAGGCGGTTTGGTGGGTGCTGTGTGCGAGAGGAGTTTTGGTGGGCGCTGTGTGCGAGAGGCGTTTTGGTGGGTGCTGTGTGCGAGAGGCGGTTTGGTGGGTGCTGTGTGTGAGAGGGGGTTTGGTGCACCCTGTGTGTGAGAGGAGGTTTGGTGGGCGCTGTGTGCGAGAGGTGGTTTGGTGCACGCTGTGTGTGAGAGCGGGTTTGGTGGGCGCTGTGTGCGAGAGGGGGTTTGGTGCACGCTGTGTGTGAGAGGGGGTTTGGTGGGCGCTGTGTGCGAGAGCAGGGTTGGTGGGTGCCGTGTGCGAGAGTGGGTTTGGTGCGCGCTGTGTGCGAGAGGGGGTTTGGTGCGCGCTGTGTGCGATGGGGGTTTTGTGCGCAGTGTGTGTGAGAGGGGGTTTGGTGGGCGCTGTGTGCGAGAGGGGGTTTGGTGGGCGCTGTTTGCGAGAGGGGGTTTGGTGTGTCCTGTGTGCGAGAGGGGGTTTGGTGTGTCCTGTGTGCGTGACGGGGTTTGGTGGACGCTGTGTGCGAGAGGGGGTTTGGTGGGCGCTGTATGCGAGAGCGGGTTTGGTGGGATCTGTGTGTGAGCTGGGCTTTGTTGTGTCCTGTGTGCGAGAGGTGTCTTGGTGGGATCTGTGTGCGAGAGGGGGTTTGGTGGGCGCTGTGTGCGAGAGGGGGTTCGGTGTGTCCTGTGTGCGAGAGGGGGTTTGGTGGGCGCTGTGTGCGAGAGGGGGTTTGGTGGGCGCTGTGTGTGAGAGTGGGTTTGGTGCCCGCTGTGTGTGAGAGGGGGTTTGGTGGGCGCTGTGTGCGAGAGTGGTTTTGGTGGGCGCTGTGTGTGAGAGGGGGTTTGGTGGGCGCTGTGTGAGAGAGGGGGTTTGGTGGGCGCTGTTTGCGAGAGGGGGTTTGGTGGGCGCTGTGTGCGAGAGTGGGTTTGGTGGGCGCTGTGTGCGAGAGGGGGTTTGGTGTTTCCTGTGTGCGAGAGGGGGTTTGGAGGGCGCTGTGTGCGAGAGGGGGTTTGGTGCCTGCTGTGTGCGAGAGGGGGTTTGGTGGGCGCTGTGTGCGAGAGGGGGTTTGGTGGGCGCTGTGTGCGAGAGGGGGTTTGGTGGGCGCTGTGTGCGAGAGGGGGTTTGGTGCGCGCTGTGTGCGAGAGGGGGTTAGGTTGGCGCTGTGTACGAGACGGGGTTTGGTGTGTCCTGTGTGCGAGAGGGGGTTAGGTGGGCGCTGTGTGCGAGACGGGGTTTGGTGTGTCCTGTGTGCGAGAGGGGGTTTGGTGCACACTGTGTGCGAGAGGGGGTTTCGTGGGCGCTGTGTGCGAGAGGGGGTTTGATGGGCGCTGTGTGCGAGAGGGGGTTTGGTGGGCGCTGTGTGCGAGAGGGGGTTTGGTGGGCGCTGTGTGCGAGAGGGCGTTTGGTGCGCGCTGTGTGCGAGAGGGGGTTTGGTGGGCGCTGTGTGCGAGAGGGGGTTTGGTCACACTGTGTGCGAGAGGGGGTTTGGTGGGCGCTGTGTGCGAGAGGAGGTTTGGTGGGCGCTGTGTGCGAGAGGCGGTTTGGTGGGTGCTGTGTGCGAGAGGCGGTTTGGTGGGTGCTGTGTGTGAGAGGGGGTTTGGTGCACCCTTTGTGTGAGAGGAGGTTTGGTGGGCGCTGTGTGCGAGAGGGGGTTTGGTGCACGCTGTGTGTGAGAGCGGGTTTGGTGGGCGCTGTGTGCGAGAGGGGGTTTGGTGCACGCTGTGTGTGAGAGGGGGTTTGGTGGGCGCCGTGTGCGAGAGCGGGGTTGGTGGGTGCCGTGTGCGAGAGTGGGTTTGGTGCGCGCTGTGTGTGAGAGGGGGTTTGGTGGGCGCTGTGTGTGAGAGGGGGTTTGGTGTGTCCTGTGTGCGAGAGGGGGTTTGGTGGGCGCTGTGTGCGAGAGGGGGTTTGGTGGGCGCTGTGTGCGAGAGGGGGTTTGGTGGGTGCTGTGTGCGAGAGGGGGTTTGGTGCACGCTGTGTGCGAGAGGGGGTTTGGTGTGTCCTGTGTGCGAGAGGGGGTTTGGTCGGCGCTGTGTGCGAGAGGGGGTTTGGTGGGCGCTGTGTGCGAGAGGGGGTTTGGTGGGCGCTGTGTGCGAGAGGGGGTTTGGTGCACACTGTGTGCGAGAGGTGGTTTGGTGGGCACTGTGTGCGAGAGGGGGTTTGGTGGGCGCTGTGTGCGAGAGGCGGTTTGGTGGGTGCTGTGTGTGAGAGGGGGTTTGGTGCACGCTGTGTGTGAGAGGAGGTTTGGTGGGCGCTGTGTGCGAGAGGGGGTTTGGTGCGCGCTGTGTGTGAGAGGGGGTTTGGTGCACGCTGTGTGCGAGAGGGGGTTTGTTGTGTCCTGTGTGCGAGAGGGGGTTTGGTGGGCGCTGTGTGCGAGACGGGGTTTGGTGTGTCCTGTGTGCGAGAGGGTTTTTGGTGGGCGCTGTGTGCGAGAGGGGGTTTGGTGGGCGCTGTGTGCGAGAGGGGGTTTGGTGGGCGCTGTGTGCGAGAGAGGGTTTGGTGGGCGCTGTGTGCGAGAGGGTGTTTGGTGGGATCTGTATGCAAGAGGGTGTTTGGTGGGCGCTGTGTGCGAGACGGGGTTTGGTGTGTCCTGTGTGCGAGAGGGGGTTAGGTGGGCGCTGTGTGCGAGACGGGGTTTGGTGTGTCCTGTGTGCGAGAGGGGGTTTGGTGGTCGCTGTGTGCGAGAGGGGGTTTGGTGCACACTGTGTGCGAGAGGGGGTTTGGTGGGCGCTGTGTGCGAGAGGGGGTTTGGTGGGCGCTGTGTGCGAGTGGGGGTTTGGTGCGCGCTGTGTGCGAGAGGGGGTTTGGTGGGCGCTGTGTGCGAGAGGGGGTTTGGTCACACTGTGTGCGAGAGGGGGTTTGGTGGGCGCTGTGTGCGAGAGGAGGTTTGGTGGGCGCTGTGTGCGAGAGGCGGTTTGGTGGGTGCTGTGTGCGAGAGGCGGTTTGGTGGGTGCTGTGTGTGAGAGGGGGTTTGGTGCACCCTGTGTGTGAGAGGAGGTTTGGTGGGCGCTTTGTGCGAGAGGGGGTTTGGTGCATGCTGTGTGTGAGAGCGGGTTTGGTGGGTGCCGTGTGCGAGAGTGGGTTTGGTGCGCGCTGTGTGTGAGAGGGGGTTTGGTGGGCGCTGTGTGTGAGAGGGGGTTTGGTGTGTCCTGTGTGCGAGTGGGGGTTTGGTGGGCGCTGTGTGCGAGAGGGGGTTTGGTGGGCGCTGTGTGCGAGAGGGGATTTGGTGGGTGCTGTGTGCGAGAGGGGGTTTGGTGCGCGCTGTGTGCGAGAGGGGGTTTGGTGTGTCCTGTGTGCGAGAGGGGGTTTGGTCGGCGCTGTGTGCGAGAGGGGGTTTGGTGGGCGCTGTGGGCGAGAGGGGGTTTGGTGGGCGCTGTGTGCGAGAGGGGGTTTGGTGGGCGCTGTGTGCGAGAGGGGGTTTGGTGGGCGCTGTGTGCGAGAGGGGGTTTGGTGGGCGCTGTGTGCGAGAGGGGGTTTGGTGCACACTGTGTGCGAGAGGTGGTTTGGTGGGCGCTGTGTGCGAGAGGGGGTTTGGTGGGCGCTGTGTGCGAGAGGAGGTTTGGTGGGCGCTGTGTGCGAGAGGGGGTTTGGTGCGCGCTGTGTGCGAGAGGGGGTTTGGTGGGCGCTGTGTGTGAGAGGGGGTTTGGTGGGCGCTGTGCGCGAGAGGAGGTTTGGTGGGTGCCGTGTGCGAGAGGGGGTTTGGTGCGCGCTGTGTGTGAGAGGGGGTTTGGTGGGCGCTGTGTGCGAGAGGGGGTTTGGTGGGCGCTGTGTGTGAGAGGGGGTTTGGTGCGCGCTGTGTGCGAGAGGGGGTTTTTCTGGGCGCTGTGTGCTAGAGGGGGTTTGGTGGGCGCTGTGTGCGAGAGGGGGTTTGGTGGGCGCTGTGTGCGAGAGGGGGTTTGGTGGGCACTGTGTGCGAGAGGGGGTTTGGTGGGCACTGTGTGCGAGAGGGGGTTTGGTGGGCGCTGTGTGCGAGAGGGGGTTTGGTGTTTCCTGTGTGCGAGAGGGGGTTTGGTGGGTGCTGTGTGCGATCGGGGGTTTTGTGCGCACTGTGTGTGAGAGGGGGTTTGGTGGGCGCTGTGTGCGAGAGGCGGTTTGGTGTGCGCTGTGTGCGAGAGGGTGTTTGGTGGGCGCTGTGTGCGAGAGGGGGTTTGGTGGGCGCTGTAGGCGAGAGCGGGTTTGGTGGGATCTGTGTGCGAGACGGGGTTTGGTGGGCGCTGTGTGCGAGAGGGGGTTCGGTGTGTCCTATGTGCGAGAGGGGGTTTGGTGGGCGCTGTGTGCGAGAGGGGGTTTGGTGGGAGCTGTGTGTGAGAGTGGGTTTGGTTCCCGCTGTGTGTGAGAGGGGGTTTGGTGGGCGCTGTGTGCGAGAGGGGGTTTGGTCACACTGTGTGCGAGAGGGGGTTTGGTGCGCGCTGTGTGCGAGAGGGGGTTTGGTGGGATCTGTGTGCGAGAGGTGTTTTGGTGCGCGCTTTGTGCGAGAGAGGGTTTGGTGGGTGCTGTGTGCGATGGGGGTTTTGTGCGCACTGTGTGTGAGAGGGGGTTTGGTGGGCGCTGTGTGCGAGACGGGTTTTGGTGTGTCCTGTGTGCGAGACGGGGTTTGGTGTGTCCTGTGTGCGAGAGGGGGTTTGGTGGGCGCTGTGTGCGAGAGGGGGTTTGGTGCACACTGTGTGCGAGAGGGGGTTTGGTGGGCGCTGTGTGCGAGAGGGGGTTTGGTGCATGCTGTGTGTGAGAGCGGGTTTGGTGGGTGCCGTGTGCGAGAGTGGGTTTGGTGCGCGCTGTGTGTGAGAGGGGGTTTGGTGGGCGCTGTGTGTGAGAGGGGGTTTGGTGTGTCCTGTGTGCGAGTGGGGGTTTGGTGGGCGCTGTGTGCGAGAGGGGGTTTGGTGGGCGCTGTGTGCGAGAGGGGATTTGGTGGGTGCTGTGTGCGAGAGGGGGTTTGGTGCGCGCTGTGTGCGAGAGGGCGTTTGGTGTGTCCTGTGTGCGAGAGGGGGTTTGGTCGGCGCTGTGTGCGAGAGGGGGTTTGGTGGGCGCTGTGGGCGAGAGGGGGTTTGGTGGGCGCTGTGTGCGAGAGGGGGTTTGGTGGGCGCTGTGTGCGAGAGGGGGTTTGGTGGGCGCTGTGTGCGAGAGGGGGTTTGGTGGGCGCTGTGTGCGAGAGGGGGTTTGGTGCACACTGTGTGCGAGAGGTGGTTTGGTGGGCGCTGTGTGCGAGAGGGGGTTTGGTGGGCGCTGTGTGCGAGAGGCGGTTTGGTGGGTGCTGTGTGTGAGAGGAGGTTTGGTGGGCGCTGTGCGCGAGAGGGGGTTTGGTGTGTCCTGTGTGCGAGAGGGGGTTTGGTGGGCGCTGTGTGTGAGAGGGGGTTTGGTGGGCGCTGTGCGCGAGAGGAGGTTTGGTGGGTGCCGTGTGCGAGAGGGGGTTTGGTGCGCGCTGTGTGTGAGAGGGGGTTTGGTGGGCGCTGTGTGCGAGAGGGGGTTTGGTGGGCGCTGTGTGTGAGAGGGGGTTTTTCTGGGCGCTGTGTGCTAGAGGGGGTTTGGTGGGCGCTGTGTGCGAGAGGGGGTTTGGTGGGCGCTGTGTGCGAGAGGGGGTTTGGTGTTTCCTGTGTGCGAGAGGGGGTTTGGTGGGTGCTGTGTGCGATCGGGGGTTTTGTGCGCACTGTGTGTGAGAGGGGGTTTGGTGGGCGCTGTGTGCGAGAGGCGGTTTGGTGTGCGCTGTGTGCGAGAGGGTGTTTGGTGGGCGCTGTATGCGAGAGGGGGTTTGGTGTGTCCTGTGTGCGTGAGGGGGTTTGGTGGGCGCTGTGTGCGAGAGGGGGTTTGGTGGGCGCTGTAGGCGAGAGCGGGTTTGGTGGGATCTGTGTGCGAGACGGGGTTTGGTGGGCGCTGTGTGCGAGAGGGGGTTCGGTGTGTCCTATGTGCGAGAGGGGGTTTGGTGGGCGCTGTGTGCGAGAGGGGGTTTGGTGGGAGCTGTGTGTGAGAGTGGGTTTGGTTCCCGCTGTGTGTGAGAGGGGGTTTGGTGGGCGCTGTGTGCGAGAGGGGGTTTGGTGCGCGCTGTGTGCGAGATGGGGTTTGGTGGGATCTGTGTGCGAGAGGTGTTTTGGTGCACGCTTTGTGCGAGAGAGGGTTTGGTGGGTGCTGTGTGCGATGGGGGTTTTGTGCGCACTGTGTGTGAGAGGGGGTTTGGTGGGCGCTGTGTGCGAGACGGGTTTTGGTGTGTCCTGTGTGCGAGAGGGGGTTTGGTGGGCGCTGTGTGCAAGACGGTGTTTGGTGTGTCCTGTGTGCGAGAGGGGGTTTGGTGGGCGCTGTGTGCGAGAGGGGGTTTGGTGCACACTGTGTGCGAGAGGGGGTTTGGTGGGCGCTGTGTGCGAGAGGGGGTTTGGTGGGCGCTGTGTGCGAGAGGGGGTTTGGTGGGCGCTGTGTGTGAGAGGGCGTTTGGTGCGCGCTGTGTGCGAGAGGGGGTTTGGTGGGCGCTGTGTGCGAGAGGGCGTTTGGTGCACACTGTGTGTGAGAGGGGGTTTGGTGGGCGCTGTGTGCGAGAGGGGGTTTGGAGGGCGCTGTGTGCGAGAGGGGGTTTGGTGCCTGCTGTGTGCGAGAGGGGGTTTGGTGGGCGCTGTGTGCGAGAGGGGGTTTGGTGGGCGCTGTGTGCGAGAGGGGGTTTGGTGGGCGCTGTGTGTGAGAGGGGGTTTGGTGCGCGCTGTGTGCGAGAGGGGGTTTGGTGGGATCTGTGTGCGAGAGGTGTTTTGCTGCCTGCTGTGTGCGAGAGGGGGTTTGGTGGGCGCTGTGTGTGAGAGTGGGTTTGGTGCGCGCTGTGTGCGAGAGGGGGTTTGGTGGGCGCTGTGTGCGAGAGGGGTTTTGCTGCCTGCTGTGTGCGAGAGGGGATTTGGTGGGCGCTGTGTGCGAGAGGGGGTTTGGTGGGCGCTGTGTGTGAGAGGGGGATTGGTGGGCACTGTGTGCGAGAGGGGGTTTGGTGCGCGCTGTGTGTGAGAGGGGGTTTGTTGGGCGCTGTGTGCGAGAGGGGGTATGGTGGGCGCTGTGTGCCAGAGGGGGTTTGGTGGACGCTGTGTGCGAGAGGGTGTTTGGTGTGTCCTGTGTGCGAGAGGGGTTTTGGTGGGCGCTGTGTGCGAGAGGGGGTTTGTTGTGTCCTGTGTGCGAGAGGGGGTTTGGTGGGCGCTGTGTGCGAGACGGGGTTTGGTGTGTCCTGTGTGCGAGAGGGTTTTTGGTGGGCGCTGTTTGCGAGAGGGGGTTTGGTGGGCGCTGTGTGCGAGAGGGGGTTTGGTGGGCGCTGTGTGCGAGAGAGGGTTTGGTGGGCGCTGTGTGCGAGAGGGTGTTTGGTGGGATCTGTATGCAAGAGGGTGTTTGGTGGGCGCTGTGTGCGAGAGGGGGTTTGGTGGGCGCTGTGTGCGCGAGGGGGTTTGGTGCGCGCTGTGTGCGAGATAGGGTTTGGTGGGTGCTGTGTGCGATGGGGGTTTTGTGCGCACTGTGTGTGAGAGGGGGTTTGGTGGGCGCTGTGTGCGAGACGGGGTTTGGTGTGTCCTGTGTGCGAGAGGGGGTTAGGTGGGCGCTGTGTGCGAGACGGGGTTTGGTGTGTCCTGTGTGCGAGAGGGGGTTTGGTGGTCGCTGTGTGCGAGAGGGGGTTTGGTGCACACTGTGTGCGAGAGGGGGTTTGGTGGGCGCTGTGTGCGAAAGGGGGTTTGGTGGGCGCTGTGTGCGAGAGGGGGTTTGGTGGGCGCTGTGTGCGAGAGGGCGTTTGGTGCGCGCTGTGTGCGAGAGGGGGTTTGGTGGGCGCTGTGTGCGAGAGGCGGTTTGGTCACACTGTGTGCGAGAGGAGGTTTGGTGGGCGCTGTGTGCGAGAGGCGGTTTGGTGGGTGCTGTGTGCGAGAGGCGGTTTGGTGGGTGCTGTGTGTGAGAGGGGGTTTGGTGCACCCTGTGTGTGAGAGGAGGTTTGGTGGGCGCTGTGTGCGAGAGGGGGTTTGGTGCGCGCTGTGTGCGAGAGGGGGTTTGGTGGGCGCTGTGTGCGAGAGGGGGTTTGGTCACACTGTGTGCGAGAGGGGGTTTGGTGGGCGCTGTGTGCGAGAGGAGGTTTGGTGGGCGCTGTGTGCGAGAGGCGGTTTGGTGGGTGCTGTGTGCGAGAGGCGGTTTGGTGGGTGCTGTGTGTGAGAGGGGGTTTGGTGCACCCTGTGTGTGAGAGGAGGTTTGGTGGGCGCTTTGTGCGAGAGGGGGTTTGGTGCATGCTGTGTGTGAGAGCGGGTTTGGTGGGTGCCGTGTGCGAGAGTGGGTTTGGTGCGCGCTGTGTGTGAGAGGGGGTTTGGTGGGCGCTGTGTGTGAGAGGGGGTTTGGTGTGTCCTGTGTGCGAGTGGGGGTTTGGTGGGCGCTGTGTGCGAGAGGGGGTTTGGTGGGCGCTGTGTGCGAGAGGGGATTTGGTGGGTGCTGTGTGCGAGAGGGGGTTTGGTGCGCGCTGTGTGCGAGAGGGGGTTTGGTGTGTCCTGTGTGCGAGAGGGGGTTTGGTCGGCGCTGTGTGCGAGAGGGGGTTTGGTGGGCGCTGTGGGCGAGAGGGGGTTTGGTGGGCGCTGTGTGCGAGAGGGGGTTTGGTGGGCGCTGTGTGCGAGAGGGGGTTTGGTGGGCGCTGTGTGCGAGAGGGGGTTTGGTGGGCGCTGTGTGCGAGAGGGGGTTTGGTGCACACTGTGTGCGAGAGGTGGTTTGGTGGGCGCTGTGTGCGAGAGGGGGTTTGGTGGGCGCTGTGTGCGAGAGGGGGTTTGGTGGGCGCTGTGTGCGAGAGGCGGTTTGGTGGGTGCTGTGTGTGAGAGGGGGTTTGGTGCACGCTGTGTGTGAGAGGAGGTTTGGTGGGCGCTGTGTGCGAGAGGGGGTTTGGTGGGCGCTGTGTGTGAGAGGGGGTTTGGTGCGCGCTGTGTGCGAGAGGGGGTTTGGTGGGCGCTGTGTGTGAGAGGGGGTTTGGTGGGCGCTGTGCGCGAGAGGAGGTTTGGTGGGTGCCGTGTGCGAGAGGGGGTTTGGTGCGCGCTGTGTGTGAGAGGGGGTTTGGTGGGCGCTGTGTGCGAGAGGGGGTTCGGTGTGTCCTATGTGCGAGAGGGGGTTTGGTGGGCGCTGTGTGCGAGAGGGGGTTTGGTGGGAGCTGTGTGTGAGAGTGGGTTTGGTTCCCGCTGTGTGTGAGAGGGGGTTTGGTGGGCGCTGTGTGCGAGAGGGGGTTTGGTGGGCGCTGTGTGCGAGAGGGGGTTTGGTGCGCGCTGTGTGCGAGAGGGGGTTTGGTGGGATCTGTGTGCGAGAGGTGTTTTGGTGCGCGCTGTGTGCGAGAGGGGGTTTGGTGGGCGCTGTGTGCGAGAGAGGGTTTGGTGGGTGCTGTGTGCGATGGGGGTTTTGTGCGCACTGTGTGTGAGAGGGGGTTTGGTGGGCGCTGTGTGCGAGACGGGTTTTGGTGTGTCCTGTGTGCGAGAGGGGGTTTGGTGGGCGCTGTGTGCGAGAGGGGGTTTGGTGCACACTGTGTGCGAGAGGGGGTTTGGTGGGCGCTGTGTGCGAGAGGGGGTTTGGTGGGCGCTGTGTGCGAGAGGGGGTTTGGTGGGCGCTGTGTGTGAGAGGGCGTTTGGTGCGCGCTGTGTGCGAGAGGGGGTTTGGTGGGCGCTGTGTGCGAGAGGGGGTTTGGTGCACACTGTGTGTGAGAGGGTGTTTGGTGGGCGCTGTGTGCGAGAGGGGGTTTGGAGGGCGCTGTGTGCGAGAGGGGGTTTGGTGCCTGCTGTGTGCGAGAGGGGGTTTGGTGGGCGCTGTGTGCGAGAGGGGGTTTGGTGGGCGCTGTGTGCGAGAGGGGGTTTGGTGGGCGCTGTGTGTGAGAGGGGGTTTGGTGCGCGCTGTGTGCGAGAGGGGGTTTGGTGGGATCTGTGTGCGAGAGGGGTTTTGCTGCCTGCTGTGTGCGAGAGGGGGTTTGGTGGGCGCTGTGTGTGAGAGTGGGTTTGGTGCGCGCTGTGTGCGAGAGGGGGTTTGGTGGGCGCTGTGTGCGAGAGGGGTTTTGCTGCCTGCTGTGTGCGAGAGGGGGTTTGGTGGGCGCTGTGTGCGAGAGGGGGTTTGGTGGGCGCTGTGTGTGAGAGGGGGATTGGTGGGCACTGTGTGCGAGAGGGGGTTTGGTGCGCGCTGTGTGTGAGAGGGGGTTTGTTGGGCGCTGTGTGCGAGAGGGGGTATGGTGGGCGCTGTGTGCCAGAGGGGGTTTGGTGGACGCTGTGTGCGAGAGGGTGTTTGGTGTGTCCTGTGTGCGAGAGGGGGTTTGGTGGGCGCTGTGTGCGAGAGGGGGTTTGTTGTGTCCTGTGTGCGAGAGGGGGTTTGGTGGGCGCTGTGTGCGAGACGGGGTTTGGTGTGTCCTGTGTGCGAGAGGGTTTTTGGTGGGCGCTGTTTGCGAGAGGGGGTTTGGTGGGCGCTGTGTGCGAGAGGGGGTTTGGTGGGCGCTGTGTGCGAGAGAGGGTTTGGTGGGCGCTGTGTGCGAGAGGGTGTTTGGTGGGATCTGTATGCAAGAGGGTGTTTGGTGGGCGCTGTGTGCGAGAGGGGGTTTGGTGGGCGCTGTGTGCGCGAGGGGGTTTGGTGCGCGCTGTGTGCGAGATAGGGTTTGGTGGGTGCTGTGTGCGATGGGGGTTTTGTGCGCACTGTGTGTGAGAGGGGGTTTGGTGGGCGCTGTGTGCGAGACGGGGTTTGGTGTGTCCTGTGTGCGAGAGGGGGTTAGGTGGGCGCTGTGTGCGAGACGGGGTTTGGTGTGTCCTGTGTGCGAGAGGGGGTTTGGTGGTCGCTGTGTGCGAGAGGGGGTTTGGTGCACACTGTGTGCGAGAGGGGGTTTGGTGGGCGCTGTGTGCGAGAGGGGGTTTGGTGGGCGCTGTGTGCGAGAGGGGGTTTGGTGGGCGCTGTGTGCGAGAGGGCGTTTGGTGCGCGCTGTGTGCGAGAGGGGGTTTGGTGGGCGCTGTGTGCGAGAGGCGGTTTGGTCACACTGTGTGCGAGAGGAGGTTTGGTGGGCGCTGTGTGCGAGAGGCGGTTTGGTGGGTGCTGTGTGCGAGAGGCGGTTTGGTGGGTGCTGTGTGTGAGAGGGGGTTTGGTGCACCCTGTGTGTGAGAGGAGGTTTGGTGGGCGCTGTGTGCGAGAGGGGGTTTGGTGCACGCTGTGTGTGAGAGCGGGTTTGGTGGGCGCTGTGTGCGAGAGGGGGTTTGGTGCACGCTGTGTGTGAGAGGGGGTTTGGTGGGCGCCGTGTGCGAGAGCGGGGTTGGTGGGTGCCGTGTGCGAGAGTGGGTTTGGTGCGCGCTGTGTGTGAGAGGGGGTTTGGTGGGCGCTGTGTGTGAGAGGGGGTTTGGTGTGTCCTGTGTGCGAGAGGGGTTTTGGTGGGCGCTGTGTGCGAGAGGGGGTTTGGTGGGCGCTGTGTGCGAGAGGGGGTTTGGTGTGTCCTGTGTGCGAGAGGGGGTTTGGTCGGCGCTGTGTGCGAGAGGGGGTTTGGTGGGCGCTGTGGGCGAGAGGGGGTTTGGTGGGCGCTTTGTGCGAGAGGGGGTTTGGTGGGCGCTGTGTGCGAGAGGGGGTTTGGTGGGCGCTGTGTGCGAGAGGGGGTTTGGTGCACACTGTGTGCGAGAGGTGGTTTGGTGGGCGCTGTGTGCGAGAGGGGGTTTGGTGGGCGCTGTGTGCGAGAGGCGGTTTGGTGGGTGCTGTGTGTGAGAGGGGGTTTGGTGCACGCTGTGTGTGAGAGGAGGTTTGGTGGGCGCTGTGTGCGAGAGGGGGTTTGGTGCGCGCTGTGTGTGAGAGGGGGTTTGGTGCACGCTGTGTGCGAGAGGGGGTTTGGTGCGCGCTGTGTGCGAGAGGGGTTTTGGTGTGTCCTGTGTGCGAGAGGGGGTTTGGTGGGCGCTGTGTGCGAGAGGGGGTTTGTTGTGTCCTGTGTGCGAGAGGGGGTTTGGTGGGCGCTGTGTGCGAGACGGGGTTTGGTGTGTCCTGTGTGCGAGAGGGTTTTTGGTGGGCGCTGTGTGCGAGAGGGGGTTTGGTGGGCGCTGTGTGCGAGAGGGGGTTTGGTGGGCGCTGTGTGCGAGAGAGGGTTTGGTGGGCGCTGTGTGCGAGAGGGTGTTTGGTGGGATCTGTATGCAAGAGGGTGTTTGGTGGGCGCTGTGTGCGAGAGGGGGTTTGGTGGGCGCTGTGTGCGCGAGGGGTTTTGGTGCGCGCTGTGTGCGAGATAGGGTTTGGTGGGTGCTGTGTGCGATGGGGGTTTTGTGCGCACTGTGTGTGAGAGGGGGTTTGGTGGGCGCTGTGTGCGAGACGGGGTTTGGTGTGTCCTGTGTGCGAGAGGGGGTTAGGTGGGCGCTGTGTGCGAGACGGGGTTTGGCGTGTCCTGTGTGCGAGAGGGGGTTTGGTGGTCGCTGTGTGCGAGAGGGGGTTTGGTGCACACTGTGTGCGAGAGGGGGTTTTGTGGGCGCTGTGTGCGAGAGGGGGTTTGGTGGGCGCTGTGTGCGAGAGGGGGTTTGGTGGGCGCTGTGTGCGAGAGGGCGTTTGGTGCGCGCTGTGTGCGAGAGGGGGTTTGGTGGGCGCTGTGTGCGAGAGGGGGTTTGGAGGGCGCTGTGTGCGAGAGGGGGTTTGGTGCCTGCTGTGTGCGAGAGGGGGTTTGGTGGGCGCTGTGTGCGAGAGGGGGTTTGGTGGGCGCTGTGTGCGAGAGGGGGTTTGGTGGGCGCTGTGTGTGAGAGGGGGTTTGGTGCGCGCTGTGTGCGAGAGGGGGTTTGGTGGGATCTGTGTGCGAGAGGGGTTTTGCTGCCTGCTGTGTGCGAGAGGGGGTTTGGTGGGCGCTGTGTGTGAGAGTGGGTTTGGTGCGCGCTGTGTGCGAGAGGGGGTTTGGTGGGCGCTGTGTGCGAGAGGGGTTTTGCTGCCTGCTGTGTGCGAGAGGGGGTTTGGTGGGCGCTGTGTGCGAGAGGGGGTTTGGTGGGCGCTGTGTGTGAGAGGGGGATTGGTGGGCACTGTGTGCGAGAGGGGGTTTGGTGCGCGCTGTGTGTGAGAGGGGGTTTGTTGGGCGCTGTGTGCGAGAGGGGGTATGGTGGGCGCTGTGTGCCAGAGGGGGTTTGGTGGACGCTGTGTGCGAGAGGGTGTTTGGTGTGTCCTGTGTGCGAGAGGGGGTTTGGTGGGCGCTGTGTGCGAGAGGGGGTTTGTTGTGTCCTGTGTGCGAGAGGGGGTTTGGTGGGCGCTGTGTGCGAGACGGGGTTTGGTGTGTCCTGTGTGCGAGAGGGTTTTTGGTGGGCGCTGTTTGCGAGAGGGGGTTTGATGGGCGCTGTGTGCGAGAGGGGGTTTGGTGGGCGCTGTGTGCGAGAGAGGGTTTGGTGGGCGCTGTGTGCGAGAGGGTGTTTGGTGGGATCTGTATGCAAGAGGGTGTTTGGTGGGCGCTGTGTGCGAGAGGGGGTTTGGTGGGCGCTGTGTGCGCGAGGGGGTTTGGTGCGCGCTGTGTGCGAGATAGGGTTTGGTGGGTGCTGTGTGCGATGGGGGTTTTGTGCGCACTGTGTGTGAGAGGGGGTTTGGTGGGCGCTGTGTGCGAGACGGGGTTTGGTGTGTCCTGTGTGCGAGAGGGGGTTAGGTGGGCGCTGTGTGCGAGACGGGGTTTGGTGTGTCCTGTGTGCGAGAGGGGGTTTGATGGTCGCTGTGTGCGAGAGGGGGTTTGGTGCACACTGTGTGCGAGAGGGGGTTTGGTGGGCGCTGTGTGCGAGAGGGGGTTTGGTGGGCGCTGTGTGCGAGAGGGGGTTTGGTGGGCGCTGTGTGCGAGAGGGCGTTTGGTGCGCGCTGTGTGCGAGAGGGGGTTTGGTGGGCGCTGTGTGCGAGAGGCGGTTTGGTCACACTGTGTGCGAGAGGAGGTTTGGTGGGCGCTGTGTGCGAGAGGCGGTTTGGTGGGTGCTGTGTGCGAGAGGCGGTTTGGTGGGTGCTGTGTGTGAGAGGGGGTTTGGTGCACCCTGTGTGTGAGAGGAGGTTTGGTGGGCGCTGTGTGCGAGAGGGGGTTTGGTGCACGCTGTGTGTGAGAGCGGGTTTGGTGGGCGCTGTGTGCGAGAGGGGGTTTGGTGCACGCTGTGTGTGAGAGGGGGTTTGGTGGGCGCCGTGTGCGAGAGCGGGGTTGGTGGGTGCCGTGTGCGAGAGTGGGTTTGGTGCGCGCTGTGTGTGAGAGGGGGTTTGGTGGGCGCTGTGTGTGAGAGGGGGTTTGGTGTGTCCTGTGTGCGAGAGGGGTTTTGGTGGGCGCTGTGTGCGAGAGGGGGTTTGGTGGGCGCTGTGTGCGAGAGGGGGTTTGGTGTGTCCTGTGTGCGAGAGGGGGTTTGGTCGGCGCTGTGTGCGAGAGGGGGTTTGGTGGGCGCTGTGGGCGAGAGGGGGTTTGGTGGGCGCTTTGTGCGAGAGGGGGTTTGGTGGGCGCTGTGTGCGAGAGGGGGTTTGGTGGGCGCTGTGTGCGAGAGGGGGTTTGGTGCACACTGTGTGCGAGAGGTGGTTTGGTGGGCGCTGTGTGCGAGAGGGGGTTTGGTGGGCGCTGTGTGCGAGAGGCGGTTTGGTGGGTGCTGTGTGTGAGAGGGGGTTTGGTGCACGCTGTGTGTGAGAGGAGGTTTGGTGGGCGCTGTGTGCGAGAGGGGGTTTGGTGCGCGCTGTGTGTGAGAGGGGGTTTGGTGCACGCTGTGTGCGAGAGGGGTTTTGGTGCGCGCTGTGTGCGAGAGGGGTTTTGGTGTGTCCTGTGTGCGAGAGGGGGTTTGGTGGGCGCTGTGTGCGAGAGGGGGTTTGTTGTGTCCTGTGTGCGAGAGGGGGTTTGGTGGGCGCTGTGTGCGAGACGGGGTTTGGTGTGTCCCTGTGTGCGGAGAGGGTTTTTGGTGGGCGCTGTGTGCGAGAGGGGGTTTGGTGGGCGCTGTGTGCGAGAGGGGGTTTGGTGGGCGCTGTGTGCGAGAGAGGGTTTGGTGGGCGCTGTGTGCGAGAGGGTGTTTGGTGGGATCTGTATGCAAGAGGGTGTTTGGTGGGCGCTGTGTGCGAGAGGGGGTTTGGTGGGCGCTGTGTGCGCGAGGGGTTTTGGTGCGCGCTGTGTGCGAGATAGGGTTTGGTGGGTGCTGTGTGCGATGGGGGTTTTGTGCGCACTGTGTGTGAGAGGGGGTTTGGTGGGCGCTGTGTGCGAGACGGGGTTTGGTGTGGTCCTGTGTGCGAGAGGGGGTTAGGTGGGCGCTGTGTGCGAGACGGGGTTTGGCGTGTCCTGTGTGCGAGAGGGGGTTTGGTGGTCGCTGTGTGCGAGAGGGGGTTTGGTGCACACTGTGTGCGAGAGGGGGTTTTGTGGGCGCTGTGTGCGAGAGGGGGTTTGGTGGGCGCTGTGTGCGAGAGGGGGTTTGGTGGGCGCTGTGTGCGAGAGGGCGTTTGGTGCGCGCTGTGTGCGAGAGGGGGTTTGGTGGGCGCTGTGTGCGAGAGGGGGGTTTGGTCACACTGTGTGCGAGAGGGGGTTTGGTGGGCGCTGTGTGCGAGAGGGGGTTTGGTGGGCGCTGTGTGCGAGAGGAGGTTTGGTGGGCGCTGTGTGCGAGAGACGGTTTGGTGGGTGCTGTGTGCGAGAGGCGGTTTGGTGGGTGCTGTGTGTGAGAGGGGGTTTGGTGCACCCTGTGTGTGAGAGGAGGTTTGGTGGGCGCTGTGTGCGAGAGGGGGTTTGGTGCACGCTGTGTGTGAGAGCGGTTTGGTGGGCGCTGTGTGCGAGAGGGGGTTTGGTGCACGCTGTGTGTGAGAGGGGGTTTGGTGGGTGCCGTGTGCGAGAGTGGGTTTGGTGCGCGCTGTGTGTGAGAGGGGGTTTGGTGGCGCTGTGTGTGAGAGGGGGTTTGGTGTGTCCTGTGTGCGAGAGGGGGTTTGGTGGGCGCTGTGTGCGAGAGGGGGTTTGGTGTGTCCTGTGTGCGAGAGGGGGTTTGGTCGGCGCTGTGTGTGAGAGGGGGTTTGGTGGGCGCTGTGGGCGAGAGGGGGTTTGGTGGGCGCTTTGTGCGAGAGGGGGTTTGGTGGGCGCTGTGTGCGAGAGGGGTTTGGTGGGCGCTGTGTGCGAGAGGGGGGTTTGGTGCACACTGTGTGCGAGAGGTGGTTTGGTGGGCGCTGTGTGCGAGAGGGGGTTTGGTGGGCGCTGTGTGTGAGAGGGGGTTTGGTGGGCGCTGTGTGCGAGAGGGGGTTTGGTGCGCGCTGTGTGTGAGAGGGGGTTTGGTGCACGCTGTGTGCGAGAGGGGGTTTGGTGCGCGCTGTGTGCGAGAGGTGGTTTGGTGTGTCCTGTGTGCGAGAGGGGGTTTGGTGTGTCCTGTGTGCGAGAGGGGGTTTGGTGTGTCCTGTGTGCGAGATGGGGTTTGGTGGGCGCTGTGTGCGTGACGGGGTTTGGTGTGTCCTGTGTGCGAGAGGGTTTTAGGTGGGCGCTGTGTGCGAGAGAGGGTTTGGTGGGTGCTGTGTGCGATGGGGGTTTTGTGCGCACTGTGTGTGAGAGGGGGTTTGGTGGGCGCTGTGTGCGAGAGGGGGTTTGGTGGGCGCTGTGTGCGAGAGGGGGTTTGGTGTGTCCTTTGTGCAAGAGGGGGTTTGGTGTGTCCTGTGTGCGTGAGGGGGTTTGGTGGGCGCTGTGTGCGAGAGGGGGTTCGGTGTGTCCTGTGTGCGAGAGGGTTTTTGGTGGGCGCTGTGTGCGAGAGGGGGTTTGGTGGGCGCTGTGTGCGAGAGAGGGTTTGGTGGGCGCTGTGTGCGAGAGGGTGTTTGGTGGGATCTGTATGCAAGAGGGTGTTTGGTGGGCGCTGTGTGCAAGAGGGGGTTTGGTGGGCGCTGTGTGCGCGAGGGGGTTTGGTGCGCGCTGTGTGCGAGATAGGGTTTGGTGGGTGCTGTGTGCGATAGGGGTTTTGTGCGCACTGTGTGTGAGAGGGGGTTTGGTGGGCGCTGTGTGCGAGACGGGGTTTGGTGTGTCCTGTGTGCGAGAGGGGGTTAGGTGGGCGCTGTGTGCGAGACGGGGTTTGGTGTGTCCTGTGTGCGAGAGGGGGTTTGGTGGTCGCTGTGTGCGAGAGGGGGTTTGGTGCACACTGTGTGCGAGAGGGGGTTTGGTGGGCGCTGTGTGCGAGAGGGGGTTTGGTGGGCGCTGTGTGCGAGAGGGGGTTTGGTGGGCGCTGTGTGCGAGAGGGCGTTTGGTGCGCGCTGTGTGCGAGAGGGGGTTTGGTGGGCGCTGTGTGCGAGAGGCGGTTTGGTCACACTGTGTGCGAGAGGGGGTTTGGTGGGCGCTGTGTGCGAGAGGGGGTTTGGTGGGCGCTGTGTGCGAGAGGGGGTTTGGTGGGCGCTGTGTGCGAGAGGGGGTTTGGTGTGTCCTGTGTGCGAGAGGCGGTTTGGTGGGTGCTGTGTGCGAGAGGCGGTTTGGTGGGTGCTGTGCGTGAGAGGGGGTTTGGTGCACCCTGTGTGTGAGAGGAGCTTTGGTGGGCGCTGTGTGCGAGAGGGGGTTTGGTGCACGCTGTGTGTGAGAGCGGGTTTGGTGGGCGCTGTGTGCGAGAGGGGGTTTGGTGCACGCTGTGTGTGAGAGGGGGTTGGTGGGCGCCGTGTGCGAGAGCGGGGTTGGTGGGTGCCGTGTGCGAGAGTGGGTTTGGTGCACGCTGTGTGTGAGAGGGGGTTTGGTGGGCGCTGTGTGCGAGAGGGGGTTTGGTGGGCGCTGTGTGCGAGAGGGGGTTTGGTGCGCGCTGTGTGCGAGAGGGGGTTTGGTGTGTCCTGTGTGCGAGAGGGGGTTTGGTCGGCGCTGTGTGCGAGAGGGGGTTTGGTCGGCGCTGTGTGCGAGAGGGGGTTTGGTGGGCGCTGTGGGCGAGAGGGGGTTTGGTGGGCGCTGTGTGCGAGAGGGGGTTTGGTGGGCGCTGTGTGCGAGAGGGGGTTTGGTGGGCGCTGTGTGCGAGAGGGGGTTTGGTGCACACTGTGTGCGAGAGGTGGTTTGGTGGGCGCTGTGTGCGAGAGGGGGTTTGGTGGGCGCTGTGTGCGAGAGGCGGTTTGGTGGGTGCTGTGTGCGAGAGGGGGTTTGGTGTGTCCTGTGTGCGAGAGGGGGTTTGGTGGGCGCTGTGTGCGAGAGGGGGTTTGGTGTGTCCTGTGTGCGAGAGGGGGTTTGGTGGGCGCTGTGTGCGAGACGGGGTTTGGTGTGTCCTGTGTGCGAGAGGGTTTTAGGTGGGCGCTGTGTGCGAGAGGGGGTTTGGTGGGCGCTGTGTGCGAGAGAGGGTTTGGTGGGTGCTGTGTGCGAGAGGGGGTTTGGTGCGCGCTGTGTGCGAGAGGGGGTTTGGTGTGTCCTGTGTGCGAGAGGGGGTTTGGTGGGCGCTGTGTGCGAGACGGGTTTGGTGTGTCCTGTGTGCGAGAGGGTTTTAGGTGGGCGCTGTGTGCGAGAGGGGGTTTGGTGGGCGCTGTGTGCGAGAGAGGGTTTGGTGGGTGCTGTGTGCGAGAGGGGGTTTGGTGGGTGCTGTGTGCGATCGGGGGTTTTGTGCGGACTGTGTGTGAGAGGGTGTTTGGTGGGCGCTGTGTGCGAGAGGCGGTTTGGTGTGCGCTGTGTGCGAGAGGGGGTTTGGTGTGTCCTCTGTGCGTGACGGGGTTTGGTGGACGCTGTGTGCGAGAGGGGGTTTGGTGGGCGCTGTATGCGAGAGCGGGTTTGGTGGGATCTGTGTGTGAGCTGGGCTTTGTTGTGTCCTGTGTGCGAGAGGTGTCTTGGTGCGATCTGTGTGCGAGAGGGGGTTTGGTGGGCGCTGTGTGCGAGAGGGGGTTTGGTGGGCGCTGTGTGCGAGAGGGGGTTTGGTGGGCGCTGTATGCGAGAGGGGGTTTGGTGGGCGCTGTGTGCGAGAGGGGGTTTGGTGGGCGCTGTGTGTGAGAGTGGGTTTGGTGCCCGCTGTGTGTGAGAGGGGGTTTGGTGGGCGCTGTGTGCGAGAGGGGTTTTGGTGGGCGCTGTGTGTGAGAGGTGGTTTGGTGGGCGCTGTGTGTGAGAGGGGGTTTGGTGGGCGCTGTGTGCGAGAGGGGGTTTGGTGGGCGCTGTGTGCGCGAGGGGGTTTGGTGTTTCCTGTGTGCGAGAGGGGGTTTGGTGGGCGCTGTGTGCGAGAGGGGGTTTGGTGCCTGCTGTGTGCGAGAGGGGGTTTGGTGGGCGCTGTGTGCGAGAGGGGGTTTGGTGGGTGCTGTGTGCGCGAGGGGGTTTGGTGGGCGCTGTGTGCGAGAGGGGGTTTGGTGGGCGCTGTGTGCGAGAGGGGGTTTGGTGCGCGCTGTGTGCGAGAGGGGGTTTGGTGGGATCTGTGTGCGAGAGGTGTTTTGGTGGGCGCTGTGTGCGAGAGGGGGTTTGCTGCCTGCTGTGTGCGAGAGGGGGTTTGGTGGGCGCTGTGTGCGAGAGGGGGTTTGGTGCCTGCTGTGTGCGAGAGGGGGTTCGGTGGGCGCTGTGTGCGAGACGGGGTTTGGTGTGTCCTGTGTGCGAGAGGGGTTTTGGTGGGCGCTGTGTGCGAGAGGGGGTTTGGTGGGCGCTGTGTGCGAGAGGGGGTTTGGTGGGCACTGTGTGCGAGAGAGGGTTTGGTGGGCGCTGTGTGCGAGAGGGTGTTTGGTGGGATCTGTGTGCGAGAGGGTGTTTGTTTGGCGCTGTGTGCGAGAGGGGGTTTGGTGGGCGCTGTGTGCGAGAGGGGGTTTGGTGCGCGCTTTGTGCGAGAGAGGGTTTGGTGGGTGCTGTGTGCGATGGGGGTTTTGTGCGCACTGTGTGTGAGAGGGGGTTTGGTGGGCGCTGTGTGCGAGACGGGGTTTGGTGTGTCCTGTGTGCGAGAGGGGGTTTGGTGGGCGCTGTGTGCGAGACGGGGTTTGGTGTGTCCTGTGTGCGAGAGGGGGTTTGGTGGGCGCTGTGTGCGAGAGGGGGTTTGGTGCACACTGTGTGCGAGAGGGGGTTTGGTGGGCGCTGTGTGCGAGAGGGGGTTTGGTGGGCGCTGTGTGCGAGAGGGGGTTTGGTGGGCGCTGTGTGTGAGAGGGCGTTTGGTGCGCGCTGTGTGCGAGAGGGGTTTTGGTGGGCGCTGTGTGCGAGAGGGGGTTTGGTGCACACTGTGTGTGAGAGGGGGTTTGGTGGGCGCTGTGTGCGAGAGGAGGTTTGGTGGGCGCTGTGTGCGAGAGGCGGTTTGGTGGGTGCTGTGTGCGAGAGGCGGTTTGGTGGGTGCTGTGTGTGAGAGGGGGTTTGGTGCACCCTGTGTGTGAGAGGAGGTTTGGTGGGCGCTGTGTGCGAGAGGGGGTTTGGTGCACGCTGTGTGTGAGAGCGGGTTTAGTGGGCGCTGTGTGCGAGAGGGTGTTTGGTGCACTGTGTGTGTGAGAGGGGGTTTGGTGGGCGCTGTGTGCGAGAGCGGGGTTGGTGGGTGCCGTGTGCGAGAGTGGGTTTGGTGCGCGCTGTGTGTGAGAGGGGGTTTGGTGTGTCCTGTGTGCGAGAGGGGGTTTGGTGGGCGCTGTGTGCGAGAGGGGGTTTGGTGGGCGCTGTGTGCGAGAGGGGGTTTGGTGGGTGCTGTGTGCGAGAGGGGGTTTGGTGCGCGCTGTGTGCGAGAGGGGGTTTGGTGTGTCCTGTGTGCGAGAGGGGTTTTGGTCGGCGCTGTGTGCGAGAGGGTGTTTGGTGTGTCCTGTGTGCGAGAGGGGGTTTGGTTGGCGCTGTGTGCGAGAGGGGGTTTGGCGGGCGCTGTGTGCGAGAGGGGGTTTGGTGTGTCCTGTGTGCGAGAGGGGTTTTGGTCGGCGCTGTGTGCGAGAGGGGGTTTGGTGTGTCCTGTGTGCGAGAGGGGGTTTGGTGGGCGCTGTGTGCGAGAGGGGGTTTGGTGGGCGCTGTGTGCGAGAGGGGGTTTGGTGTGTCCTGTGTGCGAGAGGGGGTTTGGTGGGCGCTGTGTGCGAGAGGGGGTTTGGTGGGCGCTGTGTGCGAGAGGCGGTTTGGTGGGTGCTGTGTGTGAGAGGGGGTTTGGTGGGCGCTGTGTGCGAGAGGGGGTTTGGTGCGCGCTGTGTGTGAGAGGGGGTTTGGTGCACGCTGTGTGTGAGAGGGGGTTTGGTGCGCGCTGTGTGCGAGAGGGGGTTTGGTGGGCGCTGTGTGCGAGAGGGGATTTGGTGTTTCCTGTGTGCGAGAGGGGGTTTGGTGTGTCCTGTGTGCGAGAGGGGGTTTGGTGGGCGCTGTGTGTGAGAGGGGGTTTGGTGGGCGCTGTGTGCGAGAGGGGATTTGGTGTTTCCTGTGTGCGAGAGGGGGTTTGGTGTGTCCTGTGTGCGAGAGGGGGCTTGGTGGGTGCTGTGTGCGAGAGGGGGTTTGGTGGGCGCTGTGTGCGAGAGGGGGTTTGGTGGGCGCTGTGTGCGAGAGGGGGTTTGGTGTGTCCTGTGTGCGAGAGGGGGTTTGGTGGGCGCTGTGTGCGAGAGGGGGTTTGGTGGGCGCTGTGTGCGAGAGGCGGTTTGGTGGGTGCTGTGTGTGAGAGGGGGTTTGGTGCACGCTGTGTGTGAGAGGGGGTTTGGTGGGCGCTGTGTGCGAGAGGGGATTTGGTGTTTCCTGTGTGCGAGAGGGGGTTTGGTGTGTCCTGTGTGCGAGAGGGGGTTTGGTGGGCGCTGTGTGTGAGAGGGGGGTTGGTGGGCGCTGTTTGCGAGAGGGGATTTGGTGGGTGCTGTGTGCGAGAGGGGGTTTGGTGGGCGCTGTGTGCGAGAGGGGGTTTGGTGGGCGCTGTGTGCGAGAGGGGGTTTGGTGGGCGCTGTGTGCGAGAGGGGGTTTGGTGGGCGCTGTGTGCGAGAGGGGGTTTGGTGCCTGCTTTGTGTGAGAGGGGGTTTGGTGGGCGCTGTTTGCGAGAGGGGATTTGGTGTTTCCTGTGTGCGAGAGGGGGTTTGGTGTGTCCTGTGTGCGAGAGGGGGCTTGGTGGGTGCTGTGTGCGAGAGGGGGTTTGGTGGGCGCTGTGTGCGAGAGGGGGTTTGGTGGGCGCTGTGTGCGAGAGGGGGTTTGGTGGGCGCTGTGTGCGAGAGGGGGTTTGGTGGGCGCTGTGTGCGAGAGGGGGTTTGGTGCCTGCTTTGTGCGAGAGGGGGTTTGGTGGGCGCTGTGTGCGAGAGGGGGTTTGGTGGGTGCTGTGTGCGAGAGGGGGTTTGGTGGGCGCTGTGTGCGAGAGGGGGTTTGGTGGGCGCTGTGTGCGAGAGGGGGTTTGGTGGGCGCTGTGTGCGAGAGGGGGTTTGGTGGGCGCTGTGTGCGAGAGGGGGTTTGCTGCCTGCTGTGTGCGAGAGGGGGTTTGGTGGGCGCTGTGTGCGAGAGGGGGTTTGGTGCCTGCTGTGTGCGAGAGGGGGTTTGGTGGGCGCTGTGTGTGAGAGGGGGATTGGTGGGCACTGTGTGCGAGAGGGGTTTTGGTGCGCGCTGTGTGTGAGAGGGGGTTTGTTGGGCGCTGTGTGCGAGAGGGGGTTTGGTGGGCGCTGTGTGCCAGAGGGGATTTGGTGGACGCTGTGTGCGAGAGGGTGTTTGGTGTGTCCTGTGTGCGAGAGGGGGTTTGGTGGGCGCTGTGTGCGAGAGGCGGTTTGGTGTGTCCTGTGTGCGAGAGGGGGTTTGGTGGGCGCTGTGTGCGAGACGGGGTTTGGTGTGTCCTGTGTGCGAGAGGGGTTTTGGTGGGCGCTGTGTGCGAGAGGGGGTTTGGTGGGCGCAGTGTGCGAGAGGGGGTTTGGTGGGCGCTGTGTGCGAGAGGGTGTTTGGTGGGATCTGTATGCGAGAGGGGGTTTGGTGGGCGCTGTGTGTGAGAGTCGGTTTGGTGCCCGCTGTGTGTGAGAGGGGGTTTGGTGGGCGCTGTGTGCGAGAGGGGTTTTGGTGGGCGCTGTGTGTGAGAGGTGGTTTGGTGGGCGCTGTGTGTGAGAGGTGGTTTGGTGGGCGCTGTGTGCGAGAGGGGGTTTGGTGGGCGCTGTGTGCGAGAGGGCGTTTGGTGTTTCCTGTGTGCGAGAGGGGGTTTGGTGGGTGCTGTGTGTGAGAGGGGGTTTGGTGGGTGCTGTGTGCGAGAGGGGGTTTGGTGGGCGCTGTGTGCGAGAGGGGGTTTGGTGGGCGCTGTGTGCGAGAGGGGGTTTGGTGGGCGCTGTGTGCGAGAGGGGGTTTGGTGGGCGCTGTGTGCGAGAGGGGGTTTGGTGGGCGCTGTGTGCGAGAGGGGGTTTGGTGGGCGCTGTGTGCGAGAGGGGGTTTGGTGGGCGCTGTGTGCGAGAGGGGGTTTGGTGCACACTGTGTGCGAGAGGGGGTTTGGTGGGCGCTGAGTGCGAGAGGGGGTTTGGTGGGCGCTGTGTGCGAGAGGCGGTTTGGTGGGTGCTGTGTGTGAGAGGGGGTTTGGTGCACACTGTGTGTGAGAGGAGTTTTGGTGGGCGCTGTGTGCGAGAGGGTGTTTGGTGCGCGCTGTGTATGAGAGGGGGTTTGGTGCACGCTGTGTGTGAGAGGGGGTTTGGTGCGCGCTGTGTGTGAGAGGAGGTTTGGTGGGTGCTGTGTGCGAGAGGGGGTTTGGTGCACGCTGTGTGTGAGAGGAGGTTTGGTGGGTGCTGTGTGCGAGAGGGGGTTTGGTGCGCGCTGTGTGTGAGAGGGGGTTTGGTGCATGCTGTGTGTGAGAGGGGGTTTGGTGCGCGCTGTGTGCGAGAGGGGGTTTGGTGTGTCCTGTGTGCGAGATGGGGTTTGGTGGGCGCTGTGTGCGAGAGGGGGTTTGGTGGGCGCTGTGTGCGAGAGGGGGTTTGGTGGGCGCTTTGTGCGAGAGGGGGTTTGGTGGGCGCTGTGTGCGAGAGGGGGTTTGGTGGGCGCTGTGTGCGAGAGGGGGTTTGGTGGGCGCTGTGTGCGAGAGGGGGTTTGGTGGGCGCTGTGTGCGAGAGGGGGTTTGGTGGGCGCTGTGTGCGAGAGGGGTTTTGGTGGGCGCTGTGTGCGAGAGGGGGTTTGGTGGGCGCTGTGTGCGAGAGGGGGTTTGGTGGGCGCTGTGTGCGAGAGGGGGTTTGGTGGGCGCTGTGTGCGAGAGGGGGTTTGGTGGGCGCTATGTGCGAGAGGGTGTTTGGTGTGTCCTCTGTGCGAGAGGTGGTTTGGTGTGTCCTGTGTGTGAGAGTATGTTTGGTGGGTGCTGTGTGCGAGAGGTGGTTTGGTGGGCGCTGTGTGCGAGAGGCGGTTTGGTGGGCGCTGTGTGCGAGAGGGGGTTTGGTGGGTGCTGTGTGCAAGAGGGGTTTTGGTGTGTCCTGTGTGCGAGAGGGGGTTTGGTGGGCGCTGAGTGTGAGAGGGGGATTGGTGGGCACTGTGTGCGAGAGGGTGTTTGGTGTGTCCTGTGTGCATGAGGGGGTTTGGTCCATGCTGTGTGCGAGACGGGTTTTGGTGGGCGCTGTGTGCGAGAGGGGGATTGGTGGGCACTGTGTGCGAGAGGGGGTTTGGTGCGCGCTGTGTGCGAGAGCGGGTTTGGTGGGCGCTGTGAGCCAGAGGGGGTTTGGTGGACGCTGCGTGCGAGAGGGTGTTTGGTGTGTCCTGTGTGCGAGAGGGGGTTTGGTGGGCGCTGTGTGCGAGAGGGGATTTGTTGTGTCCTGTGTGCGAGAGGGGGATTGGTGGGCATTGTGTGCGAGAGGGTGTTTGGTGGGCGCTGTGTGCGAGAGGGGGTTTGGTGTGTCCTGTGTGCGAGAGGGGGTTTGGTCCACGCTGTGTGCGAGAGGGGGTTTGGTGGGCGCTGTGTGCGAGAGGGGGTTTGGTGTGTCCTGTGTGCGAGAGGGGGTTTGGTCCACGCTGTGTGCGAGAGGGGGTTTGGTGGGCGCTGTGTGCGAGAGGGGGTTTGGTGGGCGCTGTGTGCGAGAGGGGGTTTGGTGCGTGCTGTGTGCGAGAGGGTGTTTGGTTGGCGCTGTGTGTGAGAGGGGTTTTCGTGTGTCCTTTGTGCGAGAGGCGGTTTGGTGGGCGCTGTGTGCGAGAGGGGGTTTGGTGTGTCCTGTGTGCGAGTGGGTGTTTGGTGTGTCCTGTGTGCGAGAGGGTGTTTGGTGGGCGCTGTGTGTGAGAGGGGGATTGGTGGGCACTGTGTGCGAGAGGGTGTTTGGTGTGTCCTGTGTGCGAGAGGGGGTTTGGTCCACGCTGTGTGCAAGAGGGGGTTTGGTGGGCGCTGTGTGCGAGAGGGGGATTGGTGGGCACTGTGTGCGAGAGGGGGTTTGGTGCGCGCTGTGTGCGAGAGGGGGTTTGGTGGGCGCTGTGTGCGAGAGGGGGTTTGGTGGGCGCTGTGTGCGAGAGGTGGTTTGGTGCGCGCTGTGTGCGAGAGGGGGTTTGGTGGGATCTGTGTGCGAGAGGTGGTTTGGTGGGCGCTGTGTGCGAGAGGGGGTTTGCTGCCTGCTGTGTGCGAGAGGGGGTTTGGTGGGCGCTGTGTGCGAGAGGGGGTTTGGTGCCTGCTGTGTGCGAGAGGGGGTTTGGTGGGCGCTGTGTGCGAGAGGGGGTTTGGTGGGCGCTGTGTGCGAGAGGGGGTTTGGTGGGCGCTGTGTGCGAGAGGGGTTTTGGTGGGCGCTGTGTGCGAGAGGGGTTTTGGTGGGCGCTGTGTGCGAGAGGGGGTTTGGTGGGCGCTGTGTGCGAGAGGGGGTTTGGTGGGCGCTGTGTGCGAGAGGGAGTTTGGTGGGCGCTGTGTGCGAGAGGGTGTTTGGTGGGCGCTGTGTGCGAGAGGGGGTTTGATGGGCGCTGTGTGCGAGAAGGGGTTTGGTGGGCGCTGTGTGCGAGAGGGGTTTTGGTGGGCGCTGTGTGCGAGAGGGGTTTTGGTGGGCGCTGTGTGCGAGAGGAGGTTTGGTGGGCGCTGTGTGCGAGAGGGGGTTTGGTGGGCGCTGTGTGCGAGAGGGGGTTTGGTGGGCGCTGTGTGCGAGAGGGGGTTTGGTGGGCGCTATGTGCGAGAGGGTGTTTGGTGTGTCCTCTGTGCGAGAGGTGGTTTGGTGTGTCCTGTGTGTGAGAGTATGTTTGGTGGGTGCTGTGTGCGAGAGGTGGTTTGGTGGGCGCTGTGTGCGAGAGGCGGTTTGGTGGGCGTGTGTGCGAGAGGGGTTTTGGTGGGTGCTGTGTGCGAGAGGGGGTTTGGTGTGTCCTGTGTGCGAGAGGGGGTTTGGTGGGCGCTGTGTGTGAGAGGGGGTTTGGTGGGCGCTGTGTGTGAGAGGGGGTTTGGTGGGCGCTGTGTGCGAGAGGGGGTTTGGTGGGCGTTGTGTGCGAGAGTGGGTTTGGTGGGCGTTGTGTGCGAGAGGGGGTTTGGTGTTTCCTGTGTGCGAGGGGGGGTTTGGTGGGCGCTGTGTGCGAGAGGGGATTTGGTGCCTGCTGTGTGCGAGAGGGGGTTTGCTGGGCGCTGTGTGCGAGAGGGGGTTTGGTGGGCGCTGTGTGCGAGAGGGGGTTTGGTGGGCGCTGTGTGCGAGCGTGGGTTTGGTGCACGCTGTGTGCGAGAGGGGATTTGGTGGGATCTGTGTGCGAGAGGTGGTTTGGTGGGCGCTGTGTGCGAGAGGGGGTTTGCTGCCTGCTGTGTGCGAGAGGGGGTTTGGTGGGCGCTGTGTGCGAGAGTGGGTTTGGTGCCTGCTGTGTGCGAGAGGGTGTTTGGTGGGCGCTGTGTGAGAGAGGCGGTTTGGTGGGCGCTGTGTGCGAGAGGGGGTTTGATGGGCGCTGTGTGCGAGAGGGGGTTTGGTGGGCGCTGTGTGCGAGAGGGGGTTTGGTGGGCGCTGTGTGCGAGAGGGAGTTTGGTGGGCGCTGTGTGCGAGAGGGTGTTTGGTGGGCGCTGTGTGCGAGAGGGTGTTTGGTGTGTCCTCTGTGCGAGAGGTGGTTTGGTGTGTCCTGTGTGTGAGAGTATGTTTGGTGGGTGCTGTGTGCGAGAGGTGGTTTGGTTGGCGCTGTGTGCGAGAGGCGGTTTGGTGGGCGCTGTGTGCGAGAGGGGGTTTGGTGGGTGCTGTGTGCGAGAGGGGGTTTGGTTGGCGCTGTGTGCGAGAGGCGGTTTGGTGGGCGCTGTGTGCGAGAGGGGGTTTGGTGGGCGCTGTGTGCGAGAGGCGGTTTGGTGGGCGCTGTGTGCGAGAGGGGGTTTGGTGTGTCCTGTGTGCGAGAGGGTGTTTGGTGTTTCCTGTGTGCGAGAGGGTGTTTGGTGGGCGCTGTGTGTGAGAGGGGGATTGGTGGGCACTGTGTGCGAGAGGGTGTTTGGTGTGTCCTGTGTGCGAGAGGGGGTTTGGTCCACGCTGTGTGCGAGAGGGGGTTTGGTGGGCGCTGTGTGCGAGAGGGGGATTGGTGGGCACTGTGTGCGAGAGGGGGTTTGGTGCGCGCTGTGTGTGAGAGGGGGATTGGTGGGTGCTGTGTGCGAGCGGGGGTTTGGTGGGCGCTGTGAGCCAGAGGGGGTTTGGTGGACGCTGTGTGCGAGAGGGTGTTTGGTGTGTCCTGTGTGCGAGAGGGGGTTTGGTGGGCGCTGTGTGCGAGAGGGGATTTGGTGTGTCCTGTGTGCGAGAGGGGGATTGGTGGGCACTGTGTGCAAGAGGGTGTTTGGTGTGTCCTGTGTGCGAGAGGGGGTTTGGTCCACGCTGTGTGCGAGAGGGGGTTTGGTGAGCGCTGTGTGCGAGAGGGGGTTTGGTGGGCGCAGTGTGCGAGAGGGGGTTTGGTGGGCGCTGTGTGCGAGAGGGGGTTTGGTGGGCGCTGTTTGCGAGAGGGGGTTTGGTGCACACTGTGTGCGAGAGGGGGTTTGGTGGGCGCTGTGTGCGAGAGGGGGTTTGGTGCACACTGTGTGCGAGAGGGGGTTTGGTGGGCGCTGTGTGCGAGAGGGGGTTTGGTGGGCGCTGTGTGCGAGAGGCGGTTTGGTGGGTGCTGTGTGTGAGAGGGGGTTTGGTGCACACTGTGTGTGAGAGGAGTTTTGGTGGGCGCTGTGTGCGAGAGGGTGTTTGGTGCGCGCTGTGTATGAGAGGGGGTTTGGTGCACGCTGTGTGTGAGAGGGGGTTTGGTGCGCGCTGTGTGTGAGAGGAGGTTTGGTGGGTGCTGTGTGCGAGAGGGGGTTTGGTGCACGCTGTGTGTGAGAGGAGGTTTGGTGGGTGCTGTGTGCGAGAGGGGGTTTGGTGCGCGCTGTGTGTGAGAGGGGGTTTGGTGCATGCTGTGTGTGAGAGGGGGTTTGGTGCGCGCTGTGTGCGAGAGGGGGTTTGGTGTGTCCTGTGTGCGAGATGGGGTTTGGTGGGCGCTGTGTGCGAGAGGGGGTTTGGTGGGCGCTGTGTGCGAGAGGGGGTTTGGTGGGCGCTTTGTGCGAGAGGGGGTTTGGTGGGCGCTGTGTGCGAGAGGGGGTTTGGTGGGCGCTGTGTGCGAGAGGGGGTTTGGTGGGCGCTGTGTGCGAGAGGGGGTTTGGTGGGCGCTGTGTGCGAGAGGGGGTTTGGTGGGCGCTGTGTGCGAGAGGGGTTTTGGTGGGCGCTGTGTGCGAGAGGGGGTTTGGTGGGCGCTGTGTGCGAGAGGGGGTTTGGTGGGCGCTGTGTGCGAGAGGGGGTTTGGTGGGCGCTGTGTGCGAGAGGGGGTTTGGTGGGCGCTATGTGCGAGAGGGTGTTTGGTGTGTCCTCTGTGCGAGAGGTGGTTTGGTGTGTCCTGTGTGTGAGAGTATGTTTGGTGGGTGCTGTGTGCGAGAGGTGGTTTGGTGGGCGCTGTGTGCGAGAGGCGGTTTGGTGGGCGCTGTGTGCGAGAGGGGGTTTGGTGGGTGCTGTGTGCAAGAGGGGTTTTGGTGTGTCCTGTGTGCGAGAGGGGGTTTGGTGGGCGCTGAGTGTGAGAGGGGGATTGGTGGGCACTGTGTGCGAGAGGGTGTTTGGTGTGTCCTGTGTGCGAGAGGGGGTTTGGTCCATGCTGTGTGCGAGACGGGTTTTGGTGGGCGCTGTGTGCGAGAGGGGGATTGGTGGGCACTGTGTGCGAGAGGGGGTTTGGTGCGCGCTGTGTGCGAGAGCGGGTTTGGTGGGCGCTGTGAGCCAGAGGGGGTTTGGTGGACGCTGTGTGCGAGAGGGTGTTTGGTGTGTCCTGTGTGCGAGAGGGGGTTTGGTGGGCGCTGTGTGCGAGAGGGGATTTGTTGTGTCCTGTGTGCGAGAGGGGGATTGGTGGGCATTGTGTGCGAGAGGGTGTTTGGTGGGCGCTGTGTGCGAGAGGGGGTTTGGTGTGTCCTGTGTGCGAGAGGGGGTTTGGTCCACGCTGTGTGCGAGAGGGGGTTTGGTGGGCGCTGTGTGCGAGAGGGGGTTTGGTGTGTCCTGTGTGCGAGAGGGGGTTTGGTCCACGCTGTGTGCGAGAGGGGGTTTGGTGGGCGCTGTGTGCGAGAGGGGGTTTGGTGGGCGCTGTGTGCGAGAGGGGGTTTGGTGCGTGCTGTGTGCGAGAGGGTGTTTGGTTGGCGCTGTGTGTGAGAGGGGTTTTCGTGTGTCCTTTGTGCGAGAGGCGGTTTGGTGGGCGCTGTGTGCGAGAGGGGGTTTGGTGTGTCCTGTGTGCGAGTGGGTGTTTGGTGTGTCCTGTGTGCGAGAGGGTGTTTGGTGGGCGCTGTGTGTGAGAGGGGGATTGGTGGGCACTGTGTGCGAGAGGGTGTTTGGTGTGTCCTGTGTGCGAGAGGGGGTTTGGTCCACGCTGTGTGCAAGAGGGGGTTTGGTGGGCGCTGTGTGCGAGAGGGGGATTGGTGGGCACTGTGTGCGAGAGGGGGTTTGGTGCGCGCTGTGTGCGAGAGGGGGTTTGGTGGGCGCTGTGTGCGAGAGGGGGTTTGGTGGGCGCTGTGTGCGAGAGGTGGTTTGGTGCGCGCTGTGTGCGAGAGGGGGTTTGGTGGGATCTGTGTGCGAGAGGTGGTTTGGTGGGCGCTGTGTGCGAGAGGGGGTTTGCTGCCTGCTGTGTGCGAGAGGGGGTTTGGTGGGCGCTGTGTGCGAGAGGGGGTTTGGTGCCTGCTGTGTGCGAGAGGGGGTTTGGTGGGCGCTGTGTGCGAGAGGGGGTTTGGTGGGCGCTGTGTGCGAGAGGGGGTTTGATGGGCGCTGTGTGCGAGAGGGGGTTTGGTGGGCGCTGTGTGCGAGAGGGGTTTTGGTGGGCGCTGTGTGCGAGAGGGGTTTTGGTGGGCGCTGTGTGCGAGAGGGGGTTTGGTGGGCGCTGTGTGCGAGAGGGGGTTTGGTGGGCGCTGTGTGCGAGAGGGAGTTTGGTGGGCGCTGTGTGCGAGAGGGTGTTTGGTGGGCGCTGTGTGCGAGAGGGGGTTTGATGGGCGCTGTGTGCGAGAAGGGGTTTGGTGGGCGCTGTGTGCGAGAGGGGTTTTGGTGGGCGCTGTGTGCGAGAGGGGTTTTGGTGGGCGCTGTGTGCGAGAGGAGGTTTGGTGGGCGCTGTGTGCGAGAGGGGGTTTGGTGGGCGCTGTGTGCGAGAGGGGGTTTGGTGGGCGCTGTGTGCGAGAGGGGGTTTGGTGGGCGCTATGTGCGAGAGGGTGTTTGGTGTGTCCTCTGTGCGAGAGGTGGTTTGGTGTGTCCTGTGTGTGAGAGTATGTTTGGTGGGTGCTGTGTGCGAGAGGTGGTTTGGTGGGCGCTGTGTGCGAGAGGCGGTTTGGTGGGCGTGTGTGCGAGAGGGGTTTTGGTGGGTGCTGTGTGCGAGAGGGGGTTTGGTGTGTCCTGTGTGCGAGAGGGGGTTTGGTGGGCGCTGTGTGTGAGAGGGGGTTTGGTGGGCGCTGTGTGCGAGAGGGGGTTTGGTGGGCGTTGTGTGCGAGAGTGGGTTTGGTGGGCGTTGTGTGCGAGAGGGGGTTTGGTGTTTCCTGTGTGCGAGGGGGGGTTTGGTGGGCGCTGTGTGCGAGAGGGGATTTGGTGCCTGCTGTGTGCGAGAGGGGGTTTGCTGGGCGCTGTGTGCGAGAGGGGGTTTGGTGGGCGCTGTGTGCGAGAGGGGGTTTGGTGGGCGCTGTGTGCGAGCGTGGGTTTGGTGCACGCTGTGTGCGAGAGGGGATTTGGTGGGATCTGTGTGCGAGAGGTGGTTTGGTGGGCGCTGTGTGCGAGAGGGGGTTTGCTGCCTGCTGTGTGCGAGAGGGGGTTTGGTGGGCGCTGTGTGCGAGAGTGGGTTTGGTGCCTGCTGTGTGCGAGAGGGTGTTTGGTGGGCGCTGTGTGAGAGAGGCGGTTTGGTGGGCGCTGTGTGCGAGAGGGGGTTTGATGGGCGCTGTGTGCGAGAGGGGGTTTGGTGGGCGCTGTGTGCGAGAGGGGGTTTGGTGGGCGCTGTGTGCGAGAGGGAGTTTGGTGGGCGCTGTGTGCGAGAGGGTGTTTGGTGGGCGCTGTGTGCGAGAGGGTGTTTGGTGTGTCCTCTGTGCGAGAGGTGGTTTGGTGTGTCCTGTGTGTGAGAGTATGTTTGGTGGGTGCTGTGTGCGAGAGGTGGTTTGGTTGGCGCTGTGTGCGAGAGGCGGTTTGGTGGGCGCTGTGTGCGAGAGGGGGTTTGGTGGGTGCTGTGTGCGAGAGGGGGTTTGGTTGGCGCTGTGTGCGAGAGGCGGTTTGGTGGGCGCTGTGTGCGAGAGGGGGTTTGGTGGGCGCTGTGTGCGAGAGGTGGTTTGGTGGGCGCTGTGTGCGAGAGGGGGTTTGGTGCACACTGTGTGCGAGAGGGGGTTTGGTGGGCGCTGTGTGCGAGAGGGGTTTGGTGGGCGCTGTGTGCGAGAGGGGGTTTGGTGGGCGCTGTGTGCGAGAGTGGGTTTGGTGCGTGCTGTGTGCGAGAGGGGGTTTGGTGGGCGCTGTGTGCGAGAGGGGGTTTGGTGGGTGCTGTGTGCGAGAGGGCGTTTGGTTGGCGCTGTGTGAGAGGTGTTTTCGTGTGTCCTTTGTGCGAGTGGCGGTTTGGTGGGCGCTGTGTGCGATAGGGGGTTTGGTGGGCGCTGTGTGCGAGAGGGGGTTTGGTGGGCGCTGTGTGCGAGAGGGGGTTTGGTGTGTCCTGTGTGCGAGAGGGTGTTTGGTGTGTCCTGTGTGCGAGAGGGGGTTTGGTGGGCACTGTGTGTGAAAGGGGGATTGGTGGGCACTGTGTGCGAGTGGGTGTTTGGTGTGTCCTGTGTGCGAGAGGGGGTTTGGTCCACGCTGTGTGCAAGAGGGGGTTTGGTGGGCACTGTGTGCGAGAGGGGGTTTGGTGCGCGCTGTGTGTGAGAGGGGGTTTGGTGGGCGCTGTGTGCGAGAGGGGGTTTGGTGGGCGCTGTGTGCCAGAGGGGGTTTGGTGGGCGCTGTGTGCGAGAGGGGATTTGGTGTGTCCTGTGTGCGAGAGGGGGATTGGTGGGCACTGTGTGCGAGAGGGTGTTTGGTGTGTCCTGTGTGCGAGAGGGGGTTTGGTCCACGCTGTGTGCGAGAGGGGGTTTGGTGGGCGCTGTGTGCGAGAGGGGGTTTGGTGGGCGCTGTGTGCGAGAGGGGGTTTGGTGGGCGCTGTGTGCGAGAGGGGGTTTGGTGGGCGCTGTGTGCGAGAGGGGGTTTGGTGGGCGCTGTGTGCGAGAGGGGGTTTGGTGGGCGCTGTGTGCGAGAGGGGGTTTGGTGCACACTGTGTGCGAGAGGGGGTTTGGTGGGCGCTGTGTGCGAGAGGGGGTTTGGTGGGCGCTGTGTGCGAGAGGGGGTTTGGTGGGCGCTGTGTGCGAGAGGGGGTTTGGTGGGCGCTGTGTATGAGAGGGGGTTTGGTGCACGCTGTGTGTGAGAGGGGGTTTGGTGCGCGCTGTGTGTGAGAGGGGGTTTGGTGCACGCTGTGTGTGAGAGGAGGTTTGGTGGGCGCTGTGTGCGAGAGGGGGTTTGGTGCGCGCTGTGTGTGAGAGGGGGTTTGGTGCACGCTGTGTGTGAGAGGAGGTTTTGGTGCGCGCTGTGTGCGAGAGGGGGTTTGGTGTGTCCTGTGTGCGAGAGGGGGTTTGGTGGGCGCTGTGTGCGAGAGGGGGTTTGGTGGGCGCTGTGTGCGAGAGGGGGTTTGGTGGGCGCTGTGTGCGAGAGGGGGTTTGGTGGGCGCTGTGCGCGAGAGGGGCTTTGGTGGGCGCTGTGTGCGAGAGGGGGTTTGGTGGGCGCTGTGTGCGAGAGGGGGTTTGGTGGGCGCTGTGTGCGAGAGGGGGTTTGGTGGGCGCTGTGTGCGAGAGGGGCTTTGGTGGGCGCTGTGTGTGAGAGTGGGTTTGGTGCCTGCTGTGTGTGAGAGGGGGTTTGGTGGGCGGTGTGTGCGAGAGGGGTTTTGGTGGGCGCTGTGTGTGAGAGGTGGTTTGGTGGGCGCTGTGTGTGAGAGGGGGTTTGGTGGGCGCTGTGTGCGAGAGGGGGTTTGGTGGGCGCTGTGTGCGAGAGGGGGTTTGGTGTTTCCTGTGTGCGAGAGGGGGTTTGGTGGGCGCTGTGTGCGAGAGGGGGTTTGGTGTTTCCTGTGTGCGAGAGGTGGTTTGGTGCCTGCTGTGTGCGAGAGGGGGTTTGGTGGGCGCTGTGTGCGAGAGGTGGTTTGATGGGCGCTGTGTGCGAGAGGGGGTTTGCTGCCTGCTGTGTGCGAGAGGGGGTTTGGTGGGCGCTGTGTGCGAGAGTATGTTTGGTGGGTGCTGTGTGCGAGAGTTGGTTTGGTGGGCGCTGTGTGCGCGAGGCGGTTTGGTGGGCGCTGTGTGCGAGAGGGGGTTTGGTGGGTGCTGTGTGCGAGAGGGGTTTTGGTGTGTCCTGTGTGCGAGAGGGGGTTTGGTGGGCGCTGTGTGTGAGAGGGGGATTGGTGGGCACTGTGTGCGAGAGGGTGTTTGGTGTGTCCTGTGTGCGAGAGGGGGTTTGGTCCACGCTGTGTGCGAGAGGGGTTTTGGTGGGCGCTGTGTGCGAGAGGGGGATTGGTGGGCACTGTGTGCGAGAGGGGGTTTGGTGCGCGCTGTGTGCGAGAGGGGGTTTGGTGGGCGCTGTGAGCCAGAGGGGGTTTGGTGGACGCTGTGTGCGAGAGGGTGTTTGGTGTGTCCTGTGTGCGAGAGGGGGTTTGGTGGGCGCTGTGTGCGAGAGGGGATTTGGTGTGTCCTGCGTGCGAGAGGGGGATTGGTGGGCACTGTGTGCGAGAGGGTGTTTGGTGTGTCCTGTGTGCGAGAGGGGGTTTGGTCCACGCTGTGTGCGAGAGGGGGTTTGGTGGGCGCTGTGTGCGAGAGGGGGTTTGGTGGGCGCTGTGTGCGAGAGGGGGTTTGGTGGGTGCTGTGTGCGAGAGGGCGTTTGGTTGGCGCTGTGTGTGAGAGGGGTTTTCGTGTGTCCTTTGTGCGAGAGGCGGTTTGGTGTGTCCTGTGTGCGAGAGGGTGTTTGGTGTGTCCTGTGTGCGAGAGGGGGTTTGGTGGGCGCTGTGTGTGAGAGGGGGTTTGGTGGGCACTGTGTGCGAGAGGGTGTTTGGTGTGTCCTGTGTGCGAGAGGGGGTTTGGTCCACGCTGTGTGCAAGAGGGGGTTTGGTGGGCGCTGTGTGCGAGAGGGGGTTTGGTGGGCGCTGTGTGCGAGAGGGAGTTTGGTGGGCGCTGTGTGCGAGAGGGTGTTTGGTGGGCGCTGTGTGCGAGAGGGGGTTTGATGGGCGCTGTGTGCGAGAAGGGGTTTGGTGGGCGCTGTGTGCGAGAGGGGTTTTGGTGGGCGCTGTGTGCGAGAGGGGTTTTGGTGGGCGCTGTGTGCGAGAGGGGGTTTGGTGGGCGCTGTGTGCGAGAGGGGGTTTGGTGGGCGCTGTGTGCGAGAGGGTGTTTGGTGGGCGCTGTGTGCGAGAGGGGGTTTGGTGGGCGCTGTGTGCGAGAGGGGGTTTGGTGGGCGCTATGTGCGAGAGGGTGTTTGGTGTGTCCTCTGTGCGAGAGGTGGTTTGGTGTGTCCTGTGTGTGAGAGTATGTTTGGTGGGCGCTGTGTGCGAGAGGCGGTTTGGTGGGCGCTGTGTGCGAGAGGCGGTTTGGTGGGCGTGTGTGTGAGAGGGGGTTTGGTGGGTGCTGTGTGCGAGAGGGGGTTTGGTGTGTCCTGTGTGCGAGAGGGGGTTTGGAGGGCGCTGTGTGTGAGAGGGGGTTTGGTGGGCGCTGTGTGCGAGAGGGGGTTTGGTGGGCGTTGTGTGCGAGAGGGGGTTTGGTGGGCGTTGTGTGCGAGAGGGGGTTTGGTGTTTCCTGTGTGCGAGAGGGGGTTTGGTGGGCGCTGTGTGCGAGAGGGGATTTGGTGCCTGCTGTGTGCGAGAGGGGGTTTGCTGGGCGCTGTGTGCGAGAGGGGGTTTGGTGGGCGCTGTGTGCGAGAGGGGGTTTGGTGGGCGCTGTGTGCGAGAGTGGGTTTGGTGCGCGCTGTGTGCGAGAGGGGGTTTGGTGGGATCTATGTGCGAGAGGTGGTTTGGTGGGCGCTGTGTGCGAGAGGGGGTTTGCTGCCTGCTGTGTGCGAGAGGGGGTTTGGTGGGCGCTGTGTGCGAGAGTGGGTTTGGTGCCTGCTGTGTGCGAGAGGGGGTTTGGTGGGCGCTGTGTGAGAGAGGGGGTTTGGTGAGCGCTGTGTGCGAGAGGGGGTTTGATGGGCGCTGTGTGCGAGAGGGGGTTTGGTGGGCGCTGTGCGCGAGAGGGGTTTTGGTGGGCGCTGTGTGCGAGAGGGGTTTTGGTGGGCGCTGTGTGCGAGAGGGGGTTTGGTGGGCGCTGTGTGCGAGAGGGGGTTTGGTGGGCGCTGTGTGCGAGAGGGAGTTTGGTGGGCGCTGTGTGCGAGAGGGTGTTTGGTGGGCGCTGTGTGCGAGAGGGTGTTTGTTGTGTCCTCTGTGCGAGAGGTGGTTTGGTGTGTCCTGTGTGTGAGAGTATGTTTGGTGGGTGCTGTGTGCGAGAGGTGGTTTGGTGGGCGCTGTGTGCGAGAGGAGGTTTGGTGGGCGCTGTGTGCGAGAGGGGGTTTGGTGGGTGCTGTGTGCGAGAGGGCGTTTGGTTGGCGCTGTGTGTGAGAGGGGTTTTCGTGTGTCCTTTGTGCGAGAGGCGGTTTGGTGGGCGCTGTGTGCGAGAGGGGGTTTGGTGTGTCCTGTGTGCGAGAGGGTGTTTGGTGTGTCCTGTGTGCGAGAGGGTGTTTGGTGGGCGCTGTGTGTGAGAGGGGGATTGGTGGGCACTGTGTGCGAGAGGGTGTTTGGTGTGTCCTGTGTGCGAGAGGGGGTTTGGTCCACGCTGTGTGCGAGAGGGGGTTTGGTGGGCGCTGTGTGCGAGAGGGGGATTGGTGGGCACTGTGTGCGAGAGGGGGTTTGGTGCGCGCTGTGTGTTAGAGGGGGATTGGTGTGCGCTGTGTGCGAGAGGGGGTTTGGTGGGCGCTGTGAGCCAGAGGGGGTTTGGTGGACGCTGTGTGCGAGAGGGTGTTTGGTGTGTCCTGTGTGCGAGAGGGGGTTTGGTGGGCGCTGTGTGCGAGAGGGGATTTGGTGTGTCCTGTGTGCGAGAGGGGGATTGGTGGGCACTGTGTGCAAGAGGGTGTTTGGTGTGTCCTGTGTGCGAGAGGGAGTTTGGTCCACGCTGTGTGCGAGAGGGGGTTTGGTGCGCGCTGTGTGCGAGAGGGGGTTTGGTCCACGCTGTGTGCGAGAGGGGGTTTGGTGAGCGCTGTGTGCGAGAGGGGGTTTGGTGGGCGCTGTGTGCGAGAGGGGGTTTGGTGGGCGCTGTGTGCGAGAGGGGGTTTGGTGGGCGCTGTGTGCGAGAGGCGGTTTGGTGGGCGCTGTGTGCGAGAGGGGGTTTGGTGGGCGCTGTGTGCGAGAGGGGGTTTGGTGGGTGCTGTGTGCGAGAGGGGGTTTGGTGGGCGCTTTGTGCGAGAGGGTGTTTGGTGGGCGCTGTGTGCGAGAGGGGGTTTGGTGGGCGCTGTGTGCGAGAGGGGTTTGGTGGGCGCTGTGTGCGAGAGGGGGTTTGGTGGGCGCTGTGCGCGAGAGGGGCTTTGGTGGGCGCTGTGTGCGAGAGGGGGTTTGGTGGGCGCTGTGTGCGAGAGGGGGTTTGGTGGGCGCTGTGTGCGAGAGGGGGTTTGGTGGGCGCTGTGTGCGAGAGGGGGTTTGGTGTTTCCTGTGTGCGAGAGGGGGTTTGGTGCGCGCTGTGTGCGAGAGGGGGTTTGGTGCGCGCTGTGTGCGAGAGGGGGTTTGGTGCACGCTGTGTGTGAGAGGGGGTTTGGTGCACGCTGTGTGCGAGAGGGGGTTTGGTGGGCGCTGTGTGCGAGAGGGGGTTTGGTGGGCGCTGTGTGCAAGAGCGGGTTTGGTGGGTGCTGTGTGCGATGGGTGGTTTTGTGCGCACTGTGTGCGAGAGGGGGTTTGGTGTGTCCTGTGTGCGTGAGGGGGTTTGGTGGGCGCTGTGTGCGAGAGGGGGTTTGGTGGGTGCTGTATGCGAGAGCGGGTTTGGTGGGATCTGTGTGCGAGGTGGGCTTTGTTGTGTCCTGTGTGCGAGAGGTGGCTTGGTGGGATCTGTGTGCGAGAGGGTGTTTGGTGGGCGCTGTGTGCGAGAGGGGGTTTGGTGGGAGCTGTGTGTGAGACTGGGTTTGGTGCCCGCTGTGTGTGAGAGGGGGTTTGGTGGGCGGTGTGTGCGAGATGGGTTTTGGTGGGCGCTGTGTGTGAGAGGTGGTTTGGTGGGCGCTGTGTGTGAGAGGGGGTTTGGTGGGCGCTGTGTGCGAGAGGGTGTTTGGTGGGCGTTGTGTGCGAGAGGGGGTTTGGTGTTTCCTGTGTGGGAGAGGGGATTTGGTGGGCGCTGTGTGCGAGAGGGGATTTGGTGCCTGCTGTGTGTGAGAGGGGGTCTGGTGGGCGCTGTGTGCGAGAGGTGTTTGGTGGGCGCTGTGTGCGATAGGGGGATTGGTGGGCGCTGTGTGCGAGAGTGGGTTTGGTGCGTGCTGTGTGCGAGAGGGTGTTTGGTGGGATCTGTGTGCGAGAGGTGGTTTGGTGGGCGCTGTGTGCGAGAGGGGGTTTGCTGCCTGCTGTGTGCGAGAGGGGGTTTGGTGGGCGCTGTGTGCGAGAGGGGGTTTGGTGGGTGCTGTGTGCGAGAGGGCGTTTGGTTGGCGCTGTGTGTGAGAGGTGTTTTCGTGTGTCCTTTGTGCGAGTGGCGGTTTGGTGGGCGCTGTGTGCGAGAGGGGGTTTGGTGTGTCCTGTGTGCGAGAGGGTGTTTGGTGTGTCCTGTGTGCGAGAGGGGGTTTGGTGGGCGCTGTGTGTGAGAGGGGGATTGTTGGGCACTGTGTGCGAGAGGGTGTTTGGTGTGTCCTGTGTGCGAGAGGGGGTTTGGTCCACGCTGTATGCAAGAGGGGGTTTGGTGGGCGCTGTGTGCGAGAGGGGGATTGGTGGGCACTGTTTGCGAGAGGGGGTTTGGTGCGCGCTGTGTGTGAGAGGGGGTTTGGTGGGCGCTGTGTGCGAGAGGGGGTTTGGTGGGTGCTGTGTGCCAGAGGGGGTTTGGTGGGCGCTGTGTGCGAGAGGGGATTTGGTGTGTCCTGTGTGCGAGAGGGGGTTTGGTGGGCACTGTGTGCGAGAGGGTGTTTGGTGTGTCCTGTGTGCGAGAAGGGGTTTGGTCCACGCTGTGTGCGAGAGGGGGTTTGGTGGGCGCTGTGTGCGAGAGGGGGTTTGGTGGGCGCTGTGTGCGAGAGGGGGTTTGGTGGGCGCTGTGTGCGAGAGGGGGTTTGGTGGGCGCTGTGTGCGAGAGGGGGTTTGGTGGGCGCTGTGTGCGAGAGGGGGTTTGGTGGGCGCTGTGTGCGAGAGGGGGTTTGGTGGGCGCTGTGTGCGAGAGGGGGTTTGGTGCACACTGTGTGCGAGAGGGGGTTTGGTGGGCGCTGTGTGCGAGAGGCGGTTTGGTGGGCGCTGTGTGCGAGAGGCGGTTTGGTGGGTGCTGTGTGTGAGAGGGGGTTTGGTGGGCGCTGTGTGCGAGAGGGGGTTTGGTGCGCGCTGTGTATGAGAGGGGGTTTGGTGCACGCTGTGTGTGAGAGGGTGTTTGGTGCGCGCTGTGTGTGAGAGGGGGTTTGGTGCACGCTGTGTGTGAGAGGAGGTTTGGTGGGCGCTGTGTCCGAGAGGGGGTTTGGTGCGCGCTGTGTGTGAGAGGGGGTTTGGTGCACGCTGTGTGCGAGAGGGGGTTTGGTGGGCGCTTTGTGTGAGAGGGGGTTTGGTGTGTCCTGTGTGCGAGAGGAGGTTTGGTGCCCGCTGTGTGTGAGAGGGGGTTTGGTGGGCGCTGTGTGCGAGAGGGGGTTTGGTGGGCGCTGTGTGCGAGAGGGGGTTTGGTGGGCGCTGTGTGTGAGAGGGGGTTTGGTGCGCGATGTGTGCGAGAGGGGGTTTGGTGGGCGCTGTGTGCGAGAGGGGGTTTGGTGGGCGCTGTGTGCGAGAGGGGGTTTGGTGTTTCCTGTGTGCGAGAGGGGGTTTGGTGGGTGCTGTGTGCGATGGGGGGTTTTGTGCGCACTGTGTGTGAGAGGGGGTTTGGTGGGCGCTGTGTGCGTGAGGGGGTTTGGTGGGCGCTGTGTGCGAGAGGGGGTTTGGTGGGCGCTGTATGCGAGAGCGGGTTTGGTGGGATCTGTGTGCGAGAGGTGGCTTGGTGGGATCTGTGTGCGAGAGGGTGTTTGGTGGGCGCTGTGTGCGAGAGGGGGTTCGGTGTGTCCTGTGTGCGAGAGGGGGTTTGGTGGGCGCTGTGTGCGAGAGGGGGTTTGGTGGGCGCTGTGTGCGAGAGGGGGTTTGGTGGGCGCTGTGTGTGAGAGGGGGTTTGGTGGGCGCTGTGTGCGAGAGGGGGTTTGGTGGGCGCTGTGTGTGAGAGGGGGTTTGGTGGGCGCTGTGTGCGAGAGGCAGTTTGGTGTTTCCTGTGTGCGAGAGGGGGTTTGGTGTGTTCTGTGTGCGAGAGGGGGTTTGGTGGGCGCTGTGTGCGAGAGGGGGTTTGGTGTGCGCTGTTTGCGAGAGGGGGTTTGGTGCACACTGTGTGCGAGAGGGGGTTTGGTGGGCGCTGTGTGCGAGAGGGGGTTTGGTGGGCGCTGTGTGTGAGAGGCGGTTTGTGGGTGCTGTGTGTGAGAGGGGGTTTGGTGGGCGCTGTGTGCGAGAGGGGGTTTGGTGGGCGCTGTGTGCGAGAAGGGGTTTGGTGCACGCTGTGTGTGAGAGCGGGTTTGGTGGGCGCTGTGTGCGAGAGGGGGTTTGGTGGGTGCTGTGTGCGAGAGGGGGTTTGGTGCACGCTGTGTGCGAGAGGGGGTTTGGTGGGCGCTGTGTGCGAGAGGGGGTTTGGTGCACACTGTGTGCGAGAGGGGGTTTGGTGGGCGCTGTGTGCGAGAGGCGGTTTGGTGGGCGCTGTGTGCGAGAGGCGGTTTGGTGGGTGCTGTGTGTGAGAGGGGGTTTGGTGGGCGCTGTGTGCGAGAGGGGGTTTGGTGCGCGCTGTGTATGAGAGGGGGTTTGGTGCACGCTGTGTGTGAGAGGGTGTTTGGTGCGCGCTGTGTGTGAGAGGGGGTTTGGTGCACGCTGTGTGTGAGAGGAGGTTTGGTGGGCGCTGTGTCCGAGAGGGGGTTTGGTGCGCGCTGTGTGTGAGAGGGGGTTTGGTGCACGCTGTGTGCGAGAGGGGGTTTGGTGGGCGCTGTGTGTGAGAGGGGGTTTGGTGTGTCCTGTGTGCGAGAGGGGGTTTGGTGCCCGCTGTGTGTGAGAGGGGGTTTGGTGGGCGCTGTGTGCGAGAGGGGGTTTGGTGGGCGCTGTGTGCGAGAGGGGGTTTGGTGGGCGCTGTGTGTGAGAGGGGGTTTGGTGCGCGCTGTGTGCGAGAGGGGGTTTGGTGGGCGCTGTGTGCGAGAGGGGGTTTGGTGGGCGCTGTGTGCGAGAGGGGGTTTGGTGTTTCCTGTGTGCGAGAGGGGGTTTGGTGGGTGCTGTGTGCGATGGGGGGTTTTGTGCGCACTGTGTGTGAGAGGGGGTTTGGTGGGCGCTGTGTGCGTGAGGGGGTTTGGTGGGCGCTGTGTGCGAGAGGGGGTTTGGTGGGCGCTGTATGCGAGAGCGGGTTTGGTGGGATCTGTGTGCGAGAGGTGTCTTGGTGGGATCTGTGTGCGAGAGGGTGTTTGGTGGGCGCTGTGTGCGAGAGGGGGTTCGGTGTGTCCTGTGTGCGAGAGGGGGTTTGGTGGGCGCTGTGTGCGAGAGGGGGTTTGGTGGGCGCTGTGTGCGAGAGGGGGTTTGGTGGGCGCTGTGTGTGAGAGGGGGTTTGGTGGGCGCTGTGTGCGAGAGGGGGTTTGGTGGGCGCTGTGTGTGAGAGGGGGTTTGGTGGGCGCTGTGTGCGAGAGGCAGTTTGGTGTTTCCTGTGTGCGAGAGGGGGTTTGGTGTGTTCTGTGTGCGAGAGGGGGTTTGGTGGGCGCTGTGTGCGAGAGGGGGTTTGGTGTGCGCTGTTTGCGAGAGGGGGTTTGGTGCACACTGTGTGCGAGAGGGGGTTTGGTGGGCGCTGTGTGCGAGAGGGGGTTTGGTGGGCGCTGTGTGTGAGAGGCGGTTTGTGGGTGCTGTGTGTGAGAGGGGGTTTGGTGGGCGCTGTGTGCGAGAGGGGGTTTGGTGGGCGCTGTTTGCGAGAGGGGGTTTGGTGCACACTGTGTGCGAGAGGGGGTTTGGTGGGCGCTGTGTGCGAGAGGGGGTTTGGTGGGCGCTGTGTGTGAGAGGGGGTTTGGTGCGCGCTGTGTGCGAGAGGGGGTTTGGTGCACGCTGTGTGTGAGAGGGGGTTTGGTGGGCGCTGTGTGTGAGAGGGGGTTTGGTGCACGCTGTGTGTGAGAGGAGGTTTGGTGGGCGCTGTGTGCGAGAAGGGGTTTGGTGCACGCTGTGTGTGAGAGCGGGTTTGGTGGGCGCTGTGTGCGAGAGGGGGTTTGGTGGGTGCTGTGTGCGAGAGGGGGTTTGGTGCGCGCTGTGTGTGAGAGGGGGTTTGGTGCACGCTGTGTGTGAGAGGGGGTTTGGTGTGTCCTGTGTGCGAGAGGGGGTTTGGTGGGCGCTGTGTGCGAGAGGGGGTTTGGTGGGCGCTGTGTGCGAGAGGGGGTTTGGTGGGTGCTGTGTGCGAGAGGAGGTTTGGTGCGCGCTGTGTGCGAGAGGGGTTTTGGTGTGTCCTGTGTGCGAGAGGGGGTTTGGTGGGCGCTGTGTGCGAGAGGGTGTTTGGTGGGCGCTGTGTGTGAGAGGGGGTTTGGTGGGCGCTTTGTGCGAGAGGGGGTTTGGTGTGTCCTGTGTGCGAGAGGGGGTTTGGTGCGCACTGTGTGCGAGAGGGGGTTTGGTGGGCGCTGTGTGCGAGAGGGGGTTTGGTGGGCGCTGTGTGCGAGAGGGGGTTTGGTGTGTCCTGTGTGCGAGAGGGGGTTTGGTGGGCGCTGTGTGTGAGAGGGGGTTTGGTGGGCGCTGTGTGCGACAGGGGGTTTGGTGCACACTGTGTGCGAGAGGGGGTTTGGTGGGCGCTGTGTGTGAGAGGCGGTTTGGTGGGTGCTGTGTGTGAGAGGGGGTTTGGTGCTCGCTGTGTGTGAGAGGGGGTTTGGTGCACGCTGTGTGTGAGAGGGGGTTTGGTGGGCGCTGTGTGTGAGAGGGGGTTTGGTGGGCGCTGTGTGTGAGAGGGGGTTTGGTGGGCGCTGTGTGTGAGAGGGGGTTTGGTGGGATCTGTGTGCGATAGGGGGTTTGGTGGGCGCTGTGTGCGAGAGGGGGTTTGGTGCGCGCTGTGTGTGAGAGGGGGTTTGGTGGGCGCTGTGTGTGAGAGGGGTTTTGGTGGGCGCTGTGTGCGAGAGGGGGTTTGGTGGGCGCTGTGTGCGAGAGGGGGTTTGGTGGGCGCTGTGTGCGAGAGGGGGTTTGGTGGGCGCTGTGTGCGAGAGGGGGTTTGGTGGGCGCTGTGTGCGAGAGGGTGTTTGGTGGGCGCTGTGTGCGAGAGGGGGTTTGGTGTTTCCTGTGTGCGAGAGGGGGTTTGCTGTTTCCTGTGTGCGAGAGGGGGTTTGGTGCGCGCTGTGTGCGAGAGGGGGTTTGGTGGGTGCTGTGTGCGATGGGGGGTTTTGTGCGCACTATGTGTGAGAGGGTGTTTGGTGGGCGCTGTGTGCGAGTGGCGGTTTGGTGGGCGCTGTGTGCGAGACGGGGTTTGGTGGGCGCTGTATGCGAGAGGGGGTTTGGTGTGTCCTGTGTGCGTGAGGGGGTTTGGTGGGCGCTGTGTGCGTGAGGGGGTTTGGTGGGCGCTGTGTGCGAGAGGGGGTTTGGTGGGTGCTGTGTGCGAGAGGGGGTTTGGTGGGCGCTGTGTGCGAGAGGGTGTTTGGTGGGCGCTGTGTGCGAGAGGGGGTTTGGTGTTTCCTGTGTGCGAGAGGGGGTTTGGTGTTTCCTGTGTGTGAGAGGGGGTTTGGTGCGCGCTGTGTGCGAGAGGGGATTTGGTGCGCGCTGTGTGCGAGAGGGGGTTTGGTGGGTGCTGTGTGCGATGGGGGGTTTTGTGCGCACTATGTGTGAGAGGGGGTTTGGTGGGCGCTGTGTGCGAGAGGGGGTTTGGTGGGCGCTCTGTGCGAGAGGGGGTTTGGTGGGCGCTGTGTGCGAGAGGGGGTTTGGTGTGTCCTGTGTGCGAGAGCTGGTTTGGTTTGTCCTGTGTGTGAGAGTATGTTTGGTGGGTGCTGTGTGCGAGAGGGGGTTTGGTGGGCGCTGTGTGCGAGAAGCGGTTTGGTGGGCGCTGTGTGCGAGAGGGTGTTTGGTGGGTGCTGTGTGTGAGAGGGGGTTTGGTGGGTGCTGTGTGCGAGAGGGGGTTTGGTGGGCCCTGTGCGCAAGAGGCGGTTTGGTGGGCGCTGTGTGCGAGATGGGGTTTGGTGCACGCTGTGTGCGAGAGGGGGTTTGGTGGGCGCTGTGTGCGAGAGGGGGTTTGGTGCGCGCTGTGTGCGAGGGGGTGTTTGGTGTGCGCTGTGTGTGAGAGGGGGTTTGGTGCACGCTGTGTGCGAGAGGGGGTTTGGTGCGCGCTGTGTGCGAGGGGGTGTTTGGTGTGCGCTGTGTGTGAGAGGGGGTTTGGTGCACGCTGTGTGTGAGGGGTGGTTTGGTGGGCGCTGTGTGCGAGAGGGGGTTTGGTGCGCGCTGTGTGCGCCAGGTGGTTTGGTGCGTGCTGTGTGCGAGAGGGGGTTTGGTGGGCGCTGTGTGCGAGAGGGGGTTTGGTGCACGCTGTGTGTGAGAGCGGGTTTGGTGGGCGCTGTGTGCGAGAGGGGGTTTGGTGCACGCTGTGTGTGAGAGGGGGTTTGGTGGGCGCTGTGTGCGAGAGCGGGTTTGGTGGGTGCTGTGTGCGAGAGTGGGTTTGGTGCACGCTGTGTGTGAGAGGGGGTTTGGTGTGTCCTGTGTGCGAGAGGGGGTTTGGTGCGCGCTGTGTGTGAGAGGGGGTTTGGTGCACGCTGTGTGCGAGAGGGGGTTTGGTGGGCGCTGTGTGCGATTGGGGGTTTGGTGGGCGCTGTGTGCGATAGGGGGTTTGGTGGGCGCTGTGTGCGAGAGGGGGTTTGGTGGGTGCTGTGTGCGAGAGGAGGTTTGGTGCGCGCTGTGTGCGAGAGGGGTTTTGGTGTGTCCTGTGTGCGAGAGGGGGTTTGGTGGGCGCTGTGTGCGAGAGGGGGTTTGGTGGGTGCTGTGTGCGAGAGGGGGTTTGGTGGGTGCTGTGTGCGAGAGGGGGTTTGGTGGGCGCTGTGTGCGAGAGGGGGTTTGGTGGGCGCTGTGTGCGAGAGGGTGTTTGGTGGGCGCTGTGTGCGAGAGGGGGTTTGGTGGGTGCTGTGTGCGAGAGTGGGTTTGGTGCGCGCTGTGTGCGAGAGGGGGTTTGGTGCACACTGTGTGCGAGAGGGGGTTTGGTGGGCGCTGTGTGTGAGAGGGGGTTTGGTGCACACTGTGTGCGAGAGGGGGTTTGGTGGGCGCTGTGTGCGAGAGGGGTTTTGGTGTGTCCTGTGTGCGAGAGGGGGTTTGGTGTGTCCTGTGTGCGAGAGGGGTTTTGGTGGGCGCTGTGTGCGAGAGGGGGTTTGGTGGGCGCTGTGTGCGAGAGGGGCTTTGGTGGGCGCTGTGTGTGAGAGGCGGTTTGGTGGGTGCTGTGTGTGAGAGGGGGTTTGGTGCACGCTGTGTGTGAGAGGAGGTTTGGTGGGCGCTGTGTGCGAGAAGGGGTTTGGTGTGTCCTGTGTGCGTGAGGGGGTTTGGTGGGCGCTGTGTGCGAGAGGGGGTTTGCTGCCTGCTGTGTGCGAGAGGGGGTTTGCTGGGCGCTGTGTGCGAGAGGGGTTTTGGTGCCTGCTGTGTGCGAGAGGGGGTTTGGTGGGCGCTGTGTGCGAGAGGGCGTTTGGTGGTCGCTGTGTGCGAGAGGGGTTTTGGTGCCTGCTGTGTGCGAGAGGGGTTTTGGTGCCTGCTGTGTGCGAGAGGGGGTTTGGTGGGCGCTGTGTGCGAGAGGGGGTTTGCTGGGCGCTGTGTGCGAGAGGGGTTTTGGTGCCTGCTGTGTGCGAGAGGGGGTTTGGTGCGTGCTGTGTGCGAGAAGCGGTTTGGTGGGCACTGTGTGCGAGAGGGGGTTTGGTGGGCGCTGTGTGCGAGAGGGGGTTTGGTGGGTGCTGTGTGTGAGAGGGGGTTTGGTGGGTGCTGTGTGCGAGAGGGGGTTTGGTGGGCCCTGTGCGCAAGAGGCGGTTTGGTGGGCGCTGTGTGCGAGGGGGGGTTTGGTGCACGCTGTGTGCGAGAGGGGGTTTGGTGCGCGCTGTGTGCGAGGGGGTGTTTGGTGTGCGCTGTGTGTGAGAGGGGGTTTGGTGCACGCTGTGTGCGAGAGGGGGTTTGGTGGTCGCTGTGTGCGAGTAGCGGTTTGGTGGGCGCTGTGTGCGAGAGGGGGTTTGGTGGGTGCTGTGTGTGAGAGGGGGTTTGGTGGGTGCTGTGTGCGAGAGGGGGTTTGGTGGGCCCTGTGCGCAAGAGGCGGTTTGGTGGGCGCTGTGTGCGAGGGGGGGTTTGGTGCACGCTGTGTGCGAGAGGGGGTTTGGTGCCCGCTGTGTGCGAGGGGGTGTTTGGTGTGCACTGTGTGTGAGAGGGGGTTTGGTGCGCGCTGTGTGCGAGAGGGGGTTTGTTGGGCGCTGTGTGCGAGAGGGGGTTTGGTGGGCGCTGTGTGCGAGAGGGGGTTTGTTGGGCGCTGTGTGCGAGAGGGGGTTTGGTGGGCGCTGTGTGCTAGAGGGGGTTTGGTGTGTCCTGTGTGCGAGAGGGGGTTTGGTGGGCGCTGTGTGCGAGAGGGGGTTTGGTGGGTGCTGTGTGCGAGAGGGGGTTTGGTGGGCGCTGTGTGCGAGAGGGGGTTTGGTGGGTGCTGTGTGCGAGAGGGTGTTTGGTGGGTGCTGTGTGCGAGAGGGGGTTTGGTGCGCGCTGTGTGCGACGGGGTTTGGTGGACTCTGTGTGCGAGAGGGGATTTGGTGGGCGCTGTGTGTGAGAGGGGGTTTGGTGGGCGCTGTGTGTGAGAGGGGGTTCGGTGTGTCCTGTGTGCGAGAGGGGGTTTGGTGGGCGCTGCTTGCGAGAGGGGGTTTGGTGGGAGCTGTGTGCGAGAGGGGGTTTGGTGCACGCTGTGTGTGAGAGCGGGTTTGGTGGGCGCTGTGTGCGAGAGGGGGTTTGGTGGGCGCTGTGTGCGAGAGTGGGTTTGGTGGGTGCTGTGTGCGAGAGTGGGTTTGGTGCGCGCTGTGTGTGAGAGGGGGTTTGGTGTGTCCTGTGTGCGAGAGGGGGTTTGGTGGGCGCTGTGTGCGAGAGGGGGTTTGGAGGGCGCTGTGTGCGAGAGGGGGTTTGGTGGGCGCTGTGTGCGAGAGGGGGTTTGGTGGGCGCTGTGTGCGAGAGGGTGTTTGGTGGGCGCTGTGTGCGAGAGGGGGTTTGGAGGGCGCTGTGTGCGAGAGGGGGTTTGGTGGGCGCTGTGTGCGAGAGGGGGTTTGGTGGGCGCTGTGTGTGAGAGGGGTTTTGGTGGGCGCTGTGTGCGAGAGGGGGTTTTCTTCCTGCTGTGTGCGAGAGGGGGTTTGTTGGGCGCTGTGTGCGAGAGGGGGTTTGGTGGGCGCTCTGTGCGAGAGGGGGTTTGGTGTGTGCTGTGTGTGAGAGGGGTTTTGGTGCACGCTGTGTGCGAGAGGGGGTTTGGTGGGCGCATTGTGCGAGAGGGGTTTTGGTGCACGCTGTGTGCGAGAGGGGGTTTGGTGGGCGCTGTGTGTGAGAGGAGGTTTGGTGGGCGCTGTGTGCGAGAGGGGATTTGGTGGGCGCTGTGGGCGAGAGGGGGTTTGGTGTGTCCTGTGTGCGAGAGGGCGTTTGGTGTGTCCTGTGTGCGAGAGGGGGTTTGGTGGGCGCTGTGTGCGAGAGGGGGTTTGGTGGGCGCTGTGTGCGATAGGGGGTTTTCTTCCTGCTGTGTGCGAGAGGGGGTTTGGTGGGCGCTGTGTGCGAGAGGGGGTTTGGTGCACACTGTGTGCGAGAGGGGGTTTGGTGGGCGCTGTGTGCGAGAGGGGGTTTGGTGGGCGCTGTGTGCGAGAGGGGTTTTGTTGGGCGCTGTGTGTGAGAGGTGGTTTGCTGAGCGCTGTGTGCGAGAGGGGGTTTGGTGTGTCCTGTGTGCGAGAGGGGATTTGGTGGGCGCTGTGTGCGAGAGGGGGTTTGGTGGGAGCTGTGTGCGAGAGGGGGTTTGGTGCCTGCTGTGTGCGAGAGGGGGTTTGGTTTGTCCTGTGTGCGAGAGGGGGTTTGGTGCACGCTGTGTGTGAGAGGGGGTTTGGTGGGCGCTGTGTGCGAGAGGGGGTTTGGTGGGCGCTGTGTGCGAGAGGGGGTTTGGTGCACGCTGTGTGCGAGAGGTGGTTTGGTGGGCGCTGTGTGCGAGAGGGGATTTGGTGGGCGCTGTGTGCGAGAGGGGGTTTGGTGGGCGCTGTGTGCGCGAGGGGGTTTGGTGGGCGCTGTGTGCGAGAGGGGGTTTGGTGCACGCTGTGTGTGAGACGGGGTTTGGTTTGTCCTGTGTGCGAGAGGGGGTTTGTTGGGCGCTGTGTGCGAGAGGGGATTTGGTGGGCGCTGTGTGCGAGAGGGGGTTTGGTGGGCGCTGTGTGCGCGAGGGGGTTTGGTGTGTCCTGTGTGCGAGAGGGGGTTTGGTGTGTCCTGTGTGCGAGAGGGGGTTTGGTGTGTCCTGTGTGCGAGAGGGGGTTTGGTGGGCGCTGTGTGCGAGAGGGGGTTTGGTGGGCGCTGTGTGCGAGAGGGGGTTTGGTGGGCGCTGTGTGCGAGAGGGGGTTTGGTGGGCGCTGTGTGCGAGAGGGGGTTTGGTGGGCGCTGTGTGCGAGAGGGGGTTTGGTGGGCGCTGTGTGCGAGAGGGGGTTTGGTGGGCGCTGTGTGCGAGAGGGGGTTTGGTGGGCGCTGTGTGTGAGAGGGGGTTTGGTGGGCGCTGTGTGCGAGAGGGGGTTTGGTGTGCGCTGTGTGTGAGAGGGGGTTTGGTGGGCGCTGTGTGTGAGAGGGGGTTTGGTGGGCGCTGTGTGTGAGAGGGGGTTTGGTGGGCGCTGTGTGCGAGAGGGGGTTTGGTGGGCGCTGTGTGCGAGAGGGGGTTTGGTGTTTCCTGTGTGCGAGAGGGGGTTTGGTGGGCGCTGTGTGCGAGAGGGGGTTTGGTGTTTCCTGTGTGCGAGAGGGGGTTTGGTGTGTCCTGTGTGCGAGAGGGGGTTTGGTGGGCGCTGTGTGCGAGAGGGGGTTTGGTGTTTCCTGTGTGCGAGAGGGGGTTTGGTGGGATCTGTGTGTGAGAGTGGGTTTGGTGCCTGCTGTGTGCGAGAGGGGGTTTGGTGGGCGCTGTGTGCGACAGGGGGTTTGGTGTGTCCTGTGTGCGAGAGGGGGTTTGGTGTGTCCTGTGTGTGAGAGGGGGTTTGGTGTGTCCTGTGTGCGAGAGGGGGTTTGGTGTGTCCTGTGTGCGAGAGGGGGTTTGGTGTGTCCTGTGTGCGAGAGGGGGTTTGGTGTGTCCTGTGTGCGAGAGGGGGTTTGGTGTGTCCTGTGTGCGAGAGGGGGTTTGGTGGGCGCTGTGTGCGAGAGGGGGTTTGGTGGGCGCTGTGTGTGAGAGGGGGTTTGGTGGGCGCTGTGTGCGAGAGGGGGTTTGGTGGGCGCTGTGTGCGAGAGGGGGTTTGGTGGGCGCTGTGTGCGAGAGGGGGTTTGGTGGGCGCTGTGTGCGAGAGGGGGTTTGGTGGGCGCTGTGTGTGAGAGGGGGTTTGGTGGGCGCTGTGTGCGAGAGGGGGTTTGGTGTGCGCTGTGTGTGAGAGGGGGTTTGGTGGGCGCTGTGTGTGAGAGGGGGTTTGGTGGGCGCTGTGTGTGAGAGGGGGTTTGGTGGGTGCTGTGTGTGAGAGGGGGTTTGGTGGGCGCTGTGTGCGAGAGGGGGTTTGGTGCGCGCTGTGTGCGAGAGGGGGTTTGGTGGGCGCTGTGTGCGAGAGGGGGTTTGGTGCACGCTGTGTGCGAGAGGGGGTTTGGTGGGCGCTGTGTGCGAGAGGGGGTTTGGTGTGTCCTGTGTGCGAGAGGGGGTTTGGTGCGCGCTGTGTGTGAGAGGGGGTTTGGTGGGCGCTGTGTGCGAGAGGGGGTTTGGTGGGCGCTGTGTGCGAGAGGGGGTTTGGTGGGCGCTGTGTGCGAGAGGGGGTTTGGCTTGTAACTTGGGCTGTGCAGCATGTTCAACCATGGTGTGTAGTCACACGGAGTCCATTCCTGTCCACACTGCCGTTCATTCACACACACACACACACTTTCTCACACTTGCAACCTGATGTACTCACATACCTCACACATACGCACTCTCGGGCACATGCACAAACTGAGATGCACTGGCACATTAACACCCTCATTCACTCGCATCCTGGTGCACTCACACTTGTACACACACTCAGCCACTGACGCACCTTCACACACACAAGCTCACTGTTACACTTGTGCGCTCACGCACACCCACACCCACACACACACACACACACATCCACCCTCATGCACACCCATGCACTCTCACACCCACGCACTCGCATCCTCCCTCATGCACACCCATGCACTCTCTCACACCCACGCACTCTCTCACACGCACGCACTCTCTCACACGCACGCACTCTCTCACACGCACGCACCTTCTCACACCCACGCACTCTCTCACACCCACGCACTCTCTCACACGCACGCACTCTCTCACACGCACGCACTCTCTCACACGCACGCACCTTCTCACACCCACGCACTGTCTCACACCCATGCACTCTCTCACACCCACGCACTCTCTCACACCCACGCACTCTCTCATACCCACACACACTCACATCCGCCCTCATGCACACCCACACAGACACACACTCACATCCACCCTCATGCACTCCCACGTTCTCACACACACCCATGCACACTCACATCCACCCTCATGCACACCCATGCACTCTCACACACCCAAGCATGCTCACATGCACCCTCATGCACATCCATGCAACCCAAAAACCCAAGCACTCTCACATCCAACCTCACAGACACCCACGCACTCTCTCACACCGCGCACTCTCTCACACCGCGCACTGTCTCTCACCGCGCACTCTCTCTCACCGCGCACTCTCTCACACCACGCACTCTCTCACACCGCGCACTGTCTCTCACCGCGCACTCTCTCACACCCACGCAATCTCTCACACCCACGCACTCTCTCACACCCACGCACTCTCTCACACCCACGCACTCTCTCACACCCACGCAATCTCTCACACCCACGCACTCTCTCTCACCGCGCACTCTCTCACACCACGCACTCTCTCACACCGCGCACTCTCTCTCACCGCGCACTCTCTCACACCCACGCAATCTCTCACACCCACGCACTTTCTCACACCCACGCACTCTCTCACACCCACGCACTCCCTCACACCCACGCACTCTCTCACACCCACGCACTCTGTAACGCCACGCACTCTGTAATGCCACGCACTCTGTAACGCCACGCACTCTGTAATGCGACGCACTCTCTCACACCCACGCACTCTGTAATGCCACGCACTCTCTCACACCCACGCACACTGTCACGCCGCACACTCTCTCACGCCCATGCACTCTGTAATGCCACGCACTCTCTCACACCCACGCACACTGTCACGCCGCACACTCTCTCACGCCCATGCACTCTCTCACACCCACGCACTCTGTAATGCCACGCACTCTCTCACACCCACGCACACTGTCACGCCGCACACTCTCTCACGCCCATGCACTCTGTCACGCCCACGCACTCTCTCACGCCCATGCACTCTGTCACGCCCACGCACTCTGTCACGCCATGCACTCTGTCACGCCCACGCACTCTGTCACGCCCACGCACTCTGTCACGCCACGCACTCTGTCACGCCCACGCACTCTGTCATGCCCACGCACTCTGTCACGCCCACGCACTCTGTCACGCCGCGCACTCTGTCACGCCCACGCACGCTGTCACGCCCACGCACTCTGTCACACCCACGCACTCTCTCATGCCCACGCACTCTGTCACACCCACGCACTCTGTCACGCCACGCACTCTGTCACACCCACGCACTCTCTCACGCCCACGCACTCTGTCACGCCCACGCACTCTGTCACGCCACGCACTCTGTCACACCCACGCACTCTGTCACGCCACGCACTCTGTCACACCCACGCACTCTCTGACGCCCACGCACTCTGTCACGCCACGCACTCTGTCACACCCACGCACTCTGTCACGCCCACGCACTCTCTCACACCCACGCACTCTGTCACGCCGCGCACTCTGTCACCCCCACACACTCTGTCACGCCCACGCACTCTGTCACGCCCACGCACTCTGTCACGCCACGCACTCTGTCACACCCACGCACTCTCTCACGCCCACGCACTCTCTCACGCCCACGCACTCTGTCACGCCACGCACTCTGTCACGCCACGCACTCTGTCACGCCACGCACTCTCTCACGCCACGCACTCTGTCACGCCCACGCACTCTGTCACGCCCACGCACTCTGTCACGACACGCACTCTGTCACGCCCACGCACTCTGTCACGCCCACGCACACTGTCACGCCACGCACTCTGTCACGCCCACGCACTCTGTCACGCCCACGCACTCTGTCACGACACACACTCTGTCACGACACGCACTCTGTCACGCCCACACACTCTGTCACGACACACACTCTGTCACGACACGCACTCTGTCACGCCCACGCACTCTGTCACGCCCACGCACTCTGTCACGCCCACGCACTCTGTCACGCCCACGCACTCTGTCACACCCACGCACTCTGTCACGCCCACGCACTCTCTCACACCCACGCACTCTGTAACGCCACGCACTCTGTCACGACCACGCACTCTCTCACACCCACGCACGCTGTCACGCCACACACTCTGTCACGCCCACACACTCTGTCACGCCACACACTCTGTCACGCCACACACTCTGTCACGCCACGCACTGTGTAATGCCACGCACTCTGTCACGCCCACGCACTCTGTCACGCCCACGCACTCTGTCACGCCACGCACTCTGTAATGCCACGCACTCTGTAATGCCACGCACTCTGTAACGCCACGCACGCTGTCACGCCACGCACTCTGTAATGCCACGCACTCTGTAACGCCCATGCACTCTGTCACACCCACGCACTCTGTAATGCCACGCACTCTGTAATGCCACGCACTCTGTAATGCCACGCACTCTGTAATGCCACGCACTCTGTAACGCCACGCACTCTGTAACGCCACGCACGCTGTCACGCCACGCACTCTGTTACGCCACGCACTCTGTCACGCCCACGCACTCTGTCACGCTACACACTCTGTCACGCCCACGCACTCTGTAATGCCACGCACTCTGTAATGCCACGCACTCTGTAATGCCACGCACTCTGTAACGCCACGCACGCTGTCACGCCACGCACTCTGTAACGCCACGCACTCTGTAACGCCCATGCACTCTGTCACACCCACGCACTCTCTCACGCCATGCACGCTGTCACGCCCACGCAATCTGTCACGCCCACGCACTCTGTAACGCCACGCACTCTGTAATGCCACGCACGCTGTCACGCCGCGCACTCTGTAATGCCGCGCACTCTGTAACGCCACGCACTCTGTCACGCCCACGCACGCTGTCACGCCGCGCACTCTGTAATGCCACGCACTCTGTAATGCCACGCACTCTGTCACACGCACGCACTCTGTCACGCCCACGCACTCTGTCACGCCCACGCACTCTGTCACGCCCACGCACTCTCTCACACCCACGCACTCTGTCACGCCCACGCACTCTGTAATGCCACGCACTCTGTCACGCCCACGCACTCTGTCACACCCACGCACTCTGTCACGCCACGCACTCTGTCACACCCACGCACTCTCTGACGCCCACGCACTCTGTCACGCCCACGCACTCTCTCACACCCACGCACTCTGTCACGCCCACGCACTCTGTCACGCCCACGCACTCTGTCACACCCACGCACTCTCTGACGCCCACGCACTCTGTCACGCCCACGCACTCTCTCACGCCCACGCACTCTCTCAGGCCCACGCACTCTCTCAGGCCCACGCACTCTCTCACGCCACGCACTCTGTCACGCCCACGCACTCTGTCACGCCACGCACTCTGTCACGCCCACGCACTCTCTCACGCCCACGCACTCTCTCACGCCCACGCACTCTCTCACGCCCACGCACTCTCTCACACCCACGCACTCTGTCACACCGCGCACGCTGTCACACCGCGCACTCTCTCACGCCCACGCACTCTCTCACGCCCACGCACTCTGTCACGCCCACGCACTCTGTCACGCCCACGCACTCTGTCACGACACGCAATCTGTCACGCCCACGCACTCTGTCACGCCCACACACTCTGTCACGACACGCACTCTGCCACGCCCACGCACTCTGTCACGCCCACGCACTCTGTCACGCCCACACACTCTGTCACGCCCACGCACTCTGTCACGACACGCAATCTGTCACACCCACGCACTCTGTCACGCCCACACACTCTGTCACGACACGCACTCTGTCACGCCCACGCACTCTGTCACGCCCACGCACTCTGTCACGACACGCACTCTGTCACGCCCACGCACTCTGTCACACCTACGCACGCTGTCACGCCCACGCACTCTGTCACGCCCACGCACTCTGTCACACCTACGCACGCTGTCACGCCCACGCACTCTGTCACGCCCACGCACTCTGTCACGACACGCACTCTGTCACGCCCACACACTCTGTCACGACACGCACTCTGTCACGCCCACGCACTCTGTCACGTCACGCACTCTGTCACGACACGCACTCTGTCACGCCCACGCACTCTGTCACGCCACGCACTCTGTCACGCCACGCACTCTGTCACGCCCACGCACTCTGTCACGCCCACGCACTCTGTCACGACACGCACTCTGTCACGCCCAAGCACTCTGTCACGACACGCACTCTGTCACGCCCACGCACTCTGTAACGCCCACGCACTCTCTCACACCCACACACTCTGTCATGCCACGCACTCTCTCACGCCCACGCACTCTCTCACGCCCACGCACTCTGTAACGCCCACGCACTCTGTCACACCCACGCACTCTGTCATGCCCACGCACTCTCTCACACCCACGCACTCTGTAACGCCACGCACTCTGTCACGCCCACGCACTCTCTCACACCCACGCACTCTGTCACGCCACGCACTCTGTCATACCCACGCACTCTCTCACACCCACGCACGCTGTCACGCCACACACTCTGTCACGCCACACACTCTGTCACGCCACACACTCTGTCACGCCACACACTCTGTCACGCCACGCACTCTGTAATGCCACGCACTCTGTCACGCCCACGCACTCTCTCACGCCCACGCACTCTCTCACGCCCACGCACTCTGTAACGCCCACGCACTCTGTCACACCCACGCACTCTGTCACGCCCACGCACTCTCTCACACCCACGCACTCTGTAACGCCACGCACTCTGTCACGCCCACGCACTCTCTCACACCCACGCACTCTGTCACGCCACGCACTCTGTCACACCCACGCACTCTCTCACACCCACGCACGCTGTCACGCCACACACTCTGTCACGCCACACACTCTGTCACGCCACGCACTCTGTCACGCCACGCACTCTGTAACGCCACGCACTCTGTCACGCCCACGCACTCTGTAACGCCCACGCACTCTGTCACACCCACGCACTCTGTAACGCCACACACTCTGTCACACCACGCACTCTGTCACGCCACGCACTCTGTCACGCCACGCACTCTGTCACGCCACGCACTCTGTCACGCCACGCACTCTGTCACGCCCACGCACTCTGTCACGCCCACGCACTCTGTCACGCCCACGCACTCTGTAACGCCACGCACTCTGTAACGCCACGCACTCTGTAACGCCACTCACTCTGTCACGCCACGCACTCTGTCACGCCCACGCACTCTGTAACGCCACGCACTCTGTAACGCCACGCACTCTGTCACGCCACGCACTCTGTCACACCCACGCACGCTGTCACGCCGCGCACTCTGTCACGCTGTCACGCCACGCACGCTGTCACGCCATGCACTCTCTCACACCCACACACTCTCACACACCCATGCACACTCACATCCACCCTCATGCACACCCATGCACTCTCTCACACCCACGCACACTAATATCCACCCTCATGCACACCCATGCACTCTCTCACACCCACGCACACTAATATCCACCCTCATGCACACCCACGCACACTCACATCCACCGTCATGCACACCCACGCACTCACACACACTCACACACACTCAGATCCACCCTCATGCACACCCATGCACTCTCTCACACCCACGCACACGAATATCCACCCTCATGCACACCCTCGCACACACACATCCACCGTCATGCACACCCACGCACTCACACACACTCACACACACTCAGATCCACCCTCATGCACACCCATGCACTCTCTCACACCCACGCACACTAATATCCACCCTCATGCACACCCACGCACACTCACATCCACCGTCATGCACACCCACGCACTCACACACACTCACACACACTCAGATCCACCCTCATGCACACCCATGCACTCTCTCACACCCACGCACACTAATATCCACCCTCATGCACACCCACGCACACTCACATCCACCGTCATGCACACCCACGCACTCACACATACCCATGCACTCACACACACCCACGCACAATCATATCCACCCTCATGCACACCCACGCACACTCACATCCACCCTCATGCACACCCACGCACTCACACATACCCAAGCACTCACACACACCCACGCACACTCATATCCACCCTCATGCACACCCACGCACACTCACATCCACCCTCATGCACACCCACGCACTCACACACACTCACATCCACCCTCATGCACACCCACGCACTCACACACACCCACGCACTCTCACACACTCGTGCACACTTATATTCACCCTCATGCACACTCACACACCCAGGCATGCTCACATCCGGCCTCATGCATTCACACGCTCGCGCACACACTCGCACACAAACTTGACACGCTGATACCGACAAAGACAGCTGGAGCGGGGAGACAGGCAGGGAGAGAGAGCGGTGTGGATGTTGCGCTGGACGGGTCTAAGCTGGGCTGGCAGCGACGTGCTGGCGGCGGTTCTAGATAACAACGCTTTGGAGTTCAGAAACCCCCCACCGCCAGATGGAGAATAATGGCGAGATGGTAAATAGGGGAGGGGGGTGGGGGGGGGGGATGTGGGGGTGGGGTGCTGCCTCAGACCGGCTTACTCTGTGTGAAGCACTCACCACCACCGCTCCAACCCCACCTCACAGTACCGCCAGCGTGCCTCAAGGACTGCTAGCAGTTCAAGCTGGCAGCTCACCGCCGCCTCCTTATGGGACGGGCAGTAAATGCTGCACACCAGGAATCGGCTTTTAAGCGGGGAGGAGGGTGGTGGGCAGAGCTGGGCTGGGGAGCGAGCGATGCTCCAAGAGGCAGGGAGCAGTTTCCCTTGCAGGATGAGAGGTGGCGTGTCTGCACAGGGCAAAGGTATTCCCTCGGGGGTGGGAGGAAGCAGGACACGTCCTGTCCATGGCAGCCTTTGAAGTGATTAGTTCTTGCACACTAAAACTGAGATTAATATCTTGTGGCTGAGAGATGCCTGTCTTGCTCAGAGTGATGGGTGTGGTGCGTGCAGCTGTCTGCCCCCCGGCTCTGTGCTTCCTGAAACAATTAGATTCACACAGGGTTAGGATCTATGATCAGGCACGCCCTTGTTCTGGAAAGCCTCCCTGACTCTCCCTCTCCCTCTCCCTGCCTTCACATCGCCCACTCCCCTCTGTCACCCCCAACCACCCAGTGAGAGTGCCTCCCTGTGGGAGAGTCAGTGCTGAGGGGGCGCCGCACTGTGGGAGGGTCAGTGCTGAGGGAGAGCCGCACTGTGGGAGGGTCAGTGCTGAGGGAGCGCCGCATTGTGGGAGAGTCAGTGCTGAGGGAGCGCCGCACTGTGGGAGGGTCAGTGCTGAGGGAGCGCCGCACTGTCGGAGGGTCAGTGCTGAGGGAGCGCCGCACTGTCGGAGGGTCAGTGCTGAGGGAGCGCCGCACTGTCGGAGTGTCAGTGCTGAGGGAGCGCTGCACTGTCGGAGGGTCAGTGCTGAGGGAGCGCCGCACTGTGGGAGGGTCAGTGCTGAGGGAGAGCCGCACTGTGGGAGGGTCAGTGCTGAGGGAGCGCCGCACTGTGGGAGGGTCAGTGCTGAGGGAGCACCACACTGTGGGAGCGTCCGTGCTGAGGGAGCGCCGCATTGTGGGAGAGTCAGTGCTGAGGGAGCGCCGCACTGTCGGAGAGTCAGTGTTGAGGGAGTGCTGCAATGTCGGAGGGTTAGTGCTGAGGGAGCGCTGCACTGTCGGTGGGTCAGTGCTGAGGGAGTGCCGCACTGTCGGAGGGTCAGTGCTGAGGGAGCGCCGCACTGTGGGAGGGTCAGTGCTGAGGGAGCGCCGCACTGTCGGTGGGTCAGTGCTGAGGGAGCGCCGCACTGTGGGAGGGTCAGTGCTGAGGGAGCGCCGCACTGTCGGAGTGTCAGTGCTGAGGGAGCGCTGCACTGTCGGTGGGTCAGTGCTGAGGGAGTGCCGCACTGTCGGAGGGTCAGTGCTGAGGGAGCGCCGCACTGTGGGAGGGTCAGTGCTGAGGGAGCGCCGCACTGTCGGTGGGTCAGTGCTGAGGGAGCGCCGCACTGTGGGAGGGTCAGTGCTGAGGGAGCGCCGCACTGTCGGAGTGTCAGTGCTGAGGGAGCGCTGCACTGTCGGAGGGTCAGTGCTGAGGGAGCGCCGCACTGTGGGAGGGTCAGTGCTGAGGGAGAGCCGCACTGTGGGAGGGTCAGTGCTGAGGGAGCGCCGCACTGTGGGAGGGTCAGTGCTGAGGGAGCACCACACTGTGGGAGCGTCCGTGCTGAGGGAGCGCCGCATTGTGGGAGAGTCAGTGCTGAGGGAGCGCCGCACGGTCGGAGGGTCAGTGCTGAGGGAGTGCTGCAATGTCGGAGGGTTAGTGCTGAGGGAGCGCCGCACTGTCGGTGGGTCAGTGCTGAGGGAGTGCCGCACTGTGGGAGGGTCAGTGCTGAGGGAGCGCCGCACTGTGGGAGGGTCAGTGCTGAGGGAGCGCCGCACTGTGGGAGGGTCAGTGCTGAGGGAGTGCCGCACTGTCGGAGGGTCAGTGCTGAGGGACAGCCGCACTGTGGGAGGGTCAGTGCTGAGGGAGCGCCGCGCTGTGGGAGGATCAGTGCTGAGGGAGCGCCGCACTGTCGGAGGGTCAGTGCTGAGGGAGTACCGCACTGTCGGTGGGTCAGTGCTGAGGGAGCGCTGCACTGTCGGAGGGTCAGTGCTGAGGGAGAGCCGCACTGTGGGAGGGTCAGTGCTGAGGGAGCGCCGCGCTGTCGGAGGGTCAGTGCTGAGGGAGCGCCGCACTGTCGGAGGGTCAGTGCTGAGGGAGTGCCGCACTGTGGGAGGGTCAGTGCTGAGGGAGCGCCGCACTGTCGGAGGGTCAGTGCTGAGGGAGAGCCGCACTGTGGGAGGGTCAGTGCTGAGGGAGCGCCGCGCTGTCGGAGGGTCAGTGCTGAGGGAGCGCCGCACTGTCGGAGGGTCAGTGCTGAGGGAGCGCCGCACTGTGGGAGGGTCAGTGCTGAGGGAGAGCCGCACTGTGGGAGGGTCAGTGCTGAGGGAGCGCCGCACTGTCGGAGGGTCAGTGCTGAGGGAGAGCCGCACTGTGTGAGGGTCAATGCTGAGGGAGCGCCGCACTGTGGGAGGGTCAGTGCTGAGGGAGTGCCACATAGTTGGAGGCACCTTGTTTCGTGTGACAACCCTTGCTGGAAGGGCGGGGGTGTGGTGGGGGAGGGTGGGGGGGAAGTTCTCCCTGGTGCCAATATTTACCCCCTCCACCTACCACGATTAATTCCGACAACCTGAGCCGGCGCCACGTTGATCCTTTCGGGCATCTTGCAAGTCGGCCGCCCCGTGCCGTACAACGATGACTGGGCCTCATAAACTAAAACCCTCCGCCGTCGGCCGGGACGCTGGCCGAGCGACGGCCTGCTATTTGGCCGCAGAAGGCCTTGCCACTCCATCCCAGCTCCGCCCTCCTCCACCAGCCGTTGTCCGCCTCCCTGGCTGACCAGCCACTACTATCGGAGGAGGGGACCATCTGCCCTCCCTCCCTCCCTCCCCGGGTCCCTGGCACGCTGCGCGTGTTGCAGCACCTAACAGGCACGTGCCACGGCAGGCCTAGGAGCACCTGGAAGGACCAGTTTGACCAGATTGGCAGCGATGAAGACGGAGATATATGTCGAGAGAGAGAGAGAGAGAGAGAGCGAGACAGAGCTGCCTGGCAGCTTCCCAAAAACTGTCCTGTCAGGGCACAGCACTTCACAAATAAACAACCTTCGCTGGGAAGCCGCTGTGGGGGTGGGGTAGTGAGGGGGGGGGAAGGGCCGTGGAGGGCACTGAGGCTAAGCGTTTGCCGATTCTCTTCGGCCTCTGGTTTTCCTGCCACCTCTGTGCCCCTCTCGTTTTGGTCACACACGCTTTACCCATCGCACCCGGGCAGCACAGTCAGATAGGCGGGCAGAGCAAATGGTATTGTGTACAGTGGGAGTGAACGGGAAGGGGTTTGGGTCCATTGGGATTGTGTACAGTGGGAGTGAACGGGAAGGGGTTTGGGTCCATTGGGATTGTGGACAGTGGGAGTGAACGGGAAGGGGTTTGGGTCCATTGGGATTGTGGACAGTGGGAGTGAACAGGAAGGGGTTTGGGTCCATTGGGATTGTGTATAGTGGGAGTGAACAGGGAAGGGGTTTGGTTCCATTGGGATTGTGGACAGTGGGAGTGAACGGGAAGGGGTTTGGGTCCATTGGGATTGTGTACAGTGGGAGTGAACGGGAAGGGGTTTGGGTCCATTGGGATTGTGGACAGTGGGAGTGAACGGGAAGGGGTTTGGGTCCATTGGGATTGTGTACAGTGGGGGTGAACGGGAAGGGGTTTGGGACCATTGGGATTGTGTACAGTGGGAGTGAACGGGAAGGGGTTTGGATCCATTGGGATTGTGTACAGTGGGGGTGAACGGGAAGGGGTTTGGGTCCATTGGGATTGTGGACAGTGGGTGTGAACGGGAAGGGGTTTGGGTCCATTGGGATTGTGTACAGTGGGGGTGAACGGGAAGGGTTTTGGGTCCATTGGGATTGTGGACAGTGGGTGTGAACGGGAAGGGGTTTGTGTCCATTGGGATTGTGGACAGTGGGGGTGAACGGGAAGGGGTTTGGGTCCATTGGGATTGTGGACAGTGGGACTGAACAGGAAGCGGATTGGGTCCATTGGGATTGTGTACAGTGGGAGTGAACGGGAAGGGGTTTGGGTCCATTGGGATTGTGGACAGTGGGACTGAACAGGAAGCGGATTGGGTCCATTGGGATTGTGTACAGTGGGAGTGAACGGGAAGGGGTTTGGGTCCATTGGGATTGTGTACAGTTGGCGTGAACGGGAAGGGGTTTGGGTCCATTGGGATTGTGGACAGTGGGAGTGAACGGGAAGGGGTTTGGGTCCATTGGGATTGTGGACAGTGGGAGTGAACGGGAAGGGGTTTGGGTCCATTGGGATTGTGTGCAGTCGGAGTGAACGGGAAGGGGTTTGGGTCCATTGGGATTGTGGACAATGAGAGTGAACGGGAAGGGGTTTGGGTCCATTGGGATTGTGGACAGTGGGAGTGAACGGGAAGGGGTTTGGGTCCATTGGGATTGTGGACAGTGGGAGTGAACGGGAAGGGGTTTGGCTCTGTTGGGATTGTGTACAATCGGAATGGGGCCAGAATTGAATAATTTATCAGGAAGGAGCGGGTCCCGGATTACCGGGGGAACTGTTTGTATTCCCAGTCACACCGAACTGTGCTTTCAGCTCCACCTTGCAGAGCAATCTGGGTCCAACCAACCTCGACAGCTGCTCAGAATTAAATCTTAAACTCCCGAGGTGAAATAGAAACAGCTTTAATCGACAAAACCGCCATTATACATATCTTACAAAGCCCCAGGTGTCACCCACCCCCCACCACCACCACCACCCTGCCAAACACGAAACAGTCCCCTTCCCCCTGACGAATATTATGGGATATTTAAAGGGGCAAGCGCTTTGAAGTCGTCGTTGGGTGAGAAATGAAGGAGGAAAGGCCACTTCAGTCGAAAGGTAACGACTGGCTCCTGTCCCTCGCGTATTCGGTCAGGTGGGTGTGGCGGTCCGGGACGTTCCGTGGCTCAGCGCACCCACCCCCCGTATCGTTAACATCCCTTCCGCCCCTTGCCACGGGCGACCTCGTGGGTGTGGGTTGGGGTGGGTGGGGGCGGGGTGGGTGGGTGGACGGGCGGAGTGGGGAGGGGAAGTGGCTTTGGATCAGGACCTGGCCTGCTGTCCAAAACGGAGGACAAAATGCGGCCACAGGTCACCCGGAAAGGAAGGGAAAGAATCGTGCCCCCAGAGCCCCGCCCACACGGCCAATCGAGGGTCCTTCACCCTTGTTTGAAGCCCAGCCCTTGCCCCCACCTCCCGTTGCCGTGCTAGGAAAGGCGGTGGCCATTTTGTGCACAGAAAGATCTCACCGACAACCGCCAACGACCGGAGGGCCCCCTTGACTGGCTAGGTCTTTATACAGCAGGGGGAGGGGGGCAGTTTGGAAACTGGCACCGTAGCTCGGAGTTGTTAACTCTTCAGAAACACGTTCGTTCTGGAAGGTTCCGGGGCCTTTTTGGCGTGATTGAGTCTTAATGGAACAACGCGACCTCTGGCCCGGAAATCCAACTGAGGTCAGGGTAGGGTCGAGAGGTTCGTGACCTTTGACTCCTCCCGCAAAGAGCACGTGGCTCCGACTGACCTTTGACCGTAACCCTCAACGCTATCCCAGCTCACCGTTCTTTGGGGTGGGGGGGGAGGGGTGCAGCCTCCCTCTTCCCTGTGACCACTGAGGTGACCACCTCCATCAATCCAGGAACAGAGAAGGTTCGTCTGTCGAAGAGCACAGGGGACCGACAACAACTCGAATTTGTGCGGCGCCTATAATGTCACGGCGCCTCACAAGGGCCTTTACAAAACCAAGCATGGCCTGCACCCCCACCCCCACCCAAGCCACATAGGGAGATATTAGGGACAGATGACCAAAAGCTTGGTCAAGGAGGCCGGTCTTCAAGGAGCGTCTTAAAGGAGGAGAGAGAGAGATGGAGAGGGAGAGGTTCAGGGAGGGAATTCCAGAGCTCAGGGCCCCCCACCCCCAGGCAGCTGAAGGCACGGCCGCCAGTGGTGGAGCGATGGGAATCGGGGGATGCTCGAGAGGCCGGAATTGGAGGAGCGCAGAGATCTCGGAGGGTTGTAGGAGGAGGTTACAGAGATAGGGAGGGTTGTAGGGGCTAGAGGAGGTTACAGAGCGAGGGAGGGTTGTAGGGGCTGGAGGAGGTTACAGAGATAGGGAGGGGTGTAGGGGCTGGAGGAGGTTACATAGATAGGGAGGGGTGTAGGGGCTGGAGGAGGTTACAGAGATAGGGAGGGGTGTAGGGGCTAGAGGAGGTTACAGAGACAGGGAGTGTTGTAGGGGCTGGAGGAGGTTACAGAGATAGGGAGGGGTGTAGGGGCTGGAGGAGGTTACATAGATAGGGAGGGGTGTAGGGGCTGGAGGAGGTTACAGAGATAGGGAGTGTTGGGGCTGGAGGAGGTTACAGAGATAGGGAGTGTTGGGGCTGGAGGAGGTTACAGAGATAGGGAGTGTTGGGGCTGGAGGAGGTTACAGAGACAGGGAGTGTTGTAGGGGCTGGAGGAGGTTACAGAGATAGGGAGGGGTGTAGGGGCTGGAGGAGGTTACATAGATAGGGAGGGGTGTAGGGGCTGGAGGAGGTTACAGAGATAGGGAGGGTTGTAGGGGCTGGAGGAGGTTACAGAGATAGGGAGGGGTGTAGGGGCTGGAGGAGGTTACAGAGATAGGGAGGGTGTGTAGGGGTTGGAGGAGGTTACAGAGAGAGGGAGGGGTGTAGGGGCTGGAGGAGGTTACAGAGGTAGGGAGGGTGTGTAGGGGCTGGAGGAGGTTACAGAGAGAGGGAGGGGTGTAGGGACTGGAGCAGGTTACAGAGATAGGGAGGGGTGTAGGGGCTGGAGGAGGTTACAGAGATAGGGAGGGGTGTAGGGGCTGGAGGAGGTTACAGAGATAGGGTGGGGTGTAGGGGCTGGAGGAGGTTACAGACATAGGGAGGGGTGTAGGGTCTGGAGGAGGTTACAGAGATAGGGAGGGTTGTAGGGGCTGGAGGAGGTTACAGAGTTAGGGAGGAGTGTAGGGTCTGGAGGAGGTTACAGAGATAGGGAGGGTTGTAGGGGCTGGAGGAGGTTACAGAGATAGGGAGGGGTGTAGGGGCTGGAGGAGGTTACAGAGATAGGGAGGGGTGTATGGACTGGAGGAGGTTACAGAGATAGGGAGGGGTGTAGGGGCTGGAGGCGGTTACAGAGATAGGGAGGGGTGTAGGGGCTGGAGGAGGTTACAGAGATAGGGAGGGGTGTCGGGGCTGGTGGAGGTTACAGTGATAGGGAGGGGTATAGGGGCTGGAGGAGGTTACAGAGATAGGGAGGGTTGTAGGGGCTGGTGGAGGTTACAGTGATAGGGAGGTGCCGTGAACCATGGAAGGATTTGGAAACAGGTGAGAATTTTAAAAGTGGGGCGTTGCCAGAGCAGGAGCCGGTGTGGGTCAGCGAGCACAGTGGGTGAAGGGTCAACGGGACTCGGCGCGAGGTCGGACATGGCCGGACAGCCAAGTTTCAGAGGAGCTGAGGTTTCCGGAGGGTAGAACGCGGGACAGCAGCCAGGAGAGCGCTGGGATAGTCGCGTCCGGAGGGAAGAAAGGCGCGGACGAGGGCTTCAGCAGCTGATGAGCTGAGACGGTGGGTGAAGCCAGGCGAGGTTACGGACGTGGAGACGGGTGGTGTTTGTGACAGCGCAGAGATGAGGCCGGAGACTTGTCTCAGAGTCAAAACTCACACCGAGTTTGTGAGCAGGCTGATTCCGTCTCAGACAGAGGCCAGGGAGAGGAATGAAGTGAGAGTGTGTGTGTGTGTGTGTGTGTGTGTGTGTGTGTGTGTGTGTGTGTGTGTGTGTGTGTGTGTGTGTGTCTGTCTGTCTGTCTGTCTGTCTGTCTGTCTGTCTGTCTGTGTCTGTCTGTGTGTGTCTGTGTGTGCGTGTGTCTGTGTGTGTGTGTGTGTGTGTGTGTCTGTCTGTCTGTGTGTGTCTGTGTGTGCGTGTGTCTGTCTCTGTGTTTGTGTGTTTGTGTGTGTGTGTGTGAGAGTGTGTGTGTGTGTGTGTGTGTGTGTACAGAGGACAGGGTGCCGGCTCCGCGATGCAGAAAAACACCAGGAAAACCAGTAACTCGCGGGTGGGTTTCCCACCAGCAGCGGCGGTTTTGCTATCAGCTGTATGACCACTTGGTGTACAGCCCAGTGCCACCCGTAGGGCTGTTTCTAGTTTGCTCTTGGGGCGCAGGCGTCCATTGGCATGGCGGTATTCCCTTCCCACTCCAACGCTGCGGCTGAGGGCGTTAAGGGTCAACCTTTTCCGGCAGTCCCTCGGGTCTGAGGATCTCCCTCGCACCCACGCTGGCTTGAGGGGCTCGGATAGGGTGGGTAAGTCCAGCACGCGACCCGTGCGGACACTGCTACGCGCCGGGGCAGGTAGTGCTTGAAGGGTTGGGTAGGTGGGTTTGTTTAGAGTTACATACGCTACCAACAGCACCCCCCTCCCACCTCACCAGTCTACCATCCTCCCCCTCCCCCGCTACCACCTTCTCACCCCACTCCCCCGCTGTCCCCCCATCGATGCCTCGACATCTCCGCACATTCCCGGCGGAGCGCTCCCGGTGCCTTCCCCGGGCGAACCTTCTCCACACGCTGTTCAGTCGCCAGGGTCTCCGGCGAGTCGGCGGGGATGCTTGACCAACTTCGCGGATGCTTCGAGGGGACCCCAGGAGGGTTCCCGTGGTCCTGCTGGGAGCCTTCTTGCCCGGATCGAGCTCCGAGCGGGAGCAGTAGCTTCGGGAGGCCGGTGTCGGGCGTATGGCCAGCACGCCGAGCGCTTTAATCAAGTGATTGGCCCCCCCCCCCCGAGGCTGGGCAGTGGCACGATATGGGAATGGAGTCCTGGGTAGGCCCTGACGAGGTATGGCTGGTGCTTCAATTCGCCGCTCGAAGGACGTGGGAGAGCTGGTTGAATTTTTGCGACAGATCTCAGGGTCGTGTTCAAAAATCCATTTTCATCATAGGCAACTCGACGCGAGGCTTCGAGTGCTTCAGCCCAACACGTTTGTAGAGCCAGTTAGGAACCTCCTGCGAGACCAGCTCGAAGCCCAGCCTCTTCAACTGGCCCGATAGAGTTATCCCAATGAGCACCCCTCTGGAAGAACTGAACGTCAGTCATATCAACCTCTTTGTGGGTGAACTTTTCTTTCAAACACATTCTCAGAGGGAAGCATTTATTGCCCATCGCCAGTTGCCCCTTGAGAAGGTGGTGGGTGAGCCGCCGCCTTGAGCCGCTGCAGTCTCATCTGGTGTAGGTACACCCACCGTGCTGTTAGGGAGGGAGTTCCAGGATTTTGTCCCGTGTGGTGTAGGTACACCCACCGTGCTGTTAGGGAGGGAGTTCCAGGATTTTGTCCCGTGTGGTGTAGGTACACCCACCGTGCTGTTAGGGAGGGAGTTCCAGGATTTTGTCCCGTGTGGTGTAGGCACACCCACCGTGCTGTTAGGGAGGGAGTTCCAGGATTTTGTCCCGTGTGGTGTAGGCACACCCACCGTGCTGTTAGGGAGGGAGTTCCAGGATTTTGACCCAGCGACAGTGAAGGAACGGCCGATATATTTCCAAGTCGGGATGGTGAGGGGCTCGGAGGGGAACTTGCAGCTGGTGGTGTTCCCCATGTGTCTGCTGCCCTTGTCCTTCTAGGTGGTAGAGGTCGTGGGATTGGGCGGCGCTGTCGAAGGAGCCTTGGCGAGTTGCTGCAGTGCATCTTGTAGATGGTACACACACTGCTGCCCCTGTGCGTTGGGGGTGGAGGGAGTGAAGGGAGAGTCAGGACGCAGTTGGAGATCTCCCCGGGGTCAACAGAGCGTAAATTCAGCTCAGGGTTGAGTTTCTCGACAGGAACGAACCTGTGAAGCGCAGTGTGGACTATTGGGGGGGGGAACGAGAAATTGGTATGGCTGCTCTACCAGCCCTGGTGTTCGCTGTTCACGTAGCCTATGTTGCCAGGCACTGAGGAGGACCATCCAAACACACCGCACCCCCGCCGAATCCAGAAAGTGGGGGCACGTTGTGGGGGGGTGGTGCCAACCCTCCGAGATACCTTTGACCCCTTCAGTCGTGGGATTGGTTGGAGGGCAGTTCCTAATCCGGGAGGATGTGTGTGAGGCAGGGTGAGCAGTGTTGGGGGGGTGGGCAAGGGAGGCGGGTGTTGTCCCATACCCATGGATCCTGCAGGCTACGAGAGGACAGTGGGTGCCAGGCTGGGGGAAGGAGCCTCTTCGCTTGGCAGCTCCGAAGCTCCAGGGCTGGAGACGGCTGAGCCTTTGATCTGAAGCCACTTGTCGCCCAGAGCCTTGGCGAAGTGGTCATCGACGCAGCCCGAGATGGAGACGGAGTTGGCGGCGCTGGCGGGCAGCTGGTAGTCACAGCCCAGGCTCCGCCGGAAATGCTCGTCCACCACGGAGTCACAGGAGACAGTCCGGTCAGTACCTGGTGAGGAGAGGCAGAGAGAGAGAGAGGTGGAGGCATGAACGGCTGGCAAAGGCCACACGTGGAGAGGTGTCTGACGGGGACGGTGTAGAGGGAGCTCTACTCTGTATCTAACCATGTGCTGTACCTGTCCTGGGAGTGTTTGATGGGGACAGTATAGAGGGAGCTTTACTCTGTATCTAACCCCGTGCTGTACCTGTCCTGGGAGTGTTGATGGGGACGGTGTAGAGGGAGCTTTACTCTGTATCTAAGCCCGTGCTGTACCTGTCCTGGGAGTGTTTGATGGGGACGGTGTAGAGGGAGCTTTACTCTGTATCTAACCCCGTGCTGTACATGTCCTGGGAGTGTTTGATGGGGACAGTGCAGAGGGAGCTTTACTCTGTATCTAACCCCGTGTTGTTCCTGTTCTGGGAGTGTTTGATGGGGACAGTGCAGAGGGAGCTTTACTCTGTATCTAACCCCGTGTTGTTCCTGTTCTGGGAGTGTTTGATGTGGACAGTGTAAAGGGAGCTTTACTCTATATCTAACCCCGTGCTGTACCTATCCTGGGAGGGTTTGATGGGGAAGGTGTAGAGGGAGCTTTACTCTGTATCTAACACCGTGCTGTACCAGTCCTGGGAGTGTTTGATGGGGACGGTGTAGAGGGAGCTTTACTCTGTATCTAACCCCGTGCTGTACCTGTCCTGGGAGTGTTTGATGGGGACAGTGTAGAGGGAGCTTTACTCTGTATCTAACTTCATGCTCTACCTGTCCTAGGAGTGTTTGATGGGGACAATGTAAAGGGAGCTTTACTCTGTATCTCAGGTACTTTATGACATTGATAAGAATGTGATTTAAACAGTCACATTGTAAAAATTAAGGCCTCCTGTGAATGAGTCTGTGCAAGTGGATGAAACATGAGTTCAAGAGACAGTCACAAGAAATGTTGAAGAGTCCTGGGAGGCTCAGTATGTACAATAGGAATCCATCACTGTAATTCTGATATAACACAAACCCCTCACTATAACACTCTGATATACCCCACACCCCTCACTGTAACACTGATATACCCCACACTCCTCACTGTAACACTCTGATATACCCCACACCCCTCACTGTAACACTGATATACCCCACACACCTCACTGTAACACTCTGATATACCCCACACCCCTCACTGTAACACTCTGATATACCCCACACCCCTCACTGTAACACTCTGATATACCGCACACCCCTCACTGTAACACTCTGATATACCCCACACCCCTCACTGTAACACTCTGATATACCCCACACCCCTTACAGTAACACTCTGATATACCCCACACCCCTCACTGTAACACTTTGATATACCCCACATCCCTCACTGTAACACTCTGATATACCCCACACCCCTCACTGTAACACTCTGATATACCCCACACACCTCACTGTAACACTCTGATATACCCCACACACCTCACTGTAACACTCTGATATACCCCACACCTCTCACTGTATCACTTTGATATACCCCACACCTCTCATTGTATCACTCTGATATACCCCACACCTCTCACCGTATCACTCCGATATACCCCAAACCCCTCACTGTGACACTCTGATATACCCCACACCTCACTGTAACACTCTGATATACCCCACACCCCTCACTGTAACACTCTGATATACACCACACCCCTCACTGTAACACTCTGATATACCCCACACCCCTCACTGTAACACTCTGATATACCCCACACCCCTCACTGTAACACTCTGATATACCCCACACACCTCACTGTAACACTCTGATATACCCCACACACCTCACTGTAACACTCTGATATACCCCACACCTCTCACTGTATCACTTTGATATACCCCACACCTCTCACTGTATCACTCTGATATACCCCACACCTCTCACTGTATCACTCTGATATACCCCACACCCCTCACTGTGACACTCTGATATACCCAACATCTCACTGTAACACTCTGATATACCCCACACCCCTCACTGTGACACTCTGATATACTCCACACCCCTCACTGTAACACTCTGATATACCCCACAACCCTCACTGTAACACTCTGATATACCCCACACCCCTCACTGTAACACTCTGATATACCCCACACCCCTCACTGTGACACGCTGATATACTCCACACCCCTCACTGTAACACTCTGATATACCCCACAACCCTCACTGTAACACTCTGATATACCCCACACCCCTCACTGTAACAATCTGATATACCCCACACCCTTCACTGTGACACTCTGATATACCCCACACCCCTCACTGTAACACGCTGCTGTACCCCACAACCCTCACTTTAACACTCTGATATACCCCACACCCCTCACTGTGACACTCTGATATACCCCACACCCCTCACTGTAACACATTGATATACCCCACACCCCTCACTGTGACACTCTGATATACCCCACACCCCTCACTGTAACACTCTGATACACCCCACAACCCTCACTGTAACACTCTGATATACCCCACACCCCTCACTGTGACACTCTTATATACCCCACACCCCTCACTGTGACACTCTGAAGTACCCCACACCCCTCACTTTAACACTGATATACCCCGCACCCCTCACTGTAACACTCTGATATACCCCACACCCCTCACTGTAACACTCTGATATACCCCACACCCCTCACTGTAACACTTTGATATAGCCCACACCCCTCACTGTAACAATCTGATATACCCCACACCCCTCACCGTAACACTGATATATCCCACAACCCTCACTGTAACACTCTGATATACCCCACACTCCTCACTGTAACACTCTGATATATCCCACAACCCTCACTGTAACACTCTGATATACCCCACACTCCTCACTGTAACAGCCTGATATACCCCACACCCCTCACTGTAACACTCTGATATACCCCACACCCCTCACTGTAACCCTGATATATCCCACAGCCCTCACTGTAACACTCTGATATACCCCACACCCCTCACTGTAACACTGATATACCCCACACACCTCACTGTAACACTCTGATATACCCCACACCCCTCACTGTAACACTGATATACCCCACACCCCTCACTGTAACACTCTGATATATCCCACACCCCTCACTGTAACACTCTGATATACCCCACACCCCTCACTGTAACACTCTGATATACCGCACACGCCTCACTGTAACACTCTGATATACCCCACACCCCTCACTGTAACACTCTGATATACCCCACACCCCTCACTGTAACACTCTGATATATCCCACACCCCTCACTGTAACACTCTGATATATCCCACAACCCTCACTTTAACACTCTGATATATCCCACAACCCTCACTGTAACACTCTGATATACCCCACACCCCTCACTGTAACACTGATATACCCCATACACCTCACTTTAACACTCTGATATACCCCACACCCCTCACGTTAACACTCTGATATACCCCGCACCCCTCACTGTAACACTCTGATATACACCACACCCCTCACTGTAACACTCTGATATACCCCACACCCCTCACTGTAACACTCTGATATACACCACACCCCTCACTGTAACACTCTGATATACCCCGCACCCCTCACTGTAACACTCTGATTTACCCCCCCACAAACCCCTCTGGACTCACCCTCACTGCCCGAGCTGTAGGTGACAGACACGGCCGCCTGTTGCCCGTGGGGCGGGGCCGCCGCCCGGGAGTGCCCACACTGCCGGTAGCCGGAGGAAGTGCACGTGATCACCGACGGCCTCATCTGTGTGAGGGGGTTTGGGGAGGGAGAGAGAGAGAGAGAGAGAGAGAGAGAGAGAGCGAGGGCACAGCTCACAGGTCACAGGTCACAGCTCAGCGCGCGAGTCGGCCGGAATTCCCGGGCTGGTGGCGGCGGGGTTCGGGCCTCCACGGCCAGGCTTTCGCACCCCGTACCCCACCTGCTCCGGAACGGAACCCGCGGACGGTCAGTTCTGGCCAGGCCACAGCTCAGTAGAGGTTGGGGGTGGGGGGGGGGCGGCATTAATTCTCTTTCCCAAGGGGGTCGAGCAGAATATCCTATACCACCACCCCCCCCACCCCCCCCCCCCCCCCCCCACCGCACCCCCCCACCCCCCCCCCACCCCCCTCGGAGTTTGGCAGGAAGCGGGACGATCGCAGTGAAATATTGAAAACTCTGAAGGGGATTTGGCTGCTTCGACGCCAGGAGGCTGTGACCCCTCTCTCCCCCCTCCCCTTCTGCCCCCCCCAACCCTTCCCCCCTATCCCGCTCTCTCCGGCTGGAGAGTCTAGAACACGGGGTGGTGGTGGGGCATTGTTGGGGTGGGTGGGTGGGGTGGTCACGGTCGCAGGGTGAGGCCGTCTTGGACGGAGCCGAGGGGAACTCCCTTCGCTCCGAGGGCTCGGGGTGGGGGTGGGGGGGGGGGGGGTGGTGGGGTGGGTGGGGCGGGCGACCCCCTCAATTTCCCGAGCCCCAAGGAGGCTTCAGTCCGTTCGAGACATAGGGCGAGGGATCGGAGGGGGCGGGGAACGCGTTGTCCGGGTTCGAAGGTCGGCCGCGGTGTTTGGTCGTTATTGAGTGGTGGAGCAGGAGCGAGTCGGGGGGGCCGAATGGGCCTCTTCCTCTTCCTGCGTTACAGACTCGAGCGGGGCTGAATGGCCTCCTCCTGTTCCTGTGTAACAGGCTCGAGAGGTGCTGAATGGCCTCCTGCTGTTCCTGTGTAACAGGCCCGAGAGGGGCTGAATGGCCTCCTCCTGTTCCTCTGTAAAAGGCTCGAGAGGGGCTGAATTGCCTCCTGTTCCTTTGTAACAGGCTCGAGAGGGGGCTGAATGGCCTCCTGCTGTTCCTGTGTAACAGGCTCGAGAGGGGCTGAATGGCCTCCTCCTGTTCCTGTGTAACATGCCCGAGACGGGGCTGAATGGACCTCCTCCTTTTCCTGTGTAACAGGCTCGAGAGGGGCTGAATGGGCCTCCTCCTGTTCCTGTGTAACAGGCTCAAGAGGGGCTGAATGGCCTCCTCCTGTTCCTGTGTAACAGGCTCAAGAGCGGCTGAATGGCCTCCTCCTGTTCCTGTGTAACAGGCTCAAGAGGGGCTGAATGGCCTCCTCCTGTTCCTGTGTAACAGGCTCAAGAGCGGCTGAATGGCCTCCTCCTGTTCCTGTGTAACAGGCTCAAGAGGGGCTGAATGGCCTCCTCCTGCTCCTGTGTAACAGGATCAAGAGGGGCTGAATGGCCTCCTCCTGTTCCTTTGTAACAGACTTGAGTGGGGCTGAATGGGCTCCTCCTGTTCCTGTGTAACAGACTTGAGTGGGGCTGAATGGGGCCTCCTCCTGTCCCTATTCCCTCATCTGCTCTTCCTCACAATGCGGCCTTCCACAAAGGGTAAATACTGGCTCTCCGAGGATCGGCACAAAGGGGCTGAGCCTGGATTTTATAGCCCTGCCGGGGGTAGTGTCTCCCCCACGTGTCTGCTGCCCTTGTCCTTCTAGGTGGTAGAGGTGGTGGGTTTGGGTGGCGCTGTCGAAGGAGCCTTGGCGAGTTGCTGCAGTGCATCTTGTAGATGGTACACACACTGCTGCCCCTGTGCGTCGGTGGTGGAGGGAGTGAATGTTTGTGGATGGGGAGCCGATCGAGCGGGGCTGCTTTGTCCTGGATGGTGTCGAGCTTCTTGAGTGTTGTGGGAGCTGCACTCATCCAGGCAAGTGGGGAGTATCCCATCACACTCCTGACTTGTGCCTTGTAGATGGGGGACAGGCTTTGGGGAGTCAGGAGGTGAGTTACTCTCCGCAGGATTCCCAGCCTCTGACGAGACATCTCTGGGTGAACGTTCACAAGTCTGTGATAGACAGTTGGCAAAAGTGTTAAAAAGTAATGCTGGATCCTCGAGTGTCTACATCGTGGAGAGGAGGAGAAACGAAAGGATGATGCTCCTAATCAACAGCAGACCCCAGGATGACATGTCAGTAGACAGGCCGGAGACAGGGAAGAGCCATCGGCCCAGGGGAGAGCAAGGCCTGGCCGAAGATGCTTTGAAGAGTTTTATACGTTTCAGTGCGATCACCACTCGTTCTTCTGCACTCTGGGGAATATCTGCCCGCCCTCTTTAACCGAGTTAACCATCCCCAGGGCGCTTCACCGGAGTGTAAATCAGACACACTCTGACCCCGAGCCACACGCCGGGATATTAGAGACAGGTAACCGAACGCTCGGTCAGAGAGATCAGTTTTTAAGCAGCGTCCCAAAGGAGGAGAGAGAGAGAGAGAGAGAGAGGGGGAGGTGGAAAGGTTCAGGGAGGGAATTCCAGAGCTCAGGGACCCCCCCAGGCAGCTGAAGGCACGGCCGCCAATGGTGGGGCGATGGGAATCGGGGGATGCTCGAGAGGCCGGAATTGGAGGAGATCAGAGATCTCGGAGGGTTGTAGGAGGTAACAGAGATAGGGAGGGGTGTAGGGGCTGGAGGAGGTTACAGAGATAGGGAGGGGTGTAGGGGGCTGGAGGAGGTTACAGAGATAGGGAGGGTTGTAGGGGCTGGAGGAGGTTACAGAGATAGGGATGGGTGTAGGGGCTGGAGGAGGTTACAGAGATAGGGAGCGGTGTAGGGGCTGGAGGAGGTTACAGGGATAGGGAGGGGTGTAGGGGCTAGAGGAGGTTACAGAGATAGGGAGGCGTGTAGGGGCTGGAGGAGGTTACAGAGATAGGGAGGGTTGTAGGGGCTGGAGAAGGTTACAGAGATAGGGAGGGGGTGTAGGGACTGGAGGAGGTTAAAGAGATAGGGAGGGGTGTAGGGGACTGGAGGAGGTTACAGAGATAAGGAGGGTTGTAGGGACTGGAGGAGGTTACAGAGATAGTGAGGGTTGTAAAGGCTGGAAGGGGTTACAGAGATAGGGAGGGGTGTAGAGGCTAGAGGAGGTTACAGAGATAGGGAGGGGTGTAGAGGCTGGAGGAGGTTGCAGAGATAGGGTTGGAGAGGCTGGAGGAGGTTACAGAGTTGGGGAGGGGTGTGGGGGCTGGAGGAGGTTACAGAGATAGGGAGGGTTTGTAGAGGCTGGAGGAGGTTGCAGAGATAGGGTTGGAGAGGCTGGAGGAGGTTACAGTGTTGGGGAGGGGTGTGGGGGCTGGAGGAGGTTACAGAGATAGGGAGGGTTTGTAGGGGCTGGAGGAGGTTACAGAGATAGGGAGGGTTGTCGGGGCTGGAGGATGTTACAGAGATAGGGAGTGTTGTAGTGGCTGTAGGAGGTGACAGAGATAGGGAGGGGTGTAGGGATTGGAGTAGGCTACAGAGATAGGAACTGTTGTAGGGGCTGGAGGAGGTTACAGAGATAGGGGTGTGGGGGTTGGAGGAGGTTACAGAGATAGGGAGGGTTGTAGGGGCTGGAGGAGGTTACAGAGATAGGGAGGGGTGTAGGTTGCTGGAGGAGGTTACAGAAATAGGGAGCGGTTTAGGGACTGGAGGAGGTTCCAGAGATAGGGAGGGTTGTCAGGGCTGGAGGAAGTTACAGAGATAGGGAGGGTTGTAGGGGCTGCAGGAGGTTACAGAGATCGGGAGTGTTTTAGAGGTTGGAGGAGGTTACAGAGATAGGGAAGGGTGTAGGGGCTGGAGGGGCTTACAGAGAAAGGGAGGGGTGTAGGGGCTGGAGGAGGTTACAGAGATAGGGAGGGGTGTAGGGCCTGGAGGAGGTTACAGAGCTAGGGAGGGTTGTAGGGGCTGGTGGAGGTTACAGAGATAGGGAGGGTTGTAAAGGCTGGAGAAGGTTACAGAGATAGGGAGGGGGTGTAGGGACTGGAGGAGGTTACAGAGATAGGGAGGGTTGTCGGGGCTGGAGGATGTTACAGAGATAGGGAGTGTTGTAGTGGCTGTAGGAGGTGACAGAGATAGGGAGGGGTGTAGGGATTGGAGTAGGTTACAGAGATAGGAACTGTTGTAGGGGCTGGAGGGGCTTACAGAGAAAGGGAGGGGTGTACGGGCTGGAGGAGGTTACAGAGATAGGGAGGGGTGTAGGAGCTGGATGAGGTTACAGAGATAGGGAGGGGTGTAGGGGCTGGAGGAGGTTACAGAGATAGGGAGGGGTGTAGGTGCTGGCGGAGGTTACAGAGATAGGGAGGGTTGTCGGGGCTGGAGGAGGTTATAGAGATAGGGAGGGTTGTAGGGGCTGGAGGAGGTTATAGAGATAGGGAGGGTTGTAGGGGCTGGCGGAGGTTACAGAGATAGGGAGGGGTGTAGAGGCTGGAGGAGGTTACAGAGATAGGGAGGGGTGTAGGGTCTGGAGGAGGTTACAGAGATAGGGAGGGGTGTAGGGGCTGGAGGTGGTTACAGAGATAGGGAGGGTTGTAGGGGCTGGAGGAGGTTACAGAGATAGGGAGGGGTGTAGGGGCTGGAGGAGGTTACAGAGATAGGGAGGGGTGTAGGGGCTGGAGGAGGTTACAGAGATAGGGAGGGGTGTAGGGGCTGGAGGAGGTTATAGAGATAGGGAGGGTTGTAGGGGCTGGAGGAGGTTAGAGAATTAGGGAGGGGAGAGGTTGAGGAACCTGGAGGGTTTAGAGAATAAGGATGTGTATTTTTAAATCGAGGCGTTGCTTTAACATGGAGCCAGTGTGGGTCAGCGGGCAGAGGGAGTGATGGCTGCGAACCTTCGATGGGGCGAGGTCTGCAGATTTCGCTCCTTCGACATTCTCCTCCCTCCGCCGGTCGCCCGCTAGTCAGGCCCGAGCTGGAGTAACGCATCCAACTCCGGCCCCTGCACCCTGGGGAAGGATGTCGAGGGCCTTGGTGGTGTGGGGTGCGGTGGGGATGTACCAGAAGGACCCTCGGGGAGGCGGGGGGTCTTCAGTTCGTTTGCAGATACCGGAGGAGCCGGGATTGTTCCCCTCGGAACGGAGAAGGTTAAGGAGGTTGGTGGGGGGGAGATCGAATCGAGGAGGGTGGGAGGTTCAAAATCACGAGGGGGGTCTCGATCGAGTGAATGAGGAGAAACTGTTCCCGTTGGCGGGAGGGTTGGTAACCCGAGGAGGGGTCGGTGGGTGGGGGGGGACACAGATTGAAGAGAATCGGTGGGATTGGATAAATACTGGAAGGGGGAGAATGTGCGGGGCTATGGTGGGGTGGGGGGGGGTGGGTGCGGTGGGGAAGAGCTGGGCGGGGGGAGTGTGTTGTGAGGCTAATCAGAAAGAGCTAGCACGGGCAGATGGGACAAGTGGCCTCACGGGAGTGTTTGATGGGACAGCGCAGAGGGAGATTCCCGATGGGCCAACCGAATCCGACTGCAGCCTGCGGGGGTAGGCCGGAATCCTCAAAACCCGCCCCCTCCCCCACCCCCGCCGTCCGGTTGGGGGGGGCGGGGGGGGGGGGGGGGGGGGTGGGGAACCCAGCTGGCCGCTTACCTGCTGGAGCATGCTGGGAGGCAGCGTGCTCGGGGGGGCCGGAGGTCGGGCTGCTGAAACCGGGCCGCTTCTTGACCAGGGCCAGCGGCTGGTCGGCGGGGAGGCTTGGGGCCTGCTGCTGCTGCTGCTGCTGCTGCTGCTGCTTCTGCTGCGGGGAGGTGGGCCCCTCCCTGGCCGTCGGCCTGTCCCTGCCGCGGGGAAAGAACGGACAGGAGAGTGAGAGGGTCACGGGGGGGGGCTTGCGCGGCGCCGAGAGGGGGCAGGAGGAGCAGGCCGGAGGCCTGGTTGGGGGCGTCAGGGTGGGGGGGAGATGAGGGTTAAAGGTCACGTGGAGCTCAGCATCCCCCACCACCCCCCCCCACCACCTTAAACACATCCACACACTATTCACCTCGACCTCCCCCCACCTCCCCGCCCAACGAAGGGGATTCTTTGCCCAGCGCGGTCACCGTCGTAGCGAAGGAGGCAAGGCAGCCCAGTCGCGCACAGCAAGGTCCCAGGAGCGGCGCGCTGCTAAAAGGCCCGGGTCACCTGTTCTTTTCTTCAGGTGATGTTGGTTGACGGGTAAATAGCGATCGAAGGACGACAGGGAAATCTCCGTCCGCCTCACTCCTCTTCCGACGGAGGCCGTGGGAGCTTTATGTCCACCTGGGAGGGCGGACAGGGGGCCTCAGGGTTAACATCTCACACTGAAGGACAGCACTTCAGACAGTGCGGCGCTCCCTCAGTGCTGACCCTCCGACAGTGCGGCGCTCCCTCAGCATTGACCCTCCGACATTGCGGCTCTCCCTCAGCACTGACCCTCCCACAGTGCGGCGCTCCCTCAGCATTGACCCTCCCACAGTGCGGCGCTCCCTCAGTGCCGACCCTCCGACAGTGCGGCGCTCCCTCAGCACTGACCCTCCGACAGTGCGGCGCTCCCTCAGCACTGACCCTCCGACAGTGCGGCTCTCCCTCAGCACTGACCCTCCCACAGTGCGGCTCTCCCTCAGCACTGACCCTCCCACAGTGCGGCGCTCCCTCAGCACTGACCCTCCCACAGTGCGGCGCTCCCTCAGCACTGACCCTCCCACAGTGCGGCACGCCCTCAGCACTGACCCTCCGACAGTGCGGCACGCCCTCAGCACTGACCCTCTGACAGTGCGGCGCTCCCTCAGCACTGACCCGCCGCCACCTTCGAATTGTGCGCGTGCAGGAAGGTATCCGAAAGCGCGCCCAATGTCGCCACGCGCATGCCCGGCGGAGAGCCCTGACCTCCTGTCCAATGGGCTTGCAGCTCTGGAGTGGCACCTCAAACTGACAACCTTCTGTTTCGGATGTGAGTGCGAGACCCACTAAGAGACGGCAGACATAGTATCGAGATACCTGGAGTGTTTGATGGGGACAGTGTAGAGGGAGCTTTACTCTGTATCTCACCCCGTGCTGTACCTGTCCTGGGAGTGTTTGATGGGGACGGTGTAGAGGGAGCTTTACTCTGTATCTCACCCCGTGCTGTACCTGTCCTGGGAGTGTTTGATGGGGACGGTGTAGAGGGAGCTTTACTCTGTATCTAACCCCGTGCTGTACCTGTCCTGGGAGTGTTTGATGGGGACGGTGTAGAGGGAGCTTTACTCTGTATCTAACCCCGTGCTGTACCTGTCCTGGGAGTGTTTGATGGGGACGGTGTAGAGGGAGCTTTACTCTGTATCTAACCCCGTGCTGTACCTGTCCTGGGAGTGTTTGATGGGGACAGTGTAGAGGGAGCTTTACTCTGTATCTAACCCCGTGCTGTACCTGTCCTGGGAGTGTTAAATCCTGGTGCCTTTGGTATCATGAGTGGTTTTACTGAAACGTTGTGATGGTAATGATGTGATTCAGAACCTGCTGGTATATCCTGCTACATATGAATCATCATCTGCCACATTAATCCTGTGTGAGGCAGGCTTTAGGCGGGGCCCATAAACTAGGCCGAGATACAGCCTGAGGCCTCGTTGCAAGGTCCGACGTGACATCTGCAGCCTGCACTTTCTTGGGGTGGGGTGGGGTGGTGCGGGGGGTGTTAGGGGGTGGGTTAGTTATTCCCAATTGGGAATATATGTTTTTTCTCCCATGCTCCACAATCAGTTATTGTCCCAGGCGCTCCTGAGCTGCCGGACATGTTCTGGAAAGGCGACCTCATTGCAAATGCGGCTCCTGCCGGGTGTCAGACCTGGCCTGGCACTTCCTTCCTCTTTCACCCACATTCACCCCCGGACTGACTGTCTCATCAGCACAACAGATTTTACATCAACTCGGCCGCTGCAATAACACTGCAAATTCTCACCCAGCATTGAAATTCCCCCACCGCCTCGCTACTCACCTCCTTATCTCTGTAACCTCCTCCAGCCCCTACACACCTCCCTATCTCTGTAACCTCCTCCAGCCCCTTCACCCCTCCCTATCTCTGCAACCTCCTCCAGCCTCTACACCCCTCCCTATCTCTGTAACCTCCTCCAGCCCCTACAACCCTCCCTATCTCTGTAACCTCCTCCAGCCCCTACACCCCTCCCGATCTCTGTAACCTCCTCCCGCCCCTACAACACTCACTATCTCTGTAACCTCCTCCAGCCCCTACACCCCTCCCTTTCTCTGCCACCTCCTCCAGCCCCTACACCCCTCCCTATCTCTGTAACCTCCTCCCGCCCCTACAACACTCACTATCTCTGTAACCTCCTCCAGCCCCTACAACCCTCCCTATCTCTGTAACCTCCTCCAGCCCCTACAACCCTCCCTATCTCTATAACCTCCTACAACCCTACTCCCCTCCCTATCGCTGTAAACTCCTCCAGCCCCTACACCCCTTCCTATCTCTGTAACCTCCTCCACACCTACACCACTACTTATCTCTGTTAACTCCTCCAGCCCCTACAACTCTCCCTATCTCTGTACCTCCTCCAACCTCTACTACCCTCCCTATCTCTGTAACCTCCTACAGCCCCTACAACCCTCCCTATCTCTACCTTCCTCCAGCCCCTACACCCTCCCTATTTCTGGAACCTCCCCCAGCCCCTACAACCCTTTCTATCTTTGTAACCTCTTCCAGCCCCTGCAACCCTCCCAACTCTATCACCAACTCCAGCCCCTACAATCCTCTCTATCTCTGTAAACTCCAACAGCATCTGCAACCCTCCCTATCTCTGTAACCTCCTCCGTTCCCTCCAACTCTCCCTATCTCTGTAGCCTTCTCGAGTCCCTTCAACCCTCCATATCTCTGTCACCTTCTCCAGTTCCTACACCCCTCCCTATCTCTGCAAACTCCTCCAACCCCTACACCCCCCCTCATTATAATCTCCTCCAGTCCGTCCCTATCTCTGTGCCCTCCACCAGCCTCTCCAATCCTGCCTATGACTGTAACTTCACCCAGCCCCTACAACCTTCCCTTTCTCTGTAACATCCTCCAGACCCTACACCCCTCCCTAACTCTGTAAACTCGTCCAGTCCCTACACCCCTCCCTATCTCTGTAACCTCCTCCAGCCCCTACAGCCCTCCCTATCTCTGTAATCTCCTCCAGCACCTACAACCCTCCCTATCTCTGTAACCACCTCCAGCCCCTACACCCCTCCCTATCTCTGGAACCTCCTCCAGCCCCTACACACCCTCCCTATCTCTGTTACCTCCTCCAGCCCCTACAACCCTCCCTATATCTGTAAACTCCTCCAGCCCCTACAACCCTCCCTATCTCTGTAACCTCCTCCAGCCCCTACACCCCTCCCTATCTCTGTAACCTCCTCCAGCCCCTACACCCCTCCCTATCTCTGTAACCTCCTCCAGCCCCTATACCACTCCCTATCTCTGTAACCTCCTCCAGCCCCTACACCCCTCCCTATCTCTGTTACCTCCTCCAGCCCCTACACCCCTCCCTATCTCTGTAACCTCCTCCAGCCCCTACAACCCTCCCTATCTCTGTAACCTCCTCCAGCCCCTACACCCCTCCCTATATCTGTAACCTCCTCCAGCCCCTACAACCCTCCCTATATCTGTAACCTCCTCCAGCCCGTACAACCCACCGAGATCTCTGCGCTCCTCCAATTCCGGCCTCTTGAACATCCCCCGATTCCCATCGCTCCACCATTGGCGGCCGTGCCTTCAGCTGCCTCGGGTGGGCCCTGAGCTCTGGAATTCCCTCCCTAAACCTCTCCTCCCTCTCTCCCTCCTCCCTCTCTCTCTCTCCCTTACTCTCTCCCTCCTCCTTTAAGACGCCGCTTAAACACCGACCTCTTTGTCCGAGCTTTTGTTTGCCTGTCGCTAACATCCCCTCGGATGGTTCGGGGTCAGAGTCTGTCTGAGTTACTCTCCTGTGGGGCACCCTGGGGACGTTCTGCATTGTTAAAGATGCCTTGCGGATGCCGGTTGTTGTTGTCACACCCCACTTACCACCTTGTACTTACACCATAAGCAATGCGAGGGCCCTCCCGGCCGCTGGAAGGCCTTCCTGCACTGACTGGCCAAGGCCGTTGGGATCTGCCGGATGCTTGCGTTTGATTGGACAGCTTGGAGGCGGCCCTGTCCTGTGATTGGCTTGTGGCTGCTGCCTCTCACCCGACTTCAAGCTTGGGTGCCCTGCAGAAGAGTTGACAACGCCAATGAGCCACCACTTCCTTTTCCAGCAAGATTCACCCTCTCCCTCCCGCTTCCCTTCTTCCACCCCTCAGAGTGCTGTACCTGTCCTGGGAGTGTTTGATGGGGACAGTGTAGAGGGAGCTTTACTCTGTATCTAACCCCGTGCTGTACCTGTCCTGGGAGTGTTTGATGGGGACAGTATAGAGGGAGCTTTACTCTGTATCTAACCCTGTGCTGTCCCTGTCCTGGGAGTGTTTGATGGGGACAGTGTAGAGGGAGCTTTACTCTGTATCTAACACCGTGCTGTACCTCTCCTGGGAGTGTTTGATGGGGACAGTGTAGAGGGAGCTTTACTCTGTATCTAACCCCGTGCTGTACCTGTCCTGGGAGTGTTTGATGGGGACGGTGTAGAGGCAGCTTTACTCTGTATCTAACCCCGTGTTGTACCTGTCCTGGGAGTGTTTGATGGGGACGGTGTAGAGGGAGCTTTACTCTGTATCTAACCCCGTGCTGTACCTGTCCTGGGAGTGTTTGATGGGGACGGTGTAGAGGGAGCTTTACTCTGTATCTAACCCCGTGCTGTACCTGTCCTGGGAGTGTTTGATGGGGACGGTGTAGAGGGAGCTTTACTCTGTATCTAACCCCGTACTGCACCTGTCCTGGGAGTGTTTGATGGGGACAGTGTAGAGGGAGCTTTACTCTGTATCTAACCCTGTGCTGTCCCTGTCCTGGGAGTGTTTGATGGGGACGGTGTAGAGGGAGCTTTACTCTGTATCTAACCCCGTGCTGTACCTGTCCTGGGAGTGTTTGATGGGGACAGTGTAGAGGGAGCTTTACTCTGTATCTAACCCCGTGCTGTACCTGTCCTGGGAGTGTTTGATGGGGACGGTGTAGAGGGAGCTTTACTCTGTATCTAACCCTGTGCTGTCCCTGTCCTGGGAGTGTTTGATGGGGACGGTGTAGAGGGAGCTTTACTCTGTATCTAACCCCGTGCTATACCTGTCCTGGGAGTGTTTGATGGGGACAGTGTAGAGGGAGCTTTACTCTGTATCTAACCCCGTGCTGTACCTGTCCTGGGAGTGTTTGATGGGGACAGTGTAGAGGGAGCTTTACTCCGTATCTAACCCCGTGCTGTACCTGTCCTGGGAGTGTTTGATGGGGACAATGTAGAGGGAGCTTTATTCTGTATCTCACCCCCTGCTGTACCTGTCCTGGGAGTGTTTGATGGGGACACTGTTGAGGGAGCTTTACTCTGTATCTAACCCCGTGCTGTACCTGTCCTGGGAGTGTTTGATGGGGACAGTGTAGAGGGAGCTTTACTCTGTATCTAACCCCCTGCTGTACCTGTGCTGGAAATGTTTGATGTGCGAGGTAGTGTGTGCGCTCATGGGTGTGTGAGGGAATGTGTGTGTGTGAGTGCGTGAGGTAGTGTGTGCATGAGTGTGCGAGGGAGTGTGTGTGAGTGTGTGAAGGAGTGTGTGTGTGTGTGTGTGAGTGTGCAAGGAAATGTGTGGCATGAGTGTGCAAGAAAAATGTGTGCATGAGTGTGCAAGGGAATGTGTGCATGTGTGAGTGTGCAAGGAAGTGTGTTCATCAGTGTACGAGGGAGTGTGTGAGGGAGTATGTGTGCACGTGAGTGTGTGAGGGAGCGTGTGCGTAGGTGAATGTGCAAGTGAGTGTCTGCATGTGTGAGTGTGTGAGGGAGAGTGTGCGTACGTGAATGTGTGAGGGAGTGTGTGCATACGTGAGTGTGGATGCGTTTCCATCTTGCATTGGCTCCCGCCTCTCTAACTTCATTGCCCCACAACTCTGTAAACATTAGCTCACCCAAAACACAGCACCACAGATCTCCCTCCGCATCCTGACTCGCACAAGCTCCAACTCACACATTACCTCCTGAGCTCGCTGGACTACGCTGGCTCCCGGTCAGGCAATGCCTCCACTTTCAAAATTCACATCCTTGTTTTCAAATCGTTCCAGCATCCTCGCTCCTCCAAATCTCAATAACCACCTGCAGCCCCCAAAATCCTCCATATTTCCTCTACACCGTCCCCATCAAACTCTCCCAGGACAGGTACAGCATGGGGTTAGATTCAGAGTAAATCTCCCTCCACACCGTCCCCATCAAACACTCCCAGGATAGGTACAACACGGGGTTAGATACAGAGTAAAGCTCCCTCTACACCGTCCCCATCAAACCCTACCAGGACAGGTACAGCACGGGGTTAGATACATAGTAAAGCTCCCTCTACACTGTCCCCATCAAACACTCTCAGGACAGGTATAGCATGGGGTTAGATATAGAGTAAATCTCCCTCTACACTGCCCCATCAAACACTCCCAGGACAGGTACAGCACGGGGTTAGATACAGAGTAAAGCTCCCTCTACACTGTCCCCATCAAACACTCCCAGGACAGGTACAGCATGGGGTTAGATATAGAGTAAATCTCCCTCTACACCGTCCCCATCAAACCCTACCAGGACAGGTACAGCACGGGGTTAGATACAGAGTAAAGCTCCTTCTACACTGTCCCCATCAAACACTCCCAGGACAGGTATAGCATGGGGTTAGATATAGAGTAAATCTCCCTCTACACTGCCCCATCAAACACTCCCAGGACAGGTACAGCATGCGGTTAGATACAGAGTAAAGCTCCCTCTACACAGTCCCCATCAAACACTCCCGGGACAGGTACAGCATGGGGTTAGATACAGAGTAAAGCTCCCTCTACACCGTCCCCATTGAACACTCCCAGGACAGGTACAGCTCAGGGTTAGATACAGAGTAAAGCTCCCTCTACACTGTCCCCGTCAAACTCTCCCAGGACAGGTGCAGCACGGGGTTCGAAACAGAGTAAAGATCCCTCTCCGCTGTCCCCATCAAACACTCCCAGGACAGGAACAGCATGGGGTTTGATACAGAGTAAAGCTCCCTCTACACTGTCCCCATCAAACACTCCCAGGACAGGTACAGCACGGGGTTAGATACAGAGTAAAGCTCCCTCTACACTTCCCTATCACACACTCCCAGGACAGGTACAGCACAGGGTTAGATACAGAGTAAAGCTCCCACTGCACCGTACCCATCAAACTCTCCCAGGACAGGTACAGCACGGGGTTAGATACAGAGTAAATCTCCCTCTACACTGTCTCCATCAAATGCTCCCAGCACGGGGTTAGATTCAGAGTAAAGCTCCCTCTACACCGTCCCCATCAATCACTCCCAGGATAGATACATCACGGGGTTAGATACAGAGTAAAGCTCCCTCTACACTGTCCCCATCAAACACTCCCAGGACAGGTGCAGCACAGGGTAAGATACAGAGTAAAGCTCCCTCTACACTGTCCCCATCAAACTGTCTCAGGACAGGTATAGCACGGAGTTAGATACAGAGTAAAGCTCCTTCTACACCGTCTCCATCAAACGCTCCCAGGACAGGTACAGAACGGGGTTAGATACAGAGTAAAGCTCCCTCTGCATGGTCCCCATCAAACACTCCCAGGACAGGTACAGCACGGGGTTAGATACAGAGTAAAGCTCCCTCTACACCGTCCCCATCAAACACTCCCAGGACAGGTACAGCACGGGGTTAGATACAGAGTAAAGCTCCCTCTACACTGTCCCCATCAAACACTCCCAGGACAGGTACAGCACCGGGTTAGATACAGAATAAATCTCCCTCTATACTGTCCCCATCAAACACACCCAGGACACGTACAGCACAGGGTTAGATACGGAGTAAAGCTCCCTCTACTTGGTCCCCATCAAACACTCCCAGGACAGGTGCAGTACGGGGTTAGATACAGAGTAAAACTCCCTCTACACTGTCCCCATCAAACTCTCCCAGGAGAGGTATAGCATGGAGTTAGATACAGAATAATGCTCCCTCTACACTGTCCCTATTACGCACTCCCAGGACGGGTACAGCACGGGGTTAGATACAGAGTAAAGTTCCCTCTACACTGTCCCCATCAAACACTCCCAGTACAGGTACAGCACGGAGTTAGATACAGAGTAGATCTCCCTCTACACTGTCCCCATCAAACACTCCCAGGACAGGTGCAGCACGGGGTTAGATTCAGAGTAAAGCTCCCTCTACACCGTCCTCATCAAACACTCCCAGGACAGTTACAGCACGGGGTTAGATACAGATTAAAGCTCCCTCTACACCGTCCCCATCAAACACTCCCAGTGCAGGTACAGCACGGGGTTAGATACAGAGTAAAGCTCCCTCTACACTGCCTCCATCAAACACTACCAGGACAGGTACAGCACAGTGTTAGATACAGAGTAAATCTCCCTCTACACTGTCCCCATCAAACACTCCCAGGACAGGTAAAGCACGGGGTTAGATACAGAGTAAAGTTCCCTGTACACCGCAGTCACACATGCACTCACATGTACACTCACACCCGCACTCATACTCACACACATGCATGCACGTACTCACACACTCATACATACATACGCATGCACACATTCACACCCTTACACTCATGCACTCACCCACACACAGTCACACACTCAGTCTCTCACAAACACACAGATGCACTCACAAACACACACAAACACATGCACATGGACACACGTACGCAGACACAATCACACAAACACACACACACACACACACACACACACACAGGCGCATGCATGCCCCCATGCACACGCACGCACACACACTGTCTCACACACAGGCAGACACTCATACACACACACACACACACACACACACACACCCACCCACCCACACACCTTCTCTCTCTCTCTCATTCACACAAACACAGACACACATACACTCTCTGTCTCACATACAGGCACACTTTCTCTCCCTCCACACATACACCCATGCAATCTCTCTCTCTCTCTCTCTCACACACGCACACACACACACACACAGATGGACACACATACACTCTCTTCTCTCACACACACATTTTCTTGTCTCATACAGATGCAAACACACACACTCACTCTCCCACACACATACATTCTCTCTTTCTCTCACACATCTCTCTCACACATTTACTCTCTCGCTTACGCACACACTCTCTCTCACACACATGCAAACACCGACACACATTCAATCATACACACTGTCTGACGCACACTTTCTCTTTTGCTCACACATCTCACTCATACATGCACTCACACGCACGCACGCACTCACACGCACGCACGCACTCACTCACACACACACACACACACACGCACTCAGTCTCTGACACACACACATACAGTCTCTCATGCACACGCACACGCACAAACACACAGATGGACACACATACACAGACATAATCTTACACTCTCACACACACACACACACACACACACACAGGCACATGCACGGTCCCATGCACATGCACACACACTCACTCACACTGTCTCTCACACACACACACACACACTCTCTCTCTCTCTAACACATGTACACACACAAACTCAGACACGCATACACTCTCTGGGGGTCTGACATACAGGCACACTCTCTCTTCCTCCACACATACATACACACACACACTCTCGCTCACACACACACTCCTTTCTCACACACACATGCAAACACAGACACACACACACACACACTCTCTTTTGCTCACACATCTCTCTCATACACTCACTCTCTCACTCATGCACACACACTCTCACACACACAAACAGCCACATACACTCTCGCTCACACATCTCTCTCACACACATTCTTGCTCACACACACCCTCTCTCTCACACATGCACAAACACAGACACACACATACACACTCTCTCACACAAATGCATAGACATGCACGCCGTCACACACGCACTCACTCATTCACACACGCATGCATTCACACATACATTCACTCACTCACATTCTCACACTCACTCACGCACTCACTCACACATGCATGCACTCACTCACTTGCACTCACTCATGCACTCACATTCACACACACATACACAGACACACTCAGTCTCTGACGCACTCACTCACAAACACACATGGACACACATACACAGATACAGACACAATCTTACACTCACACACACACACATATACACACAGGCGCATGCACGCTCCCATGCACACGGACACACACCCACTCACACTGTCTCACACTCATACACACACTCATACACACACTCTCTCTCTAACACATACACACTCTCTCTTTCACTCACACATCTCTCACACACACTTTCTCACTCATGCACACACACACTCTCACACACACTCTGACACACGTATAAACACAGACACACACACACACTCTTTCTCACACACACTCTCTCACATGCACAGAGACACATACAAACACTCTCACGTACACACATACTCGCTCACACACAAACACAGACACACACACACAAACTTGCTCACACACACACACACACACACACACACACACACATCTCTCTCACACATGTATAAACACAGACACACACTCTCTCACGCACACACACACTCGCTCACTCACACACACAAACACAGGCACACACTACTCTTTCACACACACCAACTCGCTCTCACACACACACACGCACACACACACACTCTCTCTCTCACACACACTTTCTCTTTTGCTCACACATCTCCCACACACACTCTCATTCACGCACACACACTCTCTCACACACGTATAAACACAGGCACACACACACACTCTTGCTCACACACACTCTCTCTCACATGCACAGAGACACATAGAAACACTCTCACGTACACACACACTTGCTCACACACAAACACAGACACACACACACAAACCTGCTCACACACACAAACTCTCTCTCACACACACACACACACATGCACACACTCTCACATACACACACACACAAATGCACACACAGGCACTCACTCACACATGCACTCACTCACACGCGCACACACTCAAACAAGCACTCACGCACACACATACAAGTACACACTCTCGCACACACACACACGCACACTCTCTCGCACTCGCACACACACATGCAAATACACACACACACACATGCATACACTCACATACACTCACATACACTCTGTCACACACGCATACACAGTCACACCCACACCCCCACACACTCACACTCACACATACACACTCCCACTCACACTTACTTACTGAACGCGCTCTCATACAATGCCTGACTGACACAATCCCCGTGACATAGCCTTGTCCCGACACGCTTACACCCTCCTCCCTTCCAGCTGTCCCTCTCTTTTGAGATCAGGGAAACTAATCCTTACCTTCCAAGATGTAGACTCGAAACCCATTCATCCCTTTGATGTACTGGTAATTCATCACTGCCATTCTGAAGTTTGCATTCGAGTGGGGTGGGATGGGGTGGGTGAGAGAGGGAGGGATGTGGGGGTGGGTTTGGGGGTGAGAGAAAGATGGAGTGGGTTCACCCCCTCTGAGACCAGTCCTGAGAACACAGTCACCAGGGGACAGAGGAGGCGTGGTGCAGAATGGCAACCAGTGGATTGAGACTGGCCACACATCGAGATGGGAATCACCCCACTCTGCCTACCCCCCCTCAACGATTGAGACACAAAGTCTTCCCCCCCACCCCCCTTCAGGCTTAAAACTGCTTCTTAGAATTTCACATGTGCACAGGCTGCCACTGGCATCGAAGGTGTGCAGTCACCCTTAGAGTCAAACTTCTCTCTCTCTCACACACACACTCTCTCTCTTCCCCTTTCTCCCTCTCCCTGTCTCTCTCTCTCTGTCTCTGTCTCTCTCTCTCTCTCTGTCTCTCTCTCTGTCTCTCTGTGTCTGTCTCTCTCTCTCTCTCTGTCTCTGTCTCCCTCTCTCTCTCTGTCTCTCTCTCTCTGTCTCTCTGTGTCTGTCTCTCGCTCTGTCTCTCTCTCTGTTTGTGTCTCTCTATCTGTCTCTGTCTCTCTGTCTGTCTCTGTCTCTCTCTCTGTCTCTCTCTGTCTGTCTCTGTCTCTGTCTCTCTCTCTCTGTCTGTCTCTGTCTCAGTCTCTGTCTCTCTCTCTCTGTCTCTCTCTCTGTCTCTCTCTGTCTGTCTCAGTCTCTGTCTCTCTCTCTGTCTCTCTCTGTCTGTCTCAGTCTCTGTCTCTCTCTCTGTCTCTCTCTCTGTCTCTCTCTGTCTCTGTCTCTGTCTCGCTCTGTCTCGGTCTCTGTCTCTGTCTGTCTGTCTCTCCCTCTCTCTGTCTCACTCTCAGTCTCTCTCAGTCTCTCTCTCTGTCTGTGTCTAGCTCTCTCTCTGTGTAACTGTATCTCTCTCTCTCCATGCCCTGCAGCACACGTCTAGTCTTGTCCTGTCGACAGGGTGTGCTGTTCGAATCTGGCAGGCAGAGTTTTCTCCGTCTCGCAGTCTGCAGACTCCTCCTCCTTCTGCAACTCCACCCATCACCGCCTCACACATTCACTCACCCTCTCCCACACACACACACACTCACCCTCTCCCTCTCCCAAACACACACTCACCCTCTCACACACACACACTCACTCACCCTCTCCCACACACACACTCACTTACCCTCTCCCACACACACACACTCACTCACCCTCTCCCACACGCTCAATCACTCACCCTCTCCCTCACACACACTCAGTCACCCTCTCCCTCACACTCACTTACACTCTCCCACACACACACTCACTCACCCTCTCCCACACACTCACTTGACCTCTACCACACACAAACTCACTCACCCTCTCCCACACACACACTCACTCACCCTCTCCCACACACACATTCACTCACCCTCTACCACACACACAATCAGTCACCCTCTCCCACACACACACTCACTCACCCTCTCCCACACACACACTCACTCACCCTCTCCCACACACACATTCACTCACCCTCTACCACACACACAATCAGTCACCCTCTCCCACACACACACTCACTCACCCTCTCCCACACACACACTCACCCTCTCCCACACACACACTCACTCACCCTCTCCAACACACACATTCACTCTCACTCTCCCACACACACACTCACACTATCGCACACACACAAACAAACACACCCTCTCCCACACACACACTCACCATCTCCCACACACACTCACACACCCTCTCCCACACACACACACTCACTCACCCTCTCCCACACACACTCACTCACCCTCTCCCACAAGCACACTCACCCTCTCACACACAAACACACACACACTCACCAACAGACACACATCAATTACCCTCTCCCACACACACACACTCACTCACCCTCTCCCACTCATTCACTAACTCCCCCTCTCCCAAACACATACAAACTCACCCTCTCCCACACACACTCACTCACCCCCTCCCACACACACACACATCCTCCCCCATACACACACTCAATCACCGTATCCCACACACACACTCACCCTCTCACACACACACACACACACTCACCGTCAAACACACACTCACTCACCCTCTCCCACACACACACTCACCCTCTCCCATGCACACACACTCACCATCTCCCACACACAGACTTGCTCACCCTCTCCCACAAACACACACTCACCCTCTCCCAAACACACACTCACTCACCCTCTCCCACACACACACTCACTCACCCTCTCCCACACACACATTCACTCACCCTCTACCACACACACAATCAGTCACCCTCTCCCACACACACACTCACTCACCCTCTCCCACACACACACTCACTCACCCTCTCCCACACACACATTCACTCACCCTCTACCACACACACAATCAGTCACCCTCTCCCACACACACACTCACTCACCCTCTCCCACACACACTCTCACCCTCTCCCACACACACACTCACTCACCCTCTCCAACACACACATTCACTCTCACTCTCCCACACACACACTCACACTATCGCACACACACAAACAAACACACCCTCTCCCACACACACACTCACCATCTCCCACACACACTCACACACCCTCTCCCACACACACACACTCACTCACCCTCTCCCACACACACTCACTCACCCTCTCCCACAAGCACACTCACCCTCTCACACACAAACACACACACACTCACCAACAGACACACATCAATTACCCTCTCCCACACACACACACTCACTCACCCTCTCCCACTCATTCACTAACTCCCCCTCTCCCAAACACATACACACTCACCCTCTCCCACACACACTCACTCACCCCCTCCCACACACACACACATCCTCCCACATATACACACTCAATCACCGTATCCCACACACACACTCACCCTCTTACACACACACACACACACTCACCGTCAAACACACACTCACTCACCCTCTCCCACACACACACTCACCTTCTCCCATGCACACACACTCACCATCTCCCACACACAGACTTGCTCACCCTCTCCCACAAACACACACTCACCCTCTCCCAAACACACACTCACTCACCCTCTATCACACACCCCCTGACCCTCAACATTACACACACTCACTCACCCTCTCTCACACACACTCACCCTCTCCCACACAAAACCAAACACTCACCCTCTCCCACACACACACTCACTCTCTCCCGCACACACACACACGCACACTCACACACACACACACACAATCACTCTCTCCCAAACACACACACACTCACCCTCTCCCACACACACTCTCACACACTCCAACAAACACACACTCAGTCAACCTCTCCCACACACACACACTGACCCTCTCCAACACACACTCACTCACCTTCTCCCACACAAACACACACTTACAATCTCCCACACATACACACACTCACCCTCTCCCACACACACTCAATCACCCTCTCCCACTCACTCACTCACTCCCCCTCTCCAAACAGATACTCACTCCCCCTCTCCAACACACTCACTCACTCCCCCTCTCCAAACACACACTCAGTCTCTCCCAAACACACACACAATCACCCTCCCCCACACAGATACACACTCACCCTCTCCCACACACACACTCACTCACCCTCTCCCACACACACACACTCACCCTCTCCCACACACACACTCACTCACCCTCTCCCATACAAACACAAACTCACACTCTCCCACACAAACACACTTACCCTCTCCCACACACACATTCACTCACCCTCTACCACACACACAATCAGTCACCCTCTCCCACACACACACTCACTCACCCTCTCCCACACACACACTCACTCACCCTCTCCCACACACACATTCACTCACCCTCTACCACACACACAATCAGTCACCCTCTCCCACACACACACTCACTCACCCTCTCCCACACACACTCTCACCCTCTCCCACACACACACTCACTCACCCTCTCCCACACACACTCACTCACCCTCTCCCACACACACACTCACTCACCCTCTCCAACACACACACTCACTCACCCTCTCCCACACACACACTCACCATCTCCCACACACACTCACACACCCTCTCCCACACACACACACTCACTCACCCTCTCCCACACACACTCACTCACCCTCTCCCACAAGCACACTCACCCTCTCACACACAAACACACACACACTCACCAACAGACACACATCAATTACCCTCTCCCACACACACACACTCACTCACCCTCTCCCACTCATTCACTAACTCCCCCTCTCCCAAACACATACACACTCACCCTCTCCCACACACACTCACTCACCCCCTCCCACACACACACACATCCTCCCACATATACACACTCAATCACCGTATCCCACACACACACTCACCCTCTTACACACACACACACACACTCACCGTCAAACACACACTCACTCACCCTCTCCCACACACACACTCACCCTCTCCCATGCACACACACTCACCATCTCCCACACACAGACTTGCTCACCCTCTCCCACAAACACACACTCACCCTCTCCCAAACACACACTCACTCACCCTCTATCACACACCCCCTGACCCTCAACATTACACACACTCACTCACCCTCTCTCACACACACTCACCCTCTCCCACACAAAACCAAACACTCACCCTCTCCCACACACACACTCACTCTCTCCCGCACACACACACACGCACACTCACACACACACACACACAATCACTCTCTCCCAAACACACACACACTCACCCTCTCCCACACACACTCTCACACACTCCAACAAACACACACTCAGTCAACCTCTCCCACACACACACACTGACCCTCTCCAACACACACTCACTCACCTTCTCCCACACAAACACACACTTACAATCTCCCACACATACACACACTCACCCTCTCCCACACACTCAATCACCCTCTCCCACTCACTCACTCACTCCCCCCTCTCCAAACAGATACTCACTCCCCCTCTCCAACACACTCACTCACTCCCCCTCTCCAAACACACACTCAGTCTCTCCCAAACACACACACAATCACCCTCCCCCACACAGATACACACTCACCCTCTCCCACACACACACTCACTCACCCTCTCCCACACACACACACACTCACCCTCTCCCACACACACACTCACTCACCCTCTCCCATACAAACACAAACTCACACTCTCCCACACAAACACACTTACCCTCTCCCAGACACACTCACTCACCCTCTCCCACACAAACACAAACTCACACTCTCACGCACAGACACGCTGACCCTCTCCCACACACACTCACTCACCCTCTCCCACACAAACACAAATTCACAATCTCCCACACATACACACACTCACCCTCTCCCACACATACTCACTCACCCTCTCCAACACACACACTCACTCACCCTCTCCCACACAGACACACACTCACCATCTCCCAAACACTCAATCATTCACCCTCTACCACACACACACTCATTCACACTCTCCCACACACACACACACACTCACCCCCTCCCACACACACAGTCACTCAACCTCTCCCAAACACACACACACTCACCCTCTTCCACACACACTCACACCCCTCTCCCACACACACTCACCCTCTCCCAAACAGACACACACTCACCATCTCCCAAACACTAACTCATTCACCCTCTCCCACACAGACACACTCACACCCTCTCCCACACACACTCACACTCTCCCATACACACACTCACTCACCGTATCCCACATACACACTCACCCTCTCACACACACACACACTCACCCGCACCATCACACACACACTCACTCAATCCTCTCCCACACACACATACTCACCCTCTCCCATACACACACTCACTCACCCTCTCCCACACACGCACACTCAACCTCTCCCACACCACACACACACACTCACCCCGCACCATCACACACACACTCACTCAATCCTCTCCCACACACACATACTCACCCTCTCCCATACACACGCACACTCAACCTCTCCCACACACACTCAATTACCCTCTCCCACACTCACACTCACTCAACATCTCCCACACACTCACTCACTCACCTTCTCCCAAAAACACACTCACTCACCCTCTCCCACACACACACTCACTCACTCACCCTCTCCCACACACACACTCACTCACTCACCCTCTCCCACATACACACACACTCACCCTCCCCCAGACACACACACAGACACACTCACCCTCTCCCACACACACACTCACTCACTCACCCTCTCCCACACCCACACACACACTCACGCTCACACACACACACTCACTCACTCTCTCCCAAACACACACACACTCACCCTCACACACACACACACACACTCACCCTCTCCCACACACACTCACCCGCTCCCACACAAACACACACTCACATTCTCCCACACAAACGCACACTCACCCTATCCCACACACAGTCAAACACCCTCTCCCACACACACACTCACTCACCCTCTCCCACTCACTCACTCACTCACCCCTCTCCCACTCACTCACTCACTCACCCTCTCCCAAACACACACATACTCACCCTCTCCCACACAAACACATCCTCTCCCATACACACACTCAATCACCGTATCACACACACACACTCACCCGCTCACACACACACACACTCACCCTCACCGTCACACACACACTCACTTGCACTCTCCCACACACACACACTCACCCTCAACCACACACACACACACTGACCCTCTCCCACAAACACACACACTCACCCTCTCCCACACACACACTCACTCACCCTCTCCCACACACACACTCACTCACCCTCTACCCCACACACACTCACCCTCTCCCACATACACACACACTCACCCTCTACCACACACACACACTCACCCTCCCCACACCCACATACACACTCATCCTCACACACACAAACACTCACTCACTCTCTCCCAAACACACCCACACTCACCCTGTCCCACAAACACACACACACACTTACCCTCTCCCACACACACTCTCACCCTCTCCGAAACACACACACTCACTCACCCTCTCCCACACAAACACACACTGACCCTCTCCCACACACATTCAGTCACCCTCTCCCACACAAACACACACTCATACTCTCCCATGCAAACACACACTCACCCTCTCCCACACACACACTCACCATCTCCCACACACACTCACACACCCTCTCCCACACACACACACTCACTCACCCTCTCCCACACACACTCACTCACCCTCTCCCACAAGCACACTCACCCTCTCACACACAAACACACACACACTCACCAACAGACACACATCAATTACCCTCTCCCACACACACACTCACTCACCCCTCTCCCACTCATTCACTAACTCCCCCTCTCCCAAACACATACAAACTCACCCTCTCCCACACACACTCACTCACCCCCTCCCACACACACACACATCCTCCCCCATACACACACTCAATCACCGTATCCCACACACACACTCACCCTCTCACACACACACACACACACTCACCGTCAAACACACACTCACTCACCCTCTCCCACACACACACTCACCCTCTCCCATGCACACACACTCACCATCTCCCACACACAGACTTGCTCACCCTCTCCCACAAACACACACTCACCCTCTCCCAAACACACACTCACTCACCCTCTACCACACACCCCCTAACCCTCAACATTACACACACTCACCCTCTCCCACACACACTCACCCTCTCCCACACAAAACCAAACACTCACCCTCTCCCACACACACACACACTCACTCTCTCCCGCACACACACACACACTCAATCACTCTCTCCCAAACACACACACACTCAGCCTCTCCCACAAACACACACACACACACACACACTCACCCTCTCCCACACACACTCTCACACACTCCAACACACACACACTCACTCGACCTCTCCCACACACACACACTGACCCTCTCCAACACACACTCACTCACCTTCTCCCACACAAACACACACTTACAATCTACCACACACAAACACACTCACCCTCTCCCACACACACACTCACTCACCCTCTCCCATACACACACAAACTCACACTCTCCCACACAAACACACTTACCCTCTCCCAGACACACTCACTCACCCTCTCCCACACAAACACAAACTCACACTCTCACGCACAGACACGCTGACCCTCTCCCACACACACTCACTCACCCTCTCCCACACAAACACAAATTAACAATCTCCCACACATACACACACTCACCCTCTCCCACACATACTCACTCACCCTCTCCAACACACACACTCACTCACCCTCTCCCACACAGACACACACTCACCATCTCCCAAACACTCAATCATTCACCCTCTACCACACACACACTCATTCACACTCTCCCACACACACACACTCACCCACTCCCACACACACAGTCACTCAACCTCTCCCAAACACACACACACTCACCCTCTTCCACACACACTCACACCCTCTCCCACACACACTCACCCTCTCCCAAACAGACACACACTCACCATCTCCCAAACACTAACTCATTCACCCTCTCTCACACAGACACACTCACACCCTCTCCCACACACACTCACACTCTCCCATACACACACTCACTCACCGTATCCCACATACACACTCACCCTCTCACACACACACACACTCACCCGCACCATCACACACACACTCACTCAATCCTCTCCCACACACACATACTCACCCTCTCCCACACACACACTCACTCACCCTCTCCCACTCACTCACTCACTCACCCTCTCCCAAACACACACACACTCACCCTCTCCCACACAAACACATCCTCTCCCATACACACAATCACCGTATCACACACACACACTCACCCGCTCACGCACACACACACTCACCCTCACCGTCACACACACACTCACTCGCACTCTCCCACACACACACACTCACCCTCAACCACACACACACACACTGACCCTCTCCCACAAACACACACACTCACCCTCTCCCACACACACACTCACTCACCCTCTCCCACACACACTCTCACTCACCCTCTACCCCACACACACTCACCCTCTCCCACATACACACACACTCACCCTGTCCCACACCCACATACACACTCATCCTCACACACACAAACACTCACTCACTCTCTCCCAAACACACCCACACTCACCCTGTCCCACAAGCACACACACACACTTACCCTCTCCCACACACACTCTCACCCTCTCCCACACACACACACTGACCCTCTCCCACACACACTCAGTCACCCTCTCCCACACAAACACACACTCATACTCTCCCATGCAAACACACACTCACCCTCTCCCACACACACTCAATCACCCCCTCTCACACACACACTCACTCACCCTCTCCCACTCACTCACTCACTCACCCTCTCCCACACACACACTCACTTACCCTCTCCAAACACATACTTACCCTCTCCAACACAAACACTCACTCACCCTTGCCCACACACACACCCACTCACCCTCTCCCCCACAGACACACACTCACCATCTCCCAAACACTCACTCACTCACTCACCCTCTCCAACACACTCACTCACTCCCCCTCTCCAAACACACACTCACTCAGTCTCTCCCAAACACACACACAATCACCCTCCCCCACACAGACACACACTCACCATCTCCCAAACACTCACTCACACTCTCCCACACACAGACACACTTACCCTCTCACACACACACACTCACTCACCCTCTCCCACACAAACACAAACTCACACTCTCCCACACACACACACTTACCCTCTCCCAGACACACTCACTCACCCTCTCCCACACACTCACTCACCCTCTCCCACACAAACACAAACTCACACTCTCCCGCACACACACGCTGACCCTCTCCCACACACACTCACTCACCCTCTCCCACACAAACACAAATTCACAATCTCCCACACATACACACACTCACCCTCTCCCACACATACTCACTCACCCTCTCCAACACACACACTCACCCTCTCCCACACAGACACACACTCACCATCTCCCAAACACTCAATCATTCACCCTCTACCACACACACACACTCATCCTGTCCCACACACACACTCACTCACCCCATCCCACACACACAGTCACTCACCATCTCCCAAACACTCAATCATTCACCCTCTACCACACACACACACACTCACCCTGTCCCACACACACACTCACTCACCCCCTCCCACACACACAGTCACTCACCATCTCCCAAACACTCAATCATTCACTCTCTACCACACACACACTCATTCACACTCTCCCCCACACACACACACTCACCCCCTCCCACACACACAGTCAGTCAACCTCTCCCAAACACACAGACACTCAACCTCTGCCACACACACTCACACCCTCTCCCACACACACTCACCCTCTCCCAAACAGACACACACTCACCATCTCCCAAACACTCACTCATTCACCCTCTCCCATACACGCACACTCACGCCCTCTCCCACACACTCTCCCATACACACACTCACTCACCGTATCCCACATACACACTCACCCTCTCACACACACACACACTCACCCGCACCATCACACACACACTCACTCAATCCTCTCCCATACACACGCACACTCACCCTCTCCCACACACACTCAATTACCCTCTCCCACACACACACTCACTCACTCACCCTCTCCCACATACACACACACTCACCCTCCCCCAGACACACACACACACACTCACCCTCTCCCACACCCACACACACACTCACCTTCACACACACACACTCACTCACTCTCTCCCAAACACACACACACTCACCCTCACACACACAAACACTCACCCTCTCCCATGCACACTCACCCGCTCCCACACAAACACACACTCACACTCTCCCACACAAACCCACACTCACCCTATCCCACACACACACACACTCACCCTCTCCCACACAAACACATCCTCTCCCATACACACACTCAATCACCGTATCACACACACACTCACCCGCTCACACTCACACTCACCGTGACACACACACTCACTCGCACTCTCCCACACACACACACTCACCCTCAACCACACACACACACACTGACCCTCTCCCACAAACACACACACTCACCCTCTCCCACACACACACACTCACCCTCTCCCACACAAACACATCCTCTCCCATACACACACTCAATCACCGTGTCACACACACACTCACCCGCTCACACACACACACACTCACACTCACTGTCACACACACACTCACTCGCACTCTCCCACACACCCACACTCACCCTCAACCACACACACACACACTGACCCTCTCCCACAAACACACACACTCAACCTCTCCCACAAACACACACACTCACCCTCTCCCACACACACACTCACTCACCCTCTACCACACACACACTCACCCTCTCCCACATACACACATACTCACCCTCTCCCACACACACACACTCACCCTCCCCACACCCACATACACACTCATCCTCACACACACAAACACTCTCTCTCCCAAACACACACACACTCACCCTGTCCCACAAACACACACACACACTTACCCTCTCCCACACAGACTCTCACCCTCTCTGACACACACACACTCACTCACCCTCTCCCACACACACACACTGACCCTCTCCCACACACACTCAGTCACCCTCTCCCACACAAACACACACTCACCCTCTCCCAAACACACACTCACTCACCCTCTATCACACACCCCCTGACCCTCAACATTACACACACTCACTCACCCTCTCTCACACACACTCACCCTCTCCCACACAAAACCAAACACTCACCCTCTCCCACACACACACTCACTCTCTCCCGCACACACACACACGCACACTCACACACACACACACACAATCACTCTCTCCCAAACACACACACACTCACCCTCTCCCACACACACTCTCACACACTCCAACAAACACACACTCAGTCAACCTCTCCCACACACACACACTGACCCTCTCCAACACACACTCACTCACCTTCTCCCACACAATCACACACTTACAATCTCCCACACATACACACACTCACCCTCTCCCACACACACTCAATCACCCTCTCCCACTCACTCACTCACTCCCCCTCTCCAAACAGATACTCACTCCCCCTTCCAACACACTCACTCACTCCCCCTCTCCAAACACACACTCAGTCTCTCCCAAACACACACACAATCACCCTCCCCCACACAGATACACACTCACCCTCTCCCACACACACACTCACTCACCCTCTCCCACACACACACACTCACCCTCTCCCACACACACACTCACTCACCCTCTCCCATACAAACACAAACTCACACTCTCCCACACAAACACACTTACCCTCTCCCAGACACACTCACTCACCCTCTCCCACACAAACACAAACTCACACTCTCACGCACAGACACGCTGACCCTCTCCCACACACACTCACTCACCCTCTCCCACACAAACACAAATTCACAATCTCCCACACATACACACACTCACCCTCTCCCACACATACTCACTCACCCTCTCCAACACACACACTCACTCACCCTCTCCCACACAGACACACACTCACCATCTCCCAAACACTCAATCATTCACCCTCTACCACACACACACTCATTCACACTCTCCCACACACACACACACTCACCCCCTCCCACACACACAGTCACTCAACCTCTCCCAAACACACACACACTCACCCTCTTCCACACACACTCACACCCTCTCCCACACACACTCACCCTCTCCCAAACAGACACACACTCACCATCTAACTCATTCACCCTCTCCCACACAGACACACTCACACCCTCTCCCACACACACTCACACTCTCCCATACACACACTCTCTCACCGTATCCCACATACACACTCACCCTCTCACACACACACACACTCACCCGCACCATCACACACACACTCACTCAATCCTCTCCCACACACACATACTCACCCTCTCCCATACACACACTCACTCACCCTCTCCCACACACGCACACTCAACCTCTCCCACACACACATACACACTCACCCGCACCATCACACACACACTCACTCAATCCTCTCCCACACACACATACTCACCCTCTCCCATACACACGCACACTCAACCTCTCCCACACACACTCAATTACCCTCTCCCACACTCACACTCACTCAACATCTCCCACACACTCACTCACTCACCTTCTCCCAAAAACACACTCACTCACCCTCTCCCACACACACACTCACTCACTCACCCTCTCCCACACACACACTCACTCACTCACCCTCTCCCACATACACACACACTCACCCTCCCCCAGACACACACACAGACACACTCACCCTCTCCCACACACACACTCACTCACTCACCCTCTCCCACACCCACACACACACTCACGCTCACACACACACACTCACTCACTCTCTCCCAAACACACACACACTCACCCTCACACACACACACACACACTCACCCTCTCCCACACACACTCACCCGCTCCCACACAAACACACACTCACATTCTCCCACACAAACGCACACTCACCCTATCCCACACACAGTCAAACACCCTCTCCCACACACACACTCACTCACCCTCTCCCACTCACTCACTCACTCACCCTCTCCCACTCACTCACTCACTCACCCTCTCCCAAACACACACACACTCACCCTCTCCCACACAAACACATCCTCTCCCATACACACACTCAATCACCGTATCACACACACACACTCACCCGCTCACACACACACACACTCACCCTCACCGTCACACACACACTCACTTGCACTCTCCCACACACACACACTCACCCTCCCCACACCCACATACACACTCATCCTCACACACACAAACACTCTCTCTCCCAAACACACACACTCACCCTGTCCCACAAACACACACACACACTTACCCTCTCCCACACACACTCTCACCCTCTCCGACACACACACACTCACTCACCCTCTCCCACACACACTCAGTCACCCTCTCCCACACACACTCAGTCACCCTCTCCCACACAAACACACACTCAAACTCTCCCACACAAACACACACACACCCTCTCCCACACACACTCAATCACCCCCTCTCACACACACACTCACTCACCCTCTCCCACTCACTCACTCACTCACCCTCTCCCACTCACTCACTCACTCACCCTCTCCCACACACACACTCACTCACTTACTCACCCTCTCCAAACACATACTCACTCACGCTCTCCAACACAAACACTCACTCACCCTCACCCACACACACACCCACTCACCCTCTCCCTTACAGACACACACTCATCATCTCCCAAACACTCACTCACTCACCCTATCCCACTCACACACACACACTCACCCTCTCCCTCACACACACCCACTCACCCACTCCCACACACACTCACTCACCCCCTCCCACACACACTCACTCACCCTCTCCCAAACACTCACACTCACCCACTCCCAGACACAAACTCACTCACCCTCTCCCACACACTCTCACTCACCCTCTCCCACACACACACACACACTCACCCTCCGTCACACACACACTCACTCACCCTCTCCCACACACACACACACTCACCTTCACCGTCACACACACACACACTCAGCCTCTCCCACACTCACACAATCACCCTCTCCCACAAACACACACACTCACCCTCTCCCACACACAAACTTATTCACCCTCTCCCACAAACACACAATCACCCTCTCCCACACACACTCACACCCTCTCCCACACACACACATCCTCTCCCATACACACACTCAATCTGCGTATCCCACACACACACTCACTCACCCTCTCCCACACACACTCACTAACCCTCACCATCACACATACACTCATTCACTCACTCCCACACACACACACTCACCCTCTCCCACACACACTCACCCATTCCCACACAAACACACACTCATACTCTCCCACACAAACAAACACACAGCCTATCCCACACACACTCAATCACCCGCTCCCACTCACTCACTGACTCACCCTCTCCCACACACACACTCACTCACCTTCTCCCACACAAACACACACTTACAATCTACCACACACACACACACTCACCCTCTCCCACACACACACTCACTCACCCTCTCCCATACAAACACAAACTCACATTCTCCCACACAAACACACTTACCCTCTCCCAGACACACTCACTCACCCTCTCCCACACAAACACAAACTCACACTCTCACGCACAGACACGCTGACCCTCTCCCACACACACTCACTCACCCTCTCCCACACAAACACAAATTAACAATCTCCCACACATACACACACTCACCCTCTCCCACACATACTCACTCACCCTCTCCAACACACACACTCACTCACCCTCTCCCACACAGACACACACTCACCATCTCCCAAACACTCAATCATTCACCCTCTACCACACACACACTCATTCACACTCTCCCACACACACACACTCACCCCCTCTCACACACAGAGTCACTCAACCTCTCCCAAACACACACACACTCACCCTCTTCCACACACACTCACACCCTCTCCCACACACACTCACCCTCTCCCAAACAGACACACACTCACCATCTCCCAAACACTAACTCATTCACCCTCTCCCACACAGACACACTCACACCCTCTCCCACACACACTCACACTCTCCCATACACACACTCACTCACCGTATCCCACATACACACTCACCCTCTCACACACACACACACTCACCCGCACCATCACACACACACTCACTCAATCCTCTCCCACACACACATACTCACCCTCTCCCATACACACGCACACTCAACCTCTCCCACACACACACACTCACCTTCACCGTCACACACACACACACTCAGCCTCTCCCACACTCACACAATCACCCTCTCCCACAAACACACACACTCACCCTCTCCCACACACAAACTTATTCACCCTCTCCCACACAGACACACACTCACCATCTCCCAAACACTAACTCATTCACCCTCTCCCACACAGACACACTCACACCCTCTCCCACACACACTCACACTCTCCCATACACACACTCACTCACCGTATCCCACATACACACTCACCCTCTCACACACACACACACTCACCCACACCATCACACACACACTCACTCAATCCTCTCCCACACACACACACAATCACCCTCTCCCACACACGCACACTCAACCTCTCCCACACACACTCAATTACCCTCTCCCACACTCACACTCACTCAACATCTCCCACACACTCACTCACTCACCTTCTCCCAAAAACACACTCACTCACCCTCTCCCACACACCCACTCACTCACTCACCCTCTCCCACATACACACACACTCACCCTCCCCCAGACACACACACACACTCACCCTCTCCCACACCCACACACACACTCACGCTCACACACACACACTCACTCACTCTCTCCCAAACTCACACACACTTACCCTCTCCCACACACACTCACCCGCTCCCACACAAACACACACTCACATTCTCCCACACAAACGCACACTCACCCTATCCCACACACAGTCAAACACCCTCTCCCACACACACACTCACCCTCACCGTCACACACACACTCACTCGCACTCTCCCACACACACACACTCACCCTCAACCACACACACACACACTGACCCTCTCCCACAAACACACACACTCACCCTCTCCCACACACACACTCACTCACCCTCTCCCACACACACACTCACTCACCCTCTACCCCACACACACTCACCCTCTCCCACATACACACACACTCACCCTGTCCCACACCCACATACACACTCATCCTCACACACACAAACACTCACTCACTCTCTCCCAAACACACCCACACTCACCCTGTCCCACAAGCACACACACACACTTACCCTCTCCCACACACACTCTCACCCTCTCCCACACACACACACTGACCCTCTCCCACACACACTCAGTCACCCTCTCCCACACAAACACACACTCATACTCTCCCATGCAAACACACACTCACCCTCTCCCACACCCACTCAATCACCCCCTCTCACACACACACTCACTCACCCTCTCCCACTCACTCACTCACTCACCCTCTCCCACACACACTCACTCACTTACTCACCCTCTCCAAACACATACTTATCCTCTCCAACACAAACACTCACTCACCCTTGCCCACACACACACCCACTCACCCTTTCCCCCACAGACACACACTCACCATCTCCCAAACACTCACTCACTCACTCACCCTCTCCAACACACTCACTCACTCCCCCTCTCCAAACACACACTCACTCAGTCTCTCCCAAACACACACACAATCACCCTCCCCCACACAGACACACACTCACCATCTCCCAAACACTCACTCACACTCTCCCACACACAGACACACTTACCCTCTCACACACACACACAAATTAACAATCTCCCACACATACACACACTCAACCTCTCCCACACATACTCACTCACCCTCTCCAACACACACACTCACTCACCCTCTCCCACACAGACACACACTCACCATCTCCCAAACACTCAATCATTCACCCTCTACCACACACACACTCATTCACCCTCTCCCACACACACACACACTCACCCCCTCCCACACACACAGTCACTCAACCTCTCCCAAACACACACACACTCACCCTCTTCCACACACACTCACACCCTCTCCCACACACACTCACCCTCTCCCAAACAGACACACACTCACCATCTCCCAAACACTAACTCATTCACCCTCTCCCACACAGACACACTCACACCCTCTCCCACACACACTCACACTCTCCCATACACACACTCTCTCACCGTATCCCACATACACACTCACCCTCTCACACACACACACACTCACCCGCACCATCACACACACACTCACTCAATCCTCTCCCACACACACATACTCACCCTCTCCCATACACACGCACACTCACCCTCTCCCACACACGCACAGTCAACCTCTCCCACACACACATACACACTCACCCGCACCATCACACACACACTCACTCAATCCTCTCCCACACACACATACTCACCCTCTCCCATACACACGCACACTCAACCTCTCCCACACACACTCAATTACCCTCTCCCACACTCACACTCACTCAACATCTCCCACACACTCACTCACTCACCTTCTCCCAAAAACACACTCACTCACCCTCTCCCACACACACACTCACTCACTCACCCTCTCCCACACACACACTCACTCACTCACCCTCTCCCACATACACACACTCACCCTCCCCCAGACACACACACAGACACACTCACCCTCTCCCACACACACACTGACTCACTCACCCTCTCCCACACCCACACACACACTCACACTCACACACACACACTCACTCACTCTCTCCCAAACACACACACACTCACCCTCACACACACACACACACACACTCACCCTCTCCCACACACACTCACCCGCTCCCACACAAACACACACTCACATTCTCCCACACAAACGCACACTCACCCTATCCCACACACAGTCAAACACCCTCTCCCACACACACACTCACTCACCCTCTCCCACTCACTCACTCACTCACCCTCTCCCACTCACTCACTCACTCACCCTCTCCCAAACACACACACACTCACCCTCTCCCACACAAACACATCCTCTCCCATACACACACTCAATCACCGTATCACACACACATACTCACCCGCTCACACACACACACACTCACCCTCACCGTCACACACACACTCACTTGCACTCTCCCACACACACACACTCACCCTCCCCACACCCACATACACACTCATCCTCACACACACAAACACTCTCTCTCCCAAACACACACACTCACCCTGTCCTACAAACACACACACACACTTACCCTCTCCCACACACACTCTCACCCTCTCCGACACACACACACTCAGTCACCCTCTCCCACACACACTCAGTCACCCTCTCCCACACACACTCAGTCACCCTCTCCCACACAAACACACACTCAAACTCTCCCACACAAACACACACACACCCTCTCCCACACACACTCAATCACCCCCTCTCACACACACACTCACTCACCCTCTCCCACTCACTCACTCACTCACCCTCTCCCACTCACTCACTCACTCACCCTCTCCCACTCACTCACTCACTCACCCTCTCCCACACACACACTCACTCACTTACTCACCCTCTCCAAACACATACTCACTCACGCTCTCCAACACAAACACTCACTCACCCTCACCCACACACACACCCACTCACCCTCTCCCTTACAGACACACACTCATCATCTCCCAAACACTCACTCACTCACCCTATCCCACTCACACACACACACTCACCCTCTCCCTCACACACACCCACTCACCCACTCCCACACACACTCACTCACCCCCTCCCACACACACTCACTCACCCTCTCCCAAACACTCACACTCACCCACTCCCAGACACAAACTCACTCACCCTCTCCCACACACTCTCACTCACCCTCTCCCACACACACACACACACTCACCCTCCGTCACACACACACTCACTCACCCTCTCCCACACACACACACACTCACCTTCACCGTCACACACACACACACTCAGCCTCTCCCACACTCACACAATCACCCTCTCCCACAAACACACACACTCACCCTCTCCCACACACAAACTTATTCACCCTCTCCCACAAACACACAATCACCCTCTCCCACACACACACATCCTCTCCCATACACACACTCAATCTGCGTATCCCACACACACACTCACTCACCCTCTCCCACACACACTCACTAACCCTCACCATCACACATACACTCATTCACTCACTCCCACACACACACACTCACCCTCTCCCACACACACTCACCCATTCCCACACAAACACACACTCATACTCTTCCACACAAACAAACACACAGCCTATCCCACACACACTCAATCACCCACTCCCACTCACTCACTGACTCACCCTCTCCCACACACACACTCACTCACCTTCTCCCACACAAACACACACTTACAATCTACCACACACACACACACTCACCCTCTCCCACACACACACTCACTCACCCTCTCCCATACAAACACAAACTCACACTCTCCCACACAAACACACTTACCCTCTCCCAGACACACACTCTCACGCACAGACACGCTGACCCTCTCCCACACACACTCACTCACCCTCTCCCACACAAACACAAATTAACAATCTCCCACACATACACACACTCACCCTCTCCCACACATACTCACTCACCCTCTCCAACACACACACTCACTCACCCTCTCCCACACAGACACACACTCACCATCTCCCAAACACTCAATCATTCACCCTCTACCACACACACACTCATTCACACTCTCCCACACACACACACTCACCCCCTCTCACACACAGAGTCACTCAACCTCTCCCAAACACACACACACTCACCCTCTTCCACACACACTCACACCCTCTCCCACACACACTCACCCTCTCCCAAACAGACACACACTCACCATCTCCCAAACACTAACTCATTCACCCTCTCCCACACAGACACACTCACACCCTCTCCCACACACACTCACACTCTCCCATACACACACTCACTCACCGTATCCCACATACACACTCACCCTCTCACACACACACACACTCACCCGCACCATCACACACACACTCACTCAATCCTCTCCCACACACACATACTCACCCTCTCCCATACACACGCACACTCAACCTCTCCCACACACACACACTCACCTTCACCGTCACACACACACACACTCAGCCTCTCCCACACTCACACAATCACCCTCTCCCACAAACACACACACTCACCCTCTCCCACACACAAACTTATTCACCCTCTCCCACACAGACACACACTCACCATCTCCCAAACACTAACTCATTCACCCTCTCCCACACAGACACACTCACACCCTCTCCCACACACACTCACACTCTCCCATACACACACTCACTCACCGTATCCCACATACACACTCACCCTCTCACACACACACACACTCACCCACACCATCACACACACACTCACTCAATCCTCTCCCACACACACACACAATCACCCTCTCCCACACACGCACACTCAACCTCTCCCACACACACTCAATTACCCTCTCCCACACTCACACTCACTCAACATCTCCCACACACTCACTCACTCACCTTCTCCCAAAAACACACTCACTCACCCTCTCCCACACACACACTCACTCACTCACCCTCTCCCACATACACACACACTCACCCTCCCCCAGACACACACACACACTCACCCTCTCCCACACCCACACACACACTCACGCTCACACACACACACTCACTCTCTCCCAAACACACACACACTTACCCTCTCCCACACACACTCACCCGCTCCCACACAAACACACACTCACATTCTCCCACACAAACGCACACTCACCCTATCCCACACACAGTCAAACACCCTCTCCAACACACACACTCACCCTCTCCCACACAAACACATCCTCTCCCATACACACACTCAATCACCGTATCACACACACACACTCACCCGCTCACGCACACACACACTCACCCTCACCGTCACACACACACTCACTCGCACTCTCCCACACACACACACTCACCCTCAACCACACACACACACACTGACCCTCTCCCACAAACACACACACTCACCCTCTCCCACACACACACTCACTCACCCTCTCCCACACACACACTCACTCACCCTCTACCCCACACACACTCACCCTCTCCCACATACACACACTCACCCTGTCCCACACCCACATACACACTCATCCTCACACACACAAACACTCACTCACTCTCTCCCAAACACACCCACACTCACCCTGTCCCACAAGCACACACACACACTTACCCTCTCCCACACTCAATCACCCCCTCTCACACACACACTCACTCACCCTCTCCCACTCACTCACTCACTCACCCTCTCCCACACACACTCACTCACTTACTCACCCTCTCCAAACACATACTTACCCTCTCCAACACAAACACTCACTCACCCTTGCCCACACACACACCCACTCACCCTCTCCCCCACAGACACACACTCACCATCTCCCAAACACTCACTCACTCACTCACCCTCTCCAACACACTCACTCACTCCCCCTCTCCAAACACACACTCACTCAGTCGCTCCCAAACACACACACAATCACCCTCCCCCACACAGACACACACTCACCATCTCCCAAACACTCACTCACACTCTCCCACACACAGACACACTTACCCTCTCACACACACACACTCACTCACCCTCTCCCACACAAACACAAACTTACACTCTCCCACACACACACACTTACCCTCTCCCAGACACACTCACTCACCCTCTCCCACACACTCACTCACCCTCTCCCACACAAACACAAACTCACACTCTCCTGCACACACACGCTGACCCTCTCCCACACACACTCACTCACCCTCTCCCACACAAACACAAATTCACAATCTCCCACACATACACACACTCACCCTCTCCCACACATACTCACTCACCCTCTCCAACACACACACTCACCCTCTCCCACACAGACACACACTCACCATCTCCCAGACACTCAATCATTCACCCTCTACCACACACACACACTCATCCTGTCCCACACACACACTCACTCACCCCATCCCACACACACAGTCACTCACCATCTCCCAAACACTCAATCATTCACCCTCTACCACACACACACACACTCACCCTGTCCCACACACACACTCACTCACCCCCTCCCACACACACAGTCACTCACCATCTCCCAAACACTCAATCATTCACCCTCTACCACACACACACTCATTCACACTCTCCCCCACACACACACACTCACCCCCTCCCACACACACAGTCAGTCAACCTCTCCCAAACACACAGACACTCAACCTCTGCCACACACACTCACACCCTCTCCCACACACACTCACCCTCTCCCAAACAGACACACACTCACCATCTCCCAAACACTCACTCATTCACCCTCTCCCATACACGCACACTCACGCCCTCTCCCACACACTCTCCCATACACACACTCACTCACCGTATCCCACATACACACTCACCCTCTCACACACACACACACTCACCCGCACCGTCACACACACACTCACTCAATCCTCTCCCATACACACGCACACTCACCCTCTCCCACACACACTCAATTACCCTCTCCCACACACACACTCACTCACTCACCCTCTCCCACATACACACACACTCACCCTCCCCCAGACACACACACACACTCACCCTCTCCCACACCCACACACACACTCACCTTCACACACACACACTCACTCACTCTCTCCCAAACACACACACACTCACCCTCACACACACAAACACTCACCCTCTCCCACACACACACACTGACCCTCTCCCACACACACTCAGTCACCCTCTCCCTCACAAACACACACTCACACTCTCCCACACAAACCCACACTCACCCTATCCCACACACACTCAAACACCCTCTCCCACACACACACTCACTCACCCTCACTCACTCACTCACCCTCTCCCAAACACACGCACACTCACCCTCTCCCACACAAACACATCCTCTCCCATACACACACTCAGTCACCACATCACACACACACTCACCCGCTCACACTCACACTCACCGTCACACACACACTCACTCGCACTCTCCCACACACACACACTCACCCTCAACCACACACACACACACTGACCCTCTCCCACACACACACACTCACCCTCTCCCACACAAACACATCCTCTCCCATACACACACTCAATCACCGTATCACACACACACTCACCCGCTCTCACACACACACACACTCACACTCACCATCACACACACACTCACTCGCACTCTCCCACACACCCGCACTCATCCTCAACCACACACACACACACTGACCCTCTCCCACAAACACACACACTCAACCTCTCCCACAAACACACACACTCACCCTCTCCCACACACACACTCACTCACCCTCTACCACACACACACTCACCCTCTCCCACATACACACATACTCACCCTCTCCCACACACACACACTCACCCTCCCCACACCCACATACACACTCATCCTCACACACACAAACACTCTCTCTCCCAAACACACACACTCACCCTGTCCCACAAACACACACACACACTTACCCTCTCCCACACACACTCTCACCCTCTCCGACACACACACACTCACTCACCCTCTCCCACACACACACACTGACCCTCTCCCACACACACTCAATCACCCCCTCTCACACACACACTCACTCACCCTCTCCCACTCACTCACTCACTCACCCTCTCCCACTCACTCACTCACTCACCCTCTCCCACACACACACTCACTCACTTACTCACCCTCTCCAAACACATACTCACTCACCCTCTCCAACACAAACACTCACTCACCCTCACCCACACACACACCCACTCACCCTCTCCCTCACAGACACACACTCACCATCTCCCAAACACTCACTCACTCACCCTATCCCACTCACACACACACACTCACCCTCTCCCTCACACACACCCACTCACCCCCTCCCACACACACTCACTCACCCTCTCCCAAACACTCACACTCACCCACTCCCAGACACAAACTCACTCACCCTCTCCCACACACTCTCACTCACCCTCTCCCACACACACACACACACTCACCCTCCGTCACACACACACTCACTCACCCTCTCCCACACACACACACTCACCTTCACCGTCACACACACACACACTCAGCCTCTCCCACACTCACACAATCACCCTCTCCCACAAACACACACACTCACCCTCTCCCACACACAAACTTATTCACCCTCTCCCACAAACACACAATCACCCTCTCCCACACACACTCACACCCTCTCCCACACACACACATCCTCTCCCATACACACACTCAATCTGCGTATCCCACACACACACTCACTCACCCTCTCCCACACACACTCACTAACCCTCACCATCACACATACACTCATTCACTCGCTCCCACACACACACACTCACCCTCTCCCACACACACTCACCCATTCCCACACAAACACACACTCATACTCTCCCACACAAACAAACACACAGCCTATCCCACACACACTCAATCACCCGCTCCCACTCACTCACTGACTCACCCTCTCCCACACACACACTCACTCACTCTCTCCCTCTCACTCACTCACCCTCTCCCACACACACACACACACTCACCCTCTCCCACACACACACACTCACCCTCTCCCAAACACACACACACTCACCCTCTCCCACAGACACACATCCTCTCCCATACACACACTCAATCACCGTATCCCACACACACACTCACCCTCTCACACACACACACACACACTCACCATCTCCCAAGCACTCACTCATTCACAGTCTCCCACACACACACACACTCACCCTGTCCCACACACACAGTCACTCAACCTCTCCCAATCACACACACACTCACTCTCTTCCACACACACTCGCACCCCCACCCACACACACTCACCCTCTCCCAAACAGATACACACTCACCATCTCCCAAACACTCACTCATTCACCCTCTCCCACACACACACAATCACCCTGTCCCACACACACACTCACTCACCCCCTCCCACAAACACAGTCAATCACCCTCTCCCAAACACACACACTCTCACTCTCTCCCACACACACTCACACTCTCACATTGACACACTCACTCACCGTATCCCATACACACACTCACCCTTTCACACACACACACACTCACCCGCACCGTCTCACACACACACTCACTCACCCTCTCCCACACACACACACTCACCCTCTCCCACACACACACACGTTCACCCTCTCCCACACACGCACACTCAACCTCTCCCACACTCACTCAATTACCCTCTCCCACACTCACACTCACTCACCCTCTCCCACACACTCACTCACTCACCGTCTCCCACACACACACTCACTCACCCTCTCCCACACAAACACTCACTCACCCTCTCACTCACACAAACTCACTCACTCACCCTCTCCCACACCCACACACACACTCACCCTCTCCCACACACACACTCTCACCCTCTCCCACACCCACACACACATTCACCCTCACACACACACACACTCACTCACTCTCTCCCAAACACACACACATTCAACCTCTCCCACACACACACACCCTCTCCCACAAACACACACACATTTACCCTCTCCCACACACACACTCACTCACCCTCTCCCACAGACACACTCACCCTGTCCCACTCCGACATACACACTCATCCTCACACACACGCACACTCGCTCACTCTCTCCCAAACACACACACATTTACCCTCTCCCACACACACTTACCCGCTCCCACAAAAACTCACACTCACACTCTCCCACACAAACACACACTCACCCTATCCCACACACACTCAATCACCCTCTCCCACACACACACTCACTCACCCTCTCCCCCTCACTCACTCACTCACCCTCCCCCAAACACACACACACTTACCCTCTCCCACACACACACATCCTCTCCCATACACACACTCAATCACCATATCACACACACTCTCAGCCTCTCACACACACACACACTCACCATCACACACACACTCACTCACCCTCTCCCACACACACACACTCACCCTCTCCCACACACACACTCACCCTCGCCCACACACACACACTCACCCTCTCCCACAAACACACACACTCAACCTCTCCCACAAACACACACACTCACCCTCTCCCACACACACACTCACTCACCCTCTCCCACACACACACTCACCCTCTCCCACACACACACTCACTCACCCTCTCCCACACACACACTCACCCTGTCCCACACCCACAAACACACTCATCCTCACACACACGCACACTCACTCACTCTCTCCCAAACACACGCACACTCACCCTCACCGTCACACAGACACTCACTCACCCTGTCCCACAGACACACACTCACCATCTCCCAAACACTCACTCACTCACCCTATCCCACTCTCACACACACACGCACCCTCTCCCACACACACTCACTCACCCCTCCCACACACACTCACCCTCTCCCATACACACACTCACACAACCTCTGCCAAACACACACACTCACCCCCTGCCTCACACACACAAACTCAACCTCACCTTCACACACACACTCACTCACCCTCTCCCATACACACACACTCACTCTCTCCCAAACACACACTGACCCTCTCCCATACACACACACTCACCCTCTCCCATACACACACACTCACTCTCTCCCATACACACACACTCACCCTCTCCCAAACACACACTCACCCTCTCCCAAACACACACTCACCCTCTCCCAAACACAAACTCACCCTCTCCCATACACACACGCTCACGCTCTCCCACACACACACTCACTCTTTCCCACACAGACACACACTCACCATCTCACAAACACTCACTCACTCACCCTATCCCACTCACACACACACTCACCATCTCCCACTCACACACTCACCCTCTCACACACACACTCACCCTCTCCCGCACACACACTCACGCACCCTCTCCCACACAAACACAAACTCACACTCTCCCACACACACACACTGACCCTCTCCCACACACACTCACTCACCCTCTCCCACACAAACACAAATTAACAATCTCCCACACATACACACACTCACCCTCTCCAACACATACTCACTCACCCTCTGCAGCACACACAATCACTCACCCTCTCCCACACAGACACAAACTCACCATCTCCCAAACACTCAATCATTCACCCTCTACTACACACACACTCACTCACTCTCTCCCACACACACACTCACTCAACCTCTCCCAAACAAACACACACTCACCCTCTTCCACACACACTCACAGACTCTCCCACACACACTCACCCTCTCCCAAACAGACACACACTCCCCATCGCCCAAACAATCATTCACCCTCTACTACACACACACTCACTCACTCTCTCCCACACACACACACACACTCACCCCCTCCCACACACACACTCACTCAACCTCTCCCAAACAAACACATACTCACCCTCTTCCACACACACTCACAGACTCTCCCACACACACTCACCCTCTCCCAAACAGACACACCCTCCCCATCGCCCAAACACTCAATCATTCACCCTCTACTACACACACACTCACTCACTCTCTCCCACACACACACACACACACACACTCTCTCACACACACACACACACACACTCTCTCCCACACACACACACACACTCACCCCCTCCCACACACACACTCACTCAACCTCTCCCAAACAAACACACACTCACCCTCTTCCACACACACTCACAGACACTCCCACACACACTCACCCTCTCCCAAACAGACACACACTCACCATCTCCCAAACACTCACTCATTCACCCTCTCCCACACACACACACACTCACCCTGTCCCACACACACACTCACTCAACCTCTCCCACACACACACACACTCACCCTGTCCCACACACACACTCACTCACCCTCTCCCACACACACACACACACACTCACCCTGTCCCACACACACACTCACTCACTCCGTCCCACACACACAGTCACTCACTCTCTCCCACACACACACACTCACCCTCTCCCACACACACACTCACTCAACCTCTCCCAAACAAACACACACTCACCCTCTTCCACACACACTCACAGACTCTCCCACACACACTCACGCTCTCCCAAACAGACACACACTCACCATCTCCCAAACACTCACTCATTCACCCTCTCCCACACACACACACACTCACCCTGTCCCACACACACACTCACTCACCCTCTCCCAAACACACACACACACACTCACACTGTCCCACACACACACTCACTCACCCCGTCCCACACACACAGTCACTCTTCCTCTCCCAAACACACACTCTCTCACCCTCTTCCACACACACTCACACCCTCTTCCACACACACTCACACTCTCCCATTGACACACTCACTCACCGTATCCCACACACACACTCACCCTCTCACACACACAGAAACTCACCCGCACCGTCACATACACACTCACTCACCCTCTCCCACACACACTCACTCACCCTCTCCCACACACACACACTCACCCTCTCCCACACACACACACACCCACCCTCTCCCACACACGCACACTCAACCTCTCCCATACTCACTCAATTACCCTCTGCCACACTCACACTCACTCACCCTCTCCCACACACTCACTTACTCACCGTCTCCCACACACACACTAACTCAACCTCTCCCAAACAAACACACACTCACCCTCTCCCACACACACACTCACCCTCTCCCACACACACACCCACTCACCCTCTCCCGCAAACAGACACACTTACCCTCTCCCACACACACACTCACTCACCATCTCCCACACACACACTCACCCTCTCCCACACAAACACAAACTCACCCTCTCCCGCACACACACACTGACCCTCTCCCACACACACTCACTCACCCTCTCCCACACACACTCCCTCACCCTCTCCAACACACACTCTCACTCGACATCTGCCACACAGACACACACTCACCATCTCCCAAACACTCAATCATTCACCCTCTACCACACACACACTCACTCACCCTCTCCCTCACACACACACACTCACCCCCTCCCACACACACAGTCACTCAACCTCTCCCACACACACACTCACCCTCTTCAACACACACTCACCCTCTCAAACAGACACACACTCACCCTGTCCCACACACACACTCACTCACCCTCTCCCAGACACACACACACTCACCTCCTCCCACACACACAGTCACTCAACCTCTCCTAAACACACACACACTCACCCTCTTCCACAGACACTCACACCCTCTCCCACACACACTCACCCTCTCCCAAACAGACACACACTCACCATCTCCCAAACACTCACTCATTCACCCTCTCCCACACACACACACTCACCCTGTCCCACACACACACTTCTCACCCCCTCCCACACACACACACTCACACCCTCTCCCACACACACTCACTCTCCCATTGACACACTCTCTCACCGTATCCCATACACACACTCACCCTTTCACACACACACACACACTCACCCGCACCGTCACACACACACTCACTCACCCTCTCCCACACACACACACTCACCCTCTCCCACACACACACACACTCACCCTCTCCCACACACACACACAATCACCCTCTCCCACACACGCACACTCAACCTCTCCCACGCTCACTCAATTACCCTCTCCCACACTCACACTCACTCACCCTCTCCCACACACTCACTCACTCACCATCTCCCACACACACTCACTCACCCTCTCCCACACAAACACTCACTCACCCTCTCGCTCACACAAACTCACTCACTCACCCTCTCCCACATACACACACACTCACCCTCACCCAGACACACACACAGACACACTCACCCTCTCCCACACCCACACACACTCACCCTCACACACACACACACTCACTCACTCTCTCCCAAACACACACCCTCAACCTCGCCCACACACAAACACACCCTCTCCCACAAACACACACACACTTACCCTCTCCCACACACACTCACCCGCTCCCACAAAAACTCACACTCACACTCTCCCACACAAACACACACTCACCGTATCCCACACACACTCAATCACCCTCTTCCGCACACACACTCACTCACCCTCTCCCCCTCACTCACTCACTCACCCTCTCCCAAACACACACACACTCACCCTCTCCCACACACACACATCCTCTCCCATACACACACTCAATCACCATATCACACACACACTCAGCCTCTCCCACACATACACACTCACCATCACACACACACTCACTCACCCTCTCCCACACACACACACTCACCCTCTCCCACACACACACACTGACCTTCTCCCACAAACACACACACTCAACCTCTCCCACAAACACACACACTCACCCTCTCCCACACACACACTCACTCACCCTCTCCCACACCCACACACACACTCACCCTATCCCACACACACGCACACTCACCCTCACCGTCACACAGACACTCACTCACCCTGTCCCACAGACACACACTCACCATCTCCCAAACACTCACTCACTCACCCTATCCCACTCTCACACACACACGCACCCTCTCCCACACAGACTCACACAACCTCTGCCAAACACACACACTCACCCCCTGCCACACACACACACAAACTCAACCTCACCATCACACACACACTCACTCACCCTCTCCCATACACACACACTCACCCTCTCCCATACACACACACTCACCCTCTCCCATACACACACACTCACGCTCTCCCATACACACACTCACCCTCTCCCATACACACACACTCACGCTCTCCCATACACACACTCACTCTCTCCCACACAGACACACACGCACCATCTCCCAAACACTCACTCACTCACACTCTCCCACACACAGACACACTTACCCTCTCCCACACACACACTCACTCACCATCTCCCACACACATACTCACCCTCTCACACACACACACACTCACCCTCTCCCGCACACACACTCATGCACCCTCTCCCACACAAACACAAACTCACACTCTCCCACACACACACACTGACCCTCTCCCACAGACACTCACTCACCCTCTCCCACACAAACACAAATTCACACTCTCCCACACTCACACACTGACCCTCTCCCACACATACTTACTCACCCTCTCCAACACATACTCACTCACCCTCTGCAACACACACAATCACTCAACCTCTCCCACACACACACACACTCACCCCCTCCCACATACACACTCACTCAATCTCTCCCAAACAAACACACACTCACCCTCTTCCACACACACTCACAGACTCTCCCACACACACTCACCCTCTCCCAAACAGACACACACTCACCATCTCCCAAACACTCACTCATTCACCCTCTCCCACACACACACACTCACCCTGTCCCATACACACACTCACTCACCCTCTCCCACACACACACACACACTCACCCTGTCCCACACACACACTCACTCACCCCGTCCCACACACACAGTCACTCTTCCTCTCCCAAACACACACTCTCTCACCCTCTCCCACACACACTCACACTCTCCCATTGACACACTCACTCACCGTATCCCACACACACACTCACCTTCTCACACACACAGAAACTCACCCGCACCGTCACATACACACTCACTCACCCTCTCCCACACACACACACTCACCCTCTCCCACACACACAAACACACCCACCCTCTCCCACACACGCACACTCAACCTCTCCCATACTCACTCAATTACCCTCTGCCACACTCACACTTACTCACCCTCTCCCACACTCTCACTTACTCACCATCTCCCACACACACACTAACTCAACCTCTCCCAAACAAACACACACTCACCCTCTCCCACACGCACACACTTACCCTCTCCCCCACACACACTCACCCTCTCCCACACAGACACACACTCACCATCTCCCAAACACTCACTCACCCTATCCCACTCACACACACACACTCACCCTCTCCCACACACACACCCACTCACCCTCTCCCACAAACAGACACACTTACCCTCTCCCGCACATACACTCACTCACCCTCTCCCACACAAACACAAACTCACACTCTCCCACACACACACACTGACCCTCTCCCACACACACTCACTCACCCTTTCCCACACACACTCCCTCACCCTCTCCAACACACACTCTCACTCGACATCTGCCACACAGACACACACTCACCATCTCCCAAACACTCAATCATTCACCCTCTACCACACACACTCACTCACCCTCTCCCACACAAACACAAACTCACACTCTCCCACACACACACACTGACCCTCTCCCACACACACTCACTCACCCTCTCCCACACACACTCCCTCACCCTCTCCAACACACACTCTCACTCGACATCTGCCACACAGACACACACTCACCATCTCCCAAACACTCAATCATTCACCCTCTACCACACACACACACTCACTCACCCTCTCCCTCACACACACACACTCACCCCCTCCCACACACACAGTCACTCAACCTCTCCCACACACACACTCACCCTCTTCCACACACACTCACCCTCTCCCAAACAGACACACACTCACCCTGTCCCACACACACACTCACTCACCCTCTCCCAGACACACACACACTCACCCTCACCGTCACACAGACACTCACTCACCCTGTCCCACACACACACTTCTCACCCCCTCCCACACACACACTCACACCCTCTCCCACACACACTCACTCTCCCATTGACACACTCTCTCACCGTATCCCACACACACACTCACCCTTTCACACACACACACACACTCACCCGCACCGTCACACACACACTCACTCACCCTCTTCCACACACACACACTCACCCTCTCCCACACACACACACAATCACCCTCTCCCACACACGCACACTCAACCTCTCCCACACTCACTCAATTACCCTCTCCCACACTCACACTCACTCACCCTCTCCCACACACTCACTCACTCACCGTCTCCCACACACACTCACTCACCCTCTCCCACACAAACACTCACTCACCCTCTTGCTCACACAAACTCACTCACTCACCCTCTCCCACATACACACACACTCACCCTCACCCAGACATACACACAGACACACTCACCCTCTCCCACACCCACACACACACTCACCCTCACACACACACACACTCACTCACACTCTCCCAAACACACACCCTCAACCTCGCCCACACACAAACACACCCTCTCCCACAAACACACACACACTTACCCTCTCCCACACACACTCACCCGCTCCCACAAAAACTCACACTCACACTCTCCCACACAAGCACACACTCACCGTATCCCACACACACTCAGTCACCCTCTTCCGCACACACACTCACTCACCCTCTCCCCCTCACTCACTCACTCACCCTCTCCCAAACACACACACACTCACCCTCTCCCACACACACACATCCTCTCCCATACACACACTCAATCAACATATCACACACACACTCAGCCTCTCCCACACATACACACTCACCATCACACACACACTCACTCACCCTCTCCCACACACACACACTCACCCTCTCCCACACACACACACTGACCTTCTCCCACAAACACACACACTCAACCTCTCCCACAAACACACACACTCACCCTCTCCCACACACACACTCACTCACCCTCTCCCACACCCACACACACACTCACCCTCTCCCACACACACACACACACACACACTCACCCTCTCCCACACACACACTCACTCACCCTCTCCCACACCCACACACACACTCACCCTCTCCCACACGCACACACTCACCCTCTCCCACACACACACACTCACCCTCTCCCACACACACAAACACACACTCACCCTCTCCCACACACACACTCACTCACCCTCTCCCACACCCACACACACACTCACCCTCTCCCACACACACACTCTCACCCTCTTCCACTCACACACTCCTTCACCCTGTCCCACACACACACTCACTCACCCTCTCCCACACACACACAGTCACCCTCTCCCACACACACACTCACTCACCCTCTCCCACACACTCACTCACTCTCCCTCTCCCACCGCATACACACTCACCCTCTCCCAAACAAACACTCACTCACCCTCACTCCCACACACACTCACTCACCCTCTCCCACACACTCACTCACTCACCCTCTCCCACACACAGTCACTCAAGATCTCCCACACACACGCACACTCACCCTCTCCCACACTCACACACTCACCCTCTCGCACACACACTCACACTCACCCTCTCCCACACACACACACTCACCCTCTCCCACACAAACACATCCTCTCCCATACACACACTCAATCACCGTATCACACACACACTCACCCGCTCTCACACACACACACACTCACACTCACCGTCACACACACACTCACTCGCACTCTCCCACACACCCGCACTCATCCTCAACCACACACACACACACTGACCCTCTCCCACAAACACACACACTCAACCTCTCCCACAAACACACACACTCACCCTCTCCCACACACACACTCACTCACCCTCTACCACACACACACTCACCCTCTCCCACATACACACATACTCACCCTCTCCCACACACACACACTCACCCTCCCCACACCCACATACACACTCATCCTCACACACACAAACACTCTCTCTCCCAAACACACACACTCACCCTGTCCCACAAACACACACACACACTTACCCTCTCCCACACACACTCTCACCCTCTCCGACACACACACACTCACTCACCCTCTCCCACACACACACACTGACCCTCTCCCACACACACTCAATCACCCCCTCTCACACACACACTCACTCACCCTCTCCCACTCACTCACTCACTCACCCTCTCCCACTCACTCACTCACTCACCCTCTCCCACACACACACTCACTCACTTACTCACCCTCTCCAAACACATACTCACTCACCCTCTCCAACACAAACACTCACTCACCCTCACCCACACACACACCCACTCACCCTCTCCCTCACAGACACACACTCACCATCTCCCAAACACTCACTCACTCACCCTATCCCACTCACACACACACACTCACCCTCTCCCTCACACACACCCACTCACCCCCTCCCACACACACTCACTCACCCTCTCCCAAACACTCACACTCACCCACTCCCAGACACAAACTCACTCACCCTCTCCCACACACTCTCACTCACCCTCTCCCACACACACACACACACTCACCCTCCGTCACACACACACTCACTCACCCTCTCCCACACACACACACTCACCTTCACCGTCACACACACACACACTCAGCCTCTCCCACACTCACACAATCACCCTCTCCCACAAACACACACACTCACCCTCTCCCACACACAAACTTATTCACCCTCTCCCACAAACACACAATCACCCTCTCCCACACACACTCACACCCTCTCCCACACACACACATCCTCTCCCATACACACACTCAATCTGCGTATCCCACACACACACTCACTCACCCTCTCCCACACACACTCACTAACCCTCACCATCACACATACACTCATTCACTCGCTCCCACACACACACACTCACCCTCTCCCACACACACTCACCCATTCCCACACAAACACACACTCATACTCTCCCACACAAACAAACACACAGCCTATCCCACACACACTCAATCACCCGCTCCCACTCACTCACTGACTCACCCTCTCCCACACACACACTCACTCACTCTCTCCCTCTCACTCACTCACCCTCTCCCACACACACACACACACTCACCCTCTCCCACACACACACACTCACCCTCTCCCAAACACACACACACTCACCCTCTCCCACAGACACACATCCTCTCCCATACACACACTCAATCACTGTATCCCACACACACACTCACCCTCTCACACACACACACACACACTCACCATCTCCCAAGCACTCACTCATTCACAGTCTCCCACACACACACACACTCACCCTGTCCCACACACACAGTCACTCAACCTCTCCCAATCACACACACACTCACTCTCTTCCACACACACTCGCACCCCCACCCACACACACTCACCCTCTCCCAAACAGATACACACTCACCATCTCCCAAACACTCACTCATTCACCCTCTCCCACACACACACAATCACCCTGTCCCACACACACACTCACTCACCCCCTCCCACAAACACAGTCAATCACCCTCTCCCAAACACACACACTCTCACTCTCTCCCACACACACTCACACTCTCACATTGACACACTCACTCACCGTATCCCATACACACACTCACCCTTTCACACACACACACACACTCACCCGCACCGTCACACACACACTCACTCACCCTCTCCCACACACACACACTCACCCTCTCCCACACACACACACGTTCACCCTCTCCCACACACGCACACTCAACCTCTCCCACACTCACTCAATTACCCTCTCCCACACTCACACTCACTCACCCTCTCCCACACACTCACTCACTCACCGTCTCCCACACACACACTCACTCACCCTCTCCCACACAAACACTCACTCACCCTCTCACTCACACAAACTCACTCACTCACCCTCTCCCACACCCACACACACACTCACCCTCTCCCACACACACACTCTCACCCTCTCCCACACCCACACACACATTCACCCTCACACACACACACACTCACTCACTCTCTCCCAAACACACACACATTCAACCTCTCCCACACACACACACCCTCTCCCACAAACACACACACATTTACCCTCTCCCACACACACACTCACTCACCCTCTCCCACAGACACACTCACCCTGTCCCACTCCGACATACACACTCATCCTCACACACACGCACACTCGCTCACTCTCTCCCAAACACACACACATTTACCCTCTCCCACACACACTTACCCGCTCCCACAAAAACTCACACTCACACTCTCCCACACAAACACACACTCACCCTATCCCACACACACTCAATCACCCTCTCCCACACACACACTCACTCACCCTCTCCCCCTCACTCACTCACTCACCCTCCCCCAAACACACACACACTTACCCTCTCCCACACACACACATCCTCTCCCATACACACACTCAATCAACATATCACACACACTCTCAGCCTCTCTCACACATACACACTCACCATCACACACACACTCACTCACCCTCTCCCACACACACACACTCACCCTCTCCCACACACACACACTCACCCTCTCCCACACACACACTCACTCACCCTCTCCCACACACACACTCACCCTGTCCCACACCCACAAACACACTCATCCTCACACACACGCACACTCACTCACTCTCTCCCAAACACACACACACTCACCCTCACCGTCACACAGACACTCACTCACCCTGTCCCACAGACACACACTCACCATCTCCCAAACACTCACTCACTCACCCTATCCCACTCTCACACACACACGCACCCTCTCCCACACACACTCACTCACCCCTCCCACACACACTCACCCTCTCCCATACACACACTCACACAACCTCTGCCAAACACACACACTCACCCCCTGCCTCACACACACAAACTCAACCTCACCTTCACACACACACACACTCACCCTCTCCCATACACACACTCACACAACCTCTGCCAAACACACACACTCACCCCCTGCCTCACACACACAAACTCAACCTCACCTTCACACACACACTCACTCACCCTCTCCCATACACACACACTCACTCTCTCCCAAACACACACTGACCCTCTCCCATACACACACACTCACCCTCTCCCATACACACACACTCACTCTCTCCCATACACACACACTCACCCTCTCCCAAACACACACTCACCCTCTCCCAAACACACACTCACCCTCTCCCAAACACAAACTCACCCTCTCCCATACACACACGCTCACGCTCTCCCACACACACACTCACTCTTTCCCACACAGACACACACTCACCATCTCACAAACACTCACTCACTCACCCTATCCCACTCACACACACACTCACCATCTCCCACTCACACACTCACCCTCTCACACACACACTCACCCTCTCCCGCACACACACTCACGCACCCTCTCCCACACAAACACAAACTCACACTCTCCCACACACACACACTGACCGTCTCCCACACACACTCACTCACCCTCTCCCACACAAACACAAATTAACAATCTCCCACACATACACACACTCACCCTCTCCAACACATACTCACTCACCCTCTGCAGCACACACAATCACTCACCCTCTCCCACACAGACACAAACTCACCATCTCCCAAACACTCAATCATTCACCCTCTACTACACACACACTCACTCACTCTCTCCCACACACACACTCACTCAACCTCTCCCAAACAAACACACACTCACCCTCTTCCACACACACTCACAGACTCTCCCACACACACTCACCCTCTCCCAAACAGACACACACTCCCCATCGCCCAAACAATCATTCACCCTCTACTACACACACACTCACTCACTCTCTCCCACACACACACACACACTCACCCCCTCCCACACACACACTCACTCAACCTCTCCCAAACAAACACATACTCACCCTCTTCCACACACACTCACAGACTCTCCCACACACACTCACCCTCTCCCAAACAGACACACCCTCCCCATCGCCCAAACACTCAATCATTCACCCTCTACTACACACACACTCACTCACTCTCTCCCACACACACACACACACACACTCTCTCACACACACACACACACACACACTCTCTCCCACACACACACACACACTCACCCCCTCCCACACACACACTCACTCAACCTCTCCCAAACAAACACACACTCACCCTCTTCCACACACACTCACAGACACTCCCACACACACTCACCCTCTCCCAAACAGACACACACTCACCATCTCCCAAACACTCACTCATTCACCCTCTCCCACACACACACACACTCACCCTGTCCCACACACACACTCACTCAACCTCTCCCACACACACACACACTCACCCTGTCCCACACACACACTCACTCACCCTCTCCCACACACACACACACACACTCACCCTGTCCCACACACACACTCACTCACTCCGTCCCACACACACAGTCACTCACTCTCTCCCACACACACACACTCACCCTCTCCCACACACACACTCACTCAACCTCTCCCAAACAAACACACACTCACCCTCTTCCACACACACTCACAGACTCTCCCACACACACTCACGCTCTCCCAAACAGACACACACTCACCATCTCCCAAACACTCACTCATTCACCCTCTCCCACACACACACACACTCACCCTGTCCCACACACACACTCACTCACCCTCTCCCAAACACACACACACACACTCACACTGTCCCACACACACACTCACTCACCCCGTCCCACACACACAGTCACTCTTCCTCTCCCAAACACACACTCTCTCACCCTCTTCCACACACACTCACACCCTCTTCCACACACACTCACACTCTCCCATTGACACACTCACTCACCGTATCCCACACACACACTCACCCTCTCACACACACAGAAACTCACCCGCACCGTCACATACACACTCACTCACCCTCTCCCACACACACTCACTCACCCTCTCCCACACACACACACTCACCCTCTCCCACACACACACACACCCACCCTCTCCCACACACGCACACTCAACCTCTCCCATACTCACTCAATTACCCTCTGCCACACTCACACTCACTCACCCTCTCCCACACACTCACTTACTCACCGTCTCCCACACACACACTAACTCAACCTCTCCCAAACAAACACACACTCACCCTCTCCCACACACACACTCACCCTCTCCCACACACACACCCACTCACCCTCTCCCGCAAACAGACACACTTACCCTCTCCCACACACACACTCACTCACCATCTCCCACACACACACTCACCCTCTCCCACACAAACACAAACTCACCCTCTCCCGCACACACACACTGACCCTCTCCCACACACACTCACTCACCCTCTCCCACACACACTCCCTCACCCTCTCCAACACACACTCTCACTCGACATCTGCCACACAGACACACACTCACCATCTCCCAAACACTCAATCATTCACCCTCTACCACACACACACTCACTCACCCTCTCCCTCACACACACACACTCACCCCCTCCCACACACACAGTCACTCAACCTCTCCCACACACACACTCACCCTCTTCAACACACACTCACCCTCTCAAACAGACACACACTCACCCTGTCCCACACACACACTCACTCACCCTCTCCCAGACACACACACACTCACCTCCTCCCACACACACAGTCACTCAACCTCTCCTAAACACACACACACTCACCCTCTTCCACAGACACTCACACCCTCTCCCACACACACTCACCCTCTCCCAAACAGACACACACTCACCATCTCCCAAACACTCACTCATTCACCCTCTCCCACACACACACACTCACCCTGTCCCACACACACACTTCTCACCCCCTCCCACACACACACACTCACACCCTCTCCCACACACACTCACTCTCCCATTGACACACTCTCTCACCGTATCCCATACACACACTCACCCTTTCACACACACACACACACACTCACCCGCACCGTCACACACACACTCACTCACCCTCTCCCACACACACTCACTCACCCTCTCCCACACACACACACTCACCCTCTCCCACACACACACACACTCACCCTCTCCCACACACACACACAATCACCCTCTCCCACACACGCACACTCAACCTCTCCCACGCTCACTCAATTACCCTCTCCCACACTCACACTCACTCACCCTCTCCCACACACTCACTCACTCACCATCTCCCACACACACTCACTCACCCTCTCCCACACAAACACTCACTCACCCTCTCGCTCACACAAACTCACTCACTCACCCTCTCCCACATACACACACACTCACCCTCACCCAGACACACACACAGACACACTCACCCTCTCCCACACCCACACACACTCACCCTCACACACACACACACTCACTCACTCTCTCCCAAACACACACCCTCAACCTCGCCCACACACAAACACACCCTCTCCCACAAACACACACACACTTACCCTCTCCCACACACACTCACCCGCTCCCACAAAAACTCACACTCACACTCTCCCACACAAACACACACTCACCGTATCCCACACACACTCAATCACCCTCTTCCGCACACACACTCACTCACCCTCTCCCCCTCACTCACTCACTCACCCTCTCCCAAACACACACACACTCACCCTCTCCCACACACACACATCCTCTCCCATACACACACTCAATCACCATATCACACACACACTCAGCCTCTCCCACACATACACACTCACCATCACACACACACTCACTCACCCTCTCCCACACACACACACTCACCCTCTCCCACACACACACACTGACCTTCTCCCACAAACACACACACTCAACCTCTCCCACAAACACACACACTCACCCTCTCCCACACACACACTCACTCACCCTCTCCCACACCCACACACACACTCACCCTATCCCACACACACGCACACTCACCCTCACCGTCACACAGACACTCACTCACCCTGTCCCACAGACACACACTCACCATCTCCCAAACACTCACTCACTCACCCTATCCCACTCTCACACACACACGCACCCTCTCCCACACAGACTCACACAACCTCTGCCAAACACACACACTCACCCCCTGCCACACACACACACAAACTCAACCTCACCATCACACACACACTCACTCACCCTCTCCCATACACACACACTCACCCTCTCCCATACACACACACTCACCCTCTCCCATACACACACACTCATGCTCTCCCATACACACACTCACCCTCTCCCATACACACACACTCACGCTCTCCCATACACACACTCACTCTCTCCCACACAGACACACACGCACCATCTCCCAAACACTCACTCACTCACACTCTCCCACACACAGACACACTTACCCTCTCCCACACACACACTCACTCACCATCTCCCACACACATACTCACCCTCTCACACACACACACACTCACCCTCTCCCGCACACACACTCATGCACCCTCTCCCACACAAACACAAACTCACACTCTCCCACACACACACACTGACCCTCTCCCACAGACACTCACTCACCCTCTCCCACACAAACACAAATTCACACTCTCCCACACTCACACACTGACCCTCTCCCACACATACTTACTCACCCTCTCCAACACATACTCACTCACCCTCTGCAACACACACAATCACTCAACCTCTCCCACACACACACACACTCACCCCCTCCCACATACACACTCACTCAATCTCTCCCAAACAAACACACACTCACCCTCTTCCACACACACTCACAGACTCTCCCACACACACTCACCCTCTCCCAAACAGACACACACTCACCATCTCCCAAACACTCACTCATTCACCCTCTCCCACACACACACACTCACCCTGTCCCATACACACACTCACTCACCCTCTCCCACACACACACACACACTCACCCTGTCCCACACACACACTCACTCACCCCGTCCCACACACACAGTCACTCTTCCTCTCCCAAACACACACTCTCTCACCCTCTCCCACACACACTCACACTCTCCCATTGACACACTCACTCACCGTATCCCACACACACACTCACCTTCTCACACACACAGAAACTCACCCGCACCGTCACATACACACTCACTCACCCTCTCCCACACACACACACTCACCCTCTCCCACACACACAAACACACCCACCCTCTCCCACACACGCACACTCAACCTCTCCCATACTCACTCAATTACCCTCTGCCACACTCACACTTACTCACCCTCTCCCACACTCTCACTTACTCACCATCTCCCACACACACACTAACTCAACCTCTCCCAAACAAACACACACTCACCCTCTCCCACACGCACACACTTACCCTCTCCCCCACACACACTCACCCTCTCCCACACAGACACACACTCACCATCTCCCAAACACTCACTCACCCTATCCCACTCACACACACACACTCACCCTCTCCCACACACACACCCACTCACCCTCTCCCACAAACAGACACACTTACCCTCTCCCGCACATACACTCACTCACCCTCTCCCACACAAACACAAACTCACACTCTCCCACACACACACACTGACCCTCTCCCACACACACTCACTCACCCTTTCCCACACACACTCCCTCACCCTCTCCAACACACACTCTCACTCGACATCTGCCACACAGACACACACTCACCATCTCCCAAACACTCAATCATTCACCCTCTACCACACACACTCACTCACCCTCTCCCACACAAACACAAACTCACACTCTCCCACACACACACACTGACCCTCTCCCACACACACTCACTCACCCTCTCCCACACACACTCCCTCACCCTCTCCAACACACACTCTCACTCGACATCTGCCACACAGACACACACTCACCATCTCCCAAACACTCAATCATTCACCCTCTACCACACACACACACTCACTCACCCTCTCCCTCACACACACACACTCACCCCCTCCCACACACACAGTCACTCAACCTCTCCCACACACACACTCACCCTCTTCCACACACACTCACCCTCTCCCAAACAGACACACACTCACCCTGTCCCACACACACACTCACTCACCCTCTCCCAGACACACACACACTCACCCTCACCGTCACACAGACACTCACTCACCCTGTCCCACACACACACTTCTCACCCCCTCCCACACACACACTCACACCCTCTCCCACACACACTCACTCTCCCATTGACACACTCTCTCACCGTATCCCACACACACACTCACCCTTTCACACACACACACACACTCACCCGCACCGTCACACACACACTCACTCACCCTCTTCCACACACACACACTCACCCTCTCCCACACACACACACAATCACCCTCTCCCACACACGCACACTCAACCTCTCCCACACTCACTCAATTACCCTCTCCCACACTCACACTCACTCACCCTCTCCCACACACTCACTCACTCACCGTCTCCCACACACACTCACTCACCCTCTCCCACACAAACACTCACTCACCCTCTTGCTCACACAAACTCACTCACTCACCCTCTCCCACATACACACACACTCACCCTCACCCAGACATACACACAGACACACTCACCCTCTCCCACACCCACACACACACTCACCCTCACACACACACACACTCACTCACACTCTCCCAAACACACACCCTCAACCTCGCCCACACACAAACACACCCTCTCCCACAAACACACACACACTTACCCTCTCCCACACACACTCACCCGCTCCCACAAAAACTCACACTCACACTCTCCCACACAAGCACACACTCACCGTATCCCACACACACTCAGTCACCCTCTTCCGCACACACACTCACTCACCCTCTCCCCCTCACTCACTCACTCACCCTCTCCCAAACACACACACACTCACCCTCTCCCACACACACACATCCTCTCCCATACACACACTCAATCAACATATCACACACACACTCAGCCTCTCCCACACATACACACTCACCATCACACACACACTCACTCACCCTCTCCCACACACACACACTCACCCTCTCCCACACACACACACTGACCTTCTCCCACAAACACACACACTCAACCTCTCCCACAAACACACACACTCACCCTCTCCCACACACACACTCACTCACCCTCTCCCACACCCACACACACACTCACCCTCTCCCACACACACACACACACACACACTCACCCTCTCCCACACACACACTCACTCACCCTCTCCCACACCCACACACACACTCACCCTCTCCCACACGCACACACTCACCCTCTCCCACACACACACACTCACCCTCTCCCACACACACAAACACACACTCACCCTCTCCCACACACACACTCACTCACCCTCTCCCACACCCACACACACACTCACCCTCTCCCACACACACACTCTCACCCTCTTCCACTCACACACTCCTTCACCCTGTCCCACACACACACTCACTCACCCTCTCCCACACACACACAGTCACCCTCTCCCACACACACACTCACTCACCCTCTCCCACACACTCACTCACTCTCCCTCTCCCACCGCATACACACTCACCCTCTCCCAAACAAACACTCACTCACCCTCACTCCCACACACACTCACTCACCCTCTCCCACACACTCACTCACTCACCCTCTCCCACACACAGTCACTCAAGATCTCCCACACACACGCACACTCACCCTCTCCCACACTCACACACTCACCCTCTCGCACACACACTCACACTCACCCTCTCCCACACACACGCACACTCACCCTCTCCCACACACACACACACACATTCACCCTCTCCCCCACACACACACACACACTCACCCTCTCCCACACACACAGACACTCACCCTCACTCACACACACACTCACCCTCTCCTGCACACTCACACTCACTCGCAATCTCTTCCTCTGGAGGGAGTGGTAGAGTGTGTTGGAGTGAGGGGGAGAGTGTGTTGGAGTGAGGGGGAGAGTGTTTGCTGAGGGAGGGGGGAGAGGGTGGCCGACGGAGGGGGGAGAGTGTTGCGGAGGGAGTGGGAGAGTGTGGCGGCAGGAGGGGGAGCGTGTGTTGGAGGGAGCTGGAGAGTGTGGTGGAGGGAGGGGAGTGTGTGGCTGAGGGAGGAGGGATGGGGGAGTGGGTGGCAGAGGTAGGGCGAGACTGTGGCGGAGGGAGGAGGGAGGGGTGAGTGTGTGGAGGAGGGTGGGGTGAGTGTGGCGGAAGGAGGAGGGAGGGGGGAGTGTGTGGATGATGGAGGGTGTGAGTGTGGTGGAGGGAGGGTGAGAGTGTGGGGAAGGGAGGGGTGTGTGTGGCTGAAGGAGAGGTCGAGTGTGGCAGAGGGCGGAGGGAGGGGGAGAAGGTGGCATACGGGGGTAGGAAGGGGAGAGTGTGGCGGAGGGATGGGAGAGTGTGGCGGAGGGATGGGAGAGTGTGGTGGAGGGACGGGAGAGTGTGGTGGAGGGACGGGAGAGTGTGGTGGAGGGCGGATGGAGGGGGAGAGTCTGGCAGATGGGGGTGGGAAGGGGGTGAGTGTGGCGGAGGAAGCTAGAGTGTGGCGGAGGGAGGGGGAGATTGTGGCAGAGGGAGGGGGAGAATGTGGTGGAGGGAGGGGGAGAGTGTGGCGGAGGGAGGGGGAGAGTGTGGCAGAGGGAGGGGGTGAGTGTGGTGGATGGAGGGGGAGAGTGTGGCAAAGGGAGGGGGTGAGTGTGGCGAATGGAGGGGGAGAGTGTGGTGAAGGGAGGGGGGTGAGTGTGGCGAATGGAAGGGGAGAGTGTGGCGGAGGGAGCTAGAGTGTGGCGGAGGGAGGGCAGAGTGTGGTGGTGGGAGGGGGAGAGTGTGGTGGAGGGAAGGGGAGAGTGTCACAGAGGGAGGGGGGAGAGTGTGGCGGATGGAGGGGGAGAGTGTGGCGGAGGGAGGGGGAGAGTGTGACGGATGGAGGGGGAGAGTGTGGCGGAGACAGGGG
>JANJGN010001024.1:0-212838 GCA_026770705.1 Isurus oxyrinchus | reverse complement strand
GGAGACTGAGAGAGAGATGGTGAGATAGATTGAGAGAGAGGGAGACAGAGAGAGATGGTGAGTGACATTGAGAGAGAGTTAGACTGAGAGAGAGATGGTGAGAGAGAATGAGAGAGGGAGACTGAGAGAGAGATGGTGAGATAGATTGAGAGAGAGGGAGACAGAGAGAGATGGTGAGTGACATTGAGAGAGAGTTAGACAGAGAGAGAGATGGTGAGTGACATTGAGAGAGAGGGAGACAGAGAGAGAGATGGTGAGAGAGAATGAGAGAGGGAGACAGAGAGTGAGATCGTGAGAGAGAAGGAGAGAGGGAGACAGAGAGAGAGAGATGGTGAGAAAGATTGAGAGAGAGGGATACAGAGAGAGATGGGTGAGAGGGATTGAGAGAGAGAGAGACAGAGAGAGAGATGGTGAGAGAGATGGAGAGAGAGGGATACAGAGGTAGATGGTGAGAGAGATTGAGAGAGAGGGAGACAGAGAGAGAGATGGTGAGAGAGATTGAGAGAGAGGGAGACAGAGAGAGAGATGGTGAGAGAGATTGAGAGAGAGGGAGACAGAGAGAGAGATGGTGAGAGAGATTGAGAGAGAGGGAGACAGAGGGAGAGATGGTGAGAGAGAGAGAGAGGGAGACAGAGGAGAGAGTTGGTGAGAGAGATTGAGAGAGAGGGAGACAGAGAGAGTTGGTGAGAGAGATTGAGAGAGAGGGAGACAGAGAGAGAGATGGTGAGATAGATTGAGAGAGAGGGAGACAGAGAGAGAGATGGTGAGAGAGATTGAGTGAGAGGGGAGACAGAGAGAGAGATGGTGAGATAGATTGAGAGAGAGGGAGACAGAGAGAGATGGTGAGAGAGATTGAGAGAGAGAGAGACAGAGAGAGAGATGGTGAGAGTGATGGAGAGAGAGGGATACAGAGAGAGATGGTGAGAGAGATTGAGAGAGGGAGACAGAGAGAGAGATGGTGAGATAGATTGAGAGAGAGGGAGACAGAGAGAGAGATGGTGAGTGACATTGAGAGAGAGTTAGACAGAGAGAGAGATGGTGAGAGAGAATGAGAGAGGGAGACAGAGAGAGAGATGGTGAGAGAGAATGAGAGAGGGAGACAGAGAGAGAGAGATGGTGAGATAGATTGAGAGAGAGGGATACAGAGAGAGATGGTGAGAGGGATTGAGAGAGAGAGAGACAGAGAGAGAGATGGTGAGAGAGAATGAGAGACGGAGACAGAGAGAGAGAGATGGTGAGATAGATTGAGAGAGAGGGATACAGAGAGAGATGGTGAGAGGGATTGAGAGAGAGAGAGACAGAGAGAGAGAGATGGTGAGAGAGATTGAGAGAGAGAGGGAGAGAGAGAGAGAGGACGGTGAGAGAGATTGAGAGAGAGAGAGACAGAGAGCGAGATGGTGAGAGAGATTGAGAGAGAGAGATGGTGAGTGAGATTGAGAGAGAGAGAGATGGTGGGAGAGATTGAGAGAGAGAGAGACAGAGAGTGAGATGGTGAGAGAGATTGAGAGAGAGGGAGACAGAGAGAGATGGTGAGAGAGATTGAGAGAGAGGGATACAGAGAGAGATGGTGAGAGAGATTGAGAGAGAGGGAGACAGAGAGAGAGATGGCGAGAGAGATTGAGAGAGAGGGAGACAGAGAGAGATGGTGAGAGAGATTGAGAGAGAGGGAGACAGAGAGAGAGATGGTGAGAGAGATTGAGAGAGAGGGAGATACAGAGAGAGATGGTGAGAGAGATTGAGAGAGAGGGAGACACAGAGAGAGATGGTGAGAGAGAATGAGAGAGGGAGACAGAGAGAGAGATGGTGATAGAGAATGAGAGAGGGAGACAGAGAGAGAGATGGTGAGAGAGATTGAGAGAGAGAGAGATGGTGAGAGACACTGAGAGAGAGGGAGACAGAGAGAGAGAAGGTGTGAGAGATTGAGAGAGAGATGGTGAGCGAGATTGAGAGAGGGAGAGACAGAGAGAGAGATGGTGAGAGAGATTGAGAGAGAGGGAGAGACATAGAGAGAGATGGTGAGAGAGATTGATAGAGGGAGACAGAGAGAGATATGGTGAGAGAGATTGATAGAGAGAGAGAAAGAGAGACGGTGAGAGAGATTGAGAGAGAGGGAGACAGAGAGTGAGATGGTGAGAGAGATTGAGAGAGAGGGAGACAGAGAGACAGATGGTGAGATAGATTGAGAGAGAGGGAGGCAGAGAGAGATGGTGAGAGAGATTGAGAGAGATGGAGAGAGAGAGAGAGTTGGTGAGAGAGAATGAGAGAGGGGAGACAGAGAGAGAGATGATAAGAGAGGAAGAGAGAGGGAGACAGAGAGTAATGGTGAGGGAGATTGAGAGAGAGGGAGGACAGAGAGAGATGGCGAGAGGGATTGAGAGAGAGGGAGACAGAGAGAGAGATGGTGAGAGAGATTGAGAGAGAGGGAGAGACAGAGAGAGAGATGGTGAGAGAGAATTAGAGAGGGAGACAGAGAGAGAGATGGTGAGATATATTGAGTGAGAGGGAGACAGAGAGAGATGGTGAGAGAGATTGAGATAGAGGGAGACAGAGAGAGAGAGATGGTGAGAGAGATTGAGAGAGAGGGATACAGAGGGAGAGAAGGTGAGAGAGATTGAGAGAGAGATGGTGAGAGAGATTGAGAGAGAGGGAGAGACAGAGAGAGATGGTGAGAGAGATTGAGAGAGATGGTGAGAGCGATTGAGAGAGAGGGAGAGACAGAGAGAGAGATGGTGAGAGAGACTGAGAGAGGGAGACAGAGAGAGAGATGGTGAGAGAGATTGAGAGAGAGAGAGAAAGAGAGAGATGGTGAGTGAGATTGAGGGAGAGGGAGACAGAGAGTGAGATGGTGGGATAGATTGAGAGAGAGGGAGACAGAGAGAGATGGTGAGTGACATTAAGAGAGAGTTAGACAGAGAGAGAGATGGTGAGAGAGAATGAGAGAGGGAGACAGAGAGAGAGATGGTGAGAGAGAATGAGAGATGGAGACAGAGAGAGAGAGATGGTGAGATAGATTGAGAGAGAGGGATACAGAGAGAGATGGTGAGAGGGATTGAGAGAGAGAGAGACAGAGAGAGAGATGGTGAGAGAGAATGAGAGAGGGAGACAGAGAGAGAGAGATGGTGAGATAGATTGAGAGAGAGGGATACAGAGAGAGATGGTTAGAGGGATTGAGAGAGAGAGAGACAGAGAGAGAGATGGTGAGAGAGAATGAGAGAGGGAGGCAGAGAGAGAGATGGTGAGAGAGATGGAGAGAGAGGGATACAGAGAGAGAAATGGTGAGAGAGATTGAGAGAGAGGGAGACAGAGAGAGAGATGGTGAGAGAGATTGAGAGTGAGGGAGACAGAGAGAGAGATGGTGAGAGAGATTGAGAGAGAGGGAGAAAGAGAGAGAGATGGTGAGAGAGATAGAGAGACAGGGAGACAGAGAGAGAGATGGTGAGAGAGATTGAGAGAGACGGAGACAGAGGGAGAGATGGTGAGAGAGAGAGAGAGGGAGACAGAGAGAGAGTTGGTGAGAGAGATTGAGAGAGAGGGAGACAGAGAGATAGATGGTGAGAGAGATTGAGAGAGAGGGAGACAGAGAGAGAGATGGTGAGATAGATTGAGAGAGAGGGAGACAGAGAGAGAGATGGTGAGAGAGATTGAGAGAGAGGGAGACAGAGAGAGAGTTGGTGAGATAGATTGAGAGAGAGGGAGACATTGAGAGATGGTGAGTGACATTGAGAGAGAGTGAGACAGAGAGAGAGATGGTGAGAGAGAATGAGAGAGGGAGATAGAGTGAGAGATGGTGAGAGAGATTGAGAGATAGAGGAAGACAGAGAGAGAAATGGTGAGTGAGATTGAGGGAGAGGGAGACATAGAGAGAGATGGTGAGATAGATTGAGAGAGAGGGAGACAGAGAGAGATGGTGAGTGACATTGAGAGAGAGTTAGACAGAGAGAGAGATGGTGAGAGAGAATGAGAGAGGGAGACAGAGAGAGAGATGGTGAGAGAGAATGAGAGAGGGAGACAGAGAGAGAGATGGTGAGAGAGAATGAGAGAGGGAGACTGAGAGAGAGATGGTGAGATAGATTGAGAGAGAGGGAGACAGAGAGAGATGGTGAGATAGATTGAGAGAGAGGCAGACAGAGAGAGATGGTGAGTGACATTGAGAGAGAGTTAGACAGAGAGGGAGATGGTGAGAGAGAATGAGAGAGGGAGACAGAGAGAGAGATGGTGAGAGAGAATGAGAGAGGGAGACAGAGAGAGAGAGATGGTGAGATAGATTGAGAGAGAGGGATACAGAGAGAGATGGTGAGAGGGATTGAGAGAGAGAGAGACAGAGAGAGAGATGGTGAGAGAGATGGAGAGAGAGGGATACAGAGAGAGATGGTGAGAGAGATTGAGAGAGAGGGAGACAGAGAGAGAGATGGTGAGAGAGATTGAGAGAGAGGGGAGACAGAGAGAGAGATGGTGAGAGAGATTGAGAGAGAGGGAGACAGAGAGAGAGCTGGTGAGAGAGATTGAGAGAGAGGGAGACAGAGAGAGTTGGTGAGAGAAATTGAGAGAGAGGGAGACAGAGAGAGAGATGGTGAGATAGATTGAGAGAGAGGGAGACAGAGAGAGAGAGGGAGACAGAGAGAGAGATGGTGAGATAGATTGAGAGAGAGGGAGACAGAGAGAGATGGTGAGAGAGATTGAGAGAGAGGGAGACAGAGAGAGATGGTGAGAGAGATTGAGAGAGAGAGAGACAGAGAGAGAGATGGTGAGAGTGATGGAGAGAGAGGGATACAGAGAGAGATGGTGAGAGAGATTGAGAGAGGGAGACAGAGAGAGAGATGGTGAGATAGATTGAGAGAGAGGGAGACAGAGAGAGAGATGGTGATAGAGAATGAGAGAGGGAGACAGAGAGAGAGATGGTGAGATAGATTGAGAGAGAGGCAGACAGAGAGAGAGATGGTGAGTGACATTGAGAGAGAGTTAGACAGAGAGAGAGATGGTGAGAGAGAATGAGAGAGGGAGACAGAGAGAGTGATGGTGAGAGAGAATGAGAGAGGGAGACAGAGTGAGAGAGATGGTGAGATAGATTGAGAGAGAGGGATACAGAGAGAGATGGTGAGAGGGATTGAGAGAGAGAGAGACAGAGAGAGAGATGGTGAGAGAGAATGAGAGAGGGAGACAGAGGAGAGAGAGATGGTGAGATAGATTGAGAGAGAGGGATACAGAGAGAGATGGTGAGAGGGATTGAGAGAGAGAGAGACAGAGAGAGAGATGGTGAGAGAGAATGAGAGAGGGAGACAGAGAGAGAGATGGTGAGAGAGATGGAGAGAGAGGGATACAGAGAGTGAAATGGTGAGAGAGATTGAGAGAGAGGGGAGACAGAGAGAGTGATGGTGAGAGAGATTGAGAGAGAGGGAGAGACAGAGAGAGAGATGGTGAGAGAGAATTAGAGAGGGAGACAGAGAGAGAGATGGTGAGATATATTGAGTGAGAGGGAGACAGAGAGAGATGGTGAGAGAGATTGAGAGAGAGGGATACAGAGGGAGAGAAGGTGAGAGAGATTGAGAGAGAGATGGTGAGAGAGATTGAGAGAGAGGGAGAGACAGAGAGAGATGGTGAGAGAGATTGAGAGAGATGGTGAGAGAGATTGAGAGAGAGGGAGAGACAGAGAGAGAGATGGTGAGAGAGATTGAGAGAGGGAGACAGAGAGAGAGATGGTGAGAGAGATTGAGAGAGAGAGAGAAAGAGAGAGATGGTGAGTGAGATTGAGGGAGAGGGAGACAGAGAGAGAGATGGTGAGATAGATTGAGAGAGAGGGAGACAGAGAGAGATGGTGAGTGACATTGAGAGAGAGTTAGACAGAGAGAGAGATGGTGAGAGAGAATGAGAGAGGGAGACAGAGAGAGAGATGGTGAGAGAGAATGAGAGATGGAGACAGAGAGAGAGAGATGGTGAGATAGATTGAGAGAGAGGGATACAGAGAGAGATGGTGAGAGGGATTGAGAGAGAGAGAGACAGAGAGAGAGATGGTGAGAGAGAATGAGAGAGGGAGACAGAGAGAGAGAGATGGTGAGATAGATTGAGAGAGAGGGGATACAGAGAGAGATGGTGGGAGGGATTGAGAGAGAGAGAGACAGAGAGAGAGATGGTGAGAGAGAATGAGAGAGGGAGACAGAGAGAGAGATGGTGAGAGAGATGGAGAGAGAGGGAGACAGAGAGAGAGATGGTGAGAGAGATTGAGAGAGAGGGAGACAGAGAGAGAGATGGTGAGAGAGATTGAGAGTGAGGGAGACAGAGAGAGAGATGGTGAGAGAGATTGAGAGAGAGGGAGACCGAGAGAGAGATGGTGAGAGAGATAGAGAGACAGGGAGACAGAGAGAGAGATGGTGAGAGAGATTGAGAGAGACGGAGACAGAGGGAGAGATGGTGAGAGAGAGAGAGGGAGACAGAGAGAGAGCTGGTGAGAGAGATTGAGAGAGAGGGAGACAGAGAGATAGATGGTGAGAGAGATTGAGAGAGAGGGAGACAGAGAGAGAGATGGTGAGATAGATTGAGAGAGAGGGAGACAGAGAGAGAGATGGTGAGAGAGATTGAGAGAGAGGGAGACAGAGAGAGAGATGGTGAGATAGATTGAGAGAGAGGGAGACAGAGAGAGATGGTGAGTGACATTGAGAGAGAGTGAGACAGAGAGAGAGATGGTGAGAGAGAATGAGAGAGGGAGATAGAGAGAGAGATGGTGAGAGAGATTGAGAGATAGAGGAAGACAGAGAGAGAAATGGTGGGTGAGATTGAGGGAGAGGGAGACAGAGAGAGATGGTGAGAGAGAATGAGAGAGGGAGACAGAGAGAGAGATGGTGAGAGAGAATGAGAGAGGGAGACAGAGAGAGAGAGATGGTGAGATGGATTGAGAGAGAGGGATACAGAGAGAGATGGTGAGAGGGATTGAGAGAGAGAGACAGAGAGAGAGATGGTGAGAGAGAATGAGAGAGGGAGACAGAGAGAGAGATGGTGAGAGGGATTGAGAGAGAGAGAGACAGAGAGAGAGATGGTGAGAGAGAATGAGAGAGGGAGACAGAGAGAGAGAGATGGTGATATAGATTGAGAGAGAGGGATACAGAGAGAGAGATGGTGAGATAGATTGAGAGAGAGGGATACAGAGAGAGATGGTGAGAGGGATTGAGAGAGAGAGAGACAGAGAGAGAGATGGTGAGAGAGAATGAGAGAGGGAGACAGAGAGAGAGATGGTGAGAGAGATGGAGAGAGAGGGATACAGAGAGAGAAATGGTGAGAGAGATTGAGAGAGAGGGAGACAGAGAGAGAGATGGTGAGAGAGATTGAGAGTGAGGGAGACAGAGAGAGATGGTGAGAGAGATTGAGAGAGAGGGAGACAGAGAGAGAGATGGTGAGAGAGATAGAGAGACAGGGAGATAGAGAGAGAGATGGTGAGAGAGATTGAGAGAGACGGAGACAGAGGGAGAGATGGTGAGAGAGAGAGAGAGGGAGACAGAGAGAGAGTTGGTGAGAGAGATTGAGAGAGAGGGAGACAGAGAGATAGATGGTGAGAGAGATTGAGAGAGAGGGAGACAGAGAGAGTGATGGTGAGATAGATTGAGAGAGAGGGAGACAGAGAGAGAGATGGTGAGAGAGATTGAGAGAGAGGGAGACAGAGAGAGAGATGGTGAGATAGATTGAGAGAGAGGGAGACAGAGAGAGATGGTGAGTGACATTGAGAGAGAGTGAGACAGAGAGGGAGATGGTGAGAGAGAATGAGAGAGGGAGATAGAGAGAGAGATGGTGAGAGAGATTCAGAGATAGAGGAAGACAGAGAGAGAAATGGTGAGTGAGATTGAGGGAGAGGGAGACAGAGAGAGATGGTGAGAGAGAATGAGAGAGGGAGACAGAGAGAGAGATGGTGAGAGAGAATGAGAGAGGGAGACAGAGAGAGAGAGATGGTGAGATAGATTGAGAGAGAGGGATACAGAGAGAGATGGTGAGAGGTATTGAGAGAGAGAGAGACAGAGAGAGAGATGGTGAGAGAGAATGAGAGAGGGAGACAGAGAGAGAGATGGTGAGAGAGATGGAGAGAGAGGGATACAGAGAGAGAAATGGTGAGAGAGATTGAGAGAGAGGGAGACAGAGAGAGAGATGGTGAGAGAGATAGAGAGACAGGGAGACAGAGAGAGAGATGGTGAGAGAGATTGAGAGAGACGGAGACAGAGGGAGAGTTGGTGAGAGAGAGAGGGAGACAGAGAGAGAGCTGGTGAGAGAGATTGAGAGAGAGGGAGACAGAGAGAGAGATGGTGAGAGAGATTGAGAGAGAGGGAGACAGAGAGAGAGATGGTGAGAGAGATAGAGAGACAGGGAGACAGAGAGAGAGATGGTGAGAGAGATTGAGAGAGACGGAGACAGAGGGAGAGATGGTGAGAGAGAGAGGGAGACAGAGAGAGAGCTGGTGAGAGAGATTGAGAGAGAGGGAGTCAGAGAGATAGATGGTGAGAGAGATTGAGAGAGAGGGAGACAGAGAGAGAGATGGTGAGATAGATTGAGAGAGAGGGAGACAGAGAGAGAGATGGTGAGAGAGATTGAGAGAGAGGGAGACAGAGAGAGAGATGGTGAGATAGATTGAGAGAGAATGAGACAGCGAGAGATGGTGAGTGACATTGAGAGAGAGTGAGACAGAGAGAGAGATGGTGAGAGAGAATGAGAGAGGGAGACAGAGAGAGAGATGGTGAGAGAGATTGAGAGATAGAGGAAGACAGAGAGAGAGAGATGGTGAGATAGATTGAGAGAGAGGGATACAGAGAGAGATGGTGAGAGGGATTGAGAGGGAGAGAGACGGAGAGAGAGATGGTGAGAGAGAATGAGAGAGGAAGACAGAGAGAGAGATTGTGAGAGAGAATGAGAGAGGGAGACAGAGAGAGAGATGGTGAGATAGATTGAGAGCGAGGGAGACTGAGAGAGAGATTGTGAGAGAGATTGAGAGAGAGGGAGACAGAGAGAGATGGTGATAGAGATTGAGAGAGAGGGAGACAGAGAGAGAGAGATGGTGAGAGAGATTGAGAGAGAGGGAGAGAGAGAGAGAGACGGTGAGAGAGATTGAGAGAGAGAGAGACAGAGAGAGAGATGGTGAGAGAGATTGAGAGAGAGGGAGACAGAGAGAGAGATGGTGAGTGAGATTGAGAGAGAGAGAGATGGTGGGAGAGATTGAGAGAGAGAGAGACAGAGAGAGAGATGGTGAGAGAGATTGAGAGAGAGGGAGACAGAGAGAGATGGTGAGAGAGATAGAGAGAGACGGATACAGAGAGAGATGGTGAGAGAGATTGAGAGAGAGGGAGACAGAGAGAGAGATGGCGAGAGAGATTGAGAGAGAGGGAGACAGAGAGAGATGGTGAGAGAGATTGAGAGAGAGGGAGACAGTGAGAGAGATGCTGAGAGAGATTGAGAGAGAGGGAGACACAGAGAGAGATGGTGAGAGAGATTGAGAGAGAGGGAGACACAGAGAGAGATGGTGAGAGAGAATGAGAGAGGGAGACAGAGAGAGAGATGGTGAGAGAGATTGAGAGAGGGAGAGATGGTGAGAGACACTGAGAGAGAGGGAGACAGAGAGAGAGAAGGTGTGAGAGATTGAGAGAGAGATGGTGAGCGAGATTGAGAGAGGGAGAGACAGAGAGAGAGATGGTGAGAGAGATTGAGAGAGAGGGAGAGACAGAGAGAGAGATGGTGAGAGAGATTAAGAGAGGGAGACAGAGAGAGATATGGTGAGAGAGATTGAGAGAGAGTGAGAAAGAGAGACGGTGAGAGAGATTGAGAGAGAGGGAGACAAAGAGTGAGATGATGAGAGAGATTGAGAGAGAGGGAGACAGAGAGAGATGGTGAGTGACATTGAGAGAGAGTTCACAGAGAGAGAGATGGTGAGAGAGAATGAGAGAGGGAGACAGAGAGCGAGATGGTGAGACAGAATGAGAGAGGGAGACAGAGAGAGAGATGGTGAGAGAGAATGAGAGAGGGAGACTGAGAGAGAGATGGTGAGATAGATTGAGAGAGAGGGAGACAGAGAGAGATGGTGAGTGACATTGAGAGAGAGTTAGACAGAGAGAGAGATGGTGAGAGAGAATGAGAGAGGGAGACAGAGAGAGAGATGGTGAGAGAGAATGAGAGAGGGAGACAGAGAGAGAGTGATGGTGAGATAGATTGAGAGAGAGGGATACAGAGAGAGATGGTGAGAGGGATTGAGAGAGAGAGAGACAGAGAGAGAGATGGTGAGAGAGATGGAGTGAGAGGGAAACAGAGAGAGATGGTGAGAGAGATTGAGAGAGAGGGAGACAGAGAGAGAGATGGTTAGATAGATTGAGAGAGAGGGAGACAGAGAGAGAGATGGTGAGAGAGATTGAGAGAGAGGGAGACAGAGAGAGAGATGGTGAGAGAGATTGAGAGAGAGGGAGACAGAGAGAGAGATGGTGAGAGAGATTGAGAGAGAGGGAGACAGAGGGAGAGATGGTGAGAGAGAGAGAGACGGAGACAGAGAGAGAGTTGGTGAGAGAGATTGAGAGAGAGGGAGACAGAGAGAGTTGGTGAGAGAGATTGAGAGAGAGGGAGACAGAGAGAGAGATGGTGAGATAGATTGAGAGAGAGGGAGACAGAGAGAGAGATGGTGAGAGAGATTGAGAGAGAGGGAGACAGAGAGAGAGATGGTGAGATAGATTGAGAGAGAGGGAGACAGAGAGAGATGGTGAGAGAGATTGAGAGAGAGAGAGACAGAGAGAGAGATGGTGAGAGTGATGGAGAGAGAGGGATACAGAGAGAGATGGTGAGAGAGATTGAGAGAGAGGGAGACAGAGAGAGAGATGATGAGAGAGATTGAGAGAGAGGGAGACAGAGAGAGAGATGGTGAGAGAGATTGAGAGAGAGGGAGACAGAGAGAGAGATGGTGAGAGAGATTGAGAGAGAGGGAGACAGAGAGAGAGATGGTGAGAGAGATTGACAGAGAGGGAGACAGAGGGAGAGATGGTGAGAGAGATTGAGAGAGGGAGACAGAGAGATGGTGAGAGAGATTGAGAGAGAGAGAGAAAGAGAGAGATGGTGAGAGAGATTGAGAGAGAGGGAGACAGAGGGAGAGATGGTGAGAGAGAGAGAGACGGAGACAGAGAGAGAGTTGGTGAGAGAGATTGAGAGAGAGGGAGACAGAGCGAGTTGGTGAGAGAGATTGAGAGAGAGGGAGACAGAGAGAGAGATCGTGAGATAGATTGAGAGAGAGGGAGACAGAGAGAGAGATGGTGAGAGAGATTGAGAGAGAGGGAGACAGAGAGAGAGATGGTGAGATAGATTGAGAGAGAGGGAGACAGAGAGAGATGGTGAGTGACATTGAGAGAGAGTGAGACAGAGAGAGAGATGGTGAGAGAGATTGAGAGAGGGAGACAGAGAGATGGTGAGAGAGATTGAGAGAGAGAGAGAAAGAGAGAGATGGTGAGTGAGATTGAGGTAGAGCGAGACAGAGAGAGAGATGGTGAGAGAGAATGAGAGAGGGAGACAGAGAGAGAGATGGTGAGATAGATTGAGAGAGAGGGAGACAGAGAGAGATGGTGAGTGACATTGAGAGAGAGTTAGACAGAGAGAGAGATGGTGAGAGAGATTGAGAGAGAGATGGTGAGAGACATTGAGAGGGGAGAGACAGAGAGAGAGATGGTGAGAGAGATTGAGAGAGAGGGAGAGACAGAGAGAGAGATGGTGAGAGAGATTGAGAGAGGGAGACAGAGAGAGAGATGGTGAGATAGATTGAGAGAGAGAGAGAAAGAGAGACGGTGAGAGAGATTGAGAGATTGGGAGACAGAGAGTGAGATGGTGAGAGAGATTGAGAGAGAGGGAGACAGAGAGAGAGATGGTGAGAGAGAATGAGAGAGGGAGACAGAGAGAGAGAAGGTGTGAGAGATTGAGAGAGAGATGGTGAGAGAGATTGAGAGAGGGAGAGACAGAGAGAGATGGTGAGAGAGATTGAGAGAGAGGGAGAGACAGAGAGAGAGATGGTGAGCGAGATTGAGAGAGGGAGACAGAGAGAGAGATGGTGAGAGAGATTGAGAGAGAGAGAGAAAGAGAGACGGTGAGAGAGATTGAGAGAGAGGGAGACAGAGAGAGAGATGTTGAGATAGATTGAGAGAGAGGGAGACAGAGACAGAGATGGTGAGATAGATTGAGAGAGAGGGAGACAGAGAGAGAGATGGTGAGAGAGATTGAGAGAGAGGGAGACAGAGAGAGAGATGGTGAGATAGATTGAGAGAGAGGGAGACAGAGAGAGATGGTGAGTGACATTGAGAGAGAGTGAGACAGAGAGAGAGATGGTCAGAGAGAATGAGAGAGGGAGATAGAGAGAGAGATGGTGAGAGAGATTGAGAGATAGAGGAAGACAGAGAGAGAGATGGTGAGTGAGATTGAGGGAGAGGGAGACAGAGAGAGATGGTGAGAGAGAATGAGAGAGGGAGACAGAGAGAGAGATGGTGAGATAGATTGAGAGAGAGGGAGACAGAGAGAGATGGTGAGTGACATTGAGAGAAGTTAGACAGAGAGAGAGATGGTGAGAGAGAATGAGAGAGGGAGACAGAGAGAGAGATGGTGAGACAGAATGAGAGAGGGAGACAGAGAGAGAGATGGTGAGAGAGAATGAGAGAGGGAGACTGAGAGAGAGATGGTGAGATAGATTGAGAGAGAGGCAGACAGAGAGAGATGGTGAGTGACATTGAGAGAGAGTTAGACAGAGAGAGAGATGGTGAGAGAGAATGAGAGAGGGAGACAGAGAGAGAGATGGTGAGAGAGAATGAGAGAGGGAGACAGAGAGAGAGTGATGGTGAGATAGATTGAGAGAGAGGGATACAGAGAGAGATGGTGAGAGGGATTGAGAGAGAGAGAGACAGAGAGAGAGATGGTGAGAGAGATGGAGAGAGAGGGATACAGAGAGAGATGGTGAGAGAGATTGAGAGAGAGGGAGACAGAGAGAGAGATGGTGAGAGAGATTGAGAGAGAGGGAGACAGAGAGAGAGATGGTGAGAGAGATTGAGAGAGAGGGAGACAGAGAGAGAGATGGTGAGAGAGATTGAGAGAGAGGGAGACAGAGGGAGAGATGGTGAGAGAGAGAGAGACGGAGACAGAGACAGAGTTGGTGAGAGAGATTGAGAGAGAGGGAGACAGAGAGAGAGATGGTGAGAGAGATTGAGAGAGAGGGAGACAGAGGGAGAGATGGTGAGAGAGAGAGAGACGGAGACAGAGAGAGAGTTGGTGAGAGAGATTGAGAGAGAGGGAGACAGAGAGAGTTGGTGAGAGAGATTGAGAGAGAGGGAGACAGAGAGAGAGATGGTGAGATAGATTGAGAGAGAGGGAGACAGAGAGAGAGATGGTGAGAGAGATTGAGAGAGAGGGAGACAGAGAGAGAGATGGTGAGATAGATTGAGAGAGAGGGAGACAGAGAGAGATGGTGTGTGACATTGAGAGAGAGTTAGACAGAGAGAGAGATGGTGAGAGAGATTGAGAGAGAGATGGTGAGAGACATTGAGAGGGGAGAGACAGAGAGAGAGATGGTGAGAGAGATTGAGAGAGAGGGAGAGACAGAGAGAGAGATGGTGAGAGAGATTGAGAGAGGGAGACAGAGAGAGAGATGGTGAGATAGATTGAGAGAGAGAGAGAAAGAGAGACGGTGAGAGAGATTGAGAGATTGGGAGACAGAGAGTGAGATGGTGAGAGAGATTGAGAGAGAGGGAGACAGAGAGAGAGATGGTGAGAGAGAATGAGAGAGGGAGACAGAGAGAGAGAAGGTGTGAGAGATCGAGAGAGAGATGGTGAGAGAGATTGAGAGAGGGAGAGACAGAGAGAGATGGTGAGAGAGATTGAGAGAGAGGGAGAGACAGAGAGAGAGATGGTGAGCGAGATTGAGAGAGGGAGACAGAGAGAGAGATGGTGAGAGAGATTGAGAGAGAGAGAGAAAGAGAGACGGTGAGAGAGATTGAGAGAGAGGGAGACAGAGAGAGAGATGTTGAGATAGATTGAGAGAGAGGGAGACAGAGACAGAGATGGTGAGATAGATTGAGAGAGAGGGAGACAGAGAGAGAGATGGTGAGAGAGATTGAGAGAGAGGGAGACAGAGAGAGAGATGGTGAGATAGATTGAGAGAGAGGGAGACAGAGAGAGATGGTGAGTGACATTGAGAGAGAGGGAGACAGAGAGAGATGGTGAGAGAGAATGAGAGAGGGAGACAGAGAGAGAGATGGTGAGATAGATTGAGAGAGAGGGAGACAGAGAGAGATGGTGAGTGACATTGAGAGAAGTTAGACAGAGAGAGAGATGGTGAGAGAGAATGAGAGAGGGAGACAGAGAGAGAGATGGTGAGACAGAATGAGAGAGGGAGACAGAGAGAGAGATGGTGAGAGAGAATGAGAGAGGGAGACTGAGAGAGAGATGGTGAGATAGATTGAGAGAGAGGCAGACAGAGAGAGATGGTGAGTGACATTGAGAGAGAGTTAGACAGAGAGAGAGATGGTGAGAGAGAATGAGAGAGGGAGACAGAGAGAGAGATGGTGAGAGAGAATGAGAGAGGGAGACAGAGAGAGAGTGATGGTGAGATAGATTGAGAGAGAGGGATACAGAGAGAGATGGTGAGAGGGATTGAGAGAGAGAGAGACAGAGAGAGAGATGGTGAGAGAGATGGAGAGAGAGGGATACAGAGAGAGATGGTGAGAGAGATTGAGAGAGAGGGAGACAGAGAGAGAGATGGTGAGAGAGATTGAGAGAGAGGGAGACAGAGAGAGAGATGGTGAGAGAGATTGAGAGAGAGGGAGACAGAGAGAGAGATGGTGAGAGAGATTGAGAGAGAGGGAGACAGAGGGAGAGATGGTGAGAGAGAGAGAGACGGAGACAGAGAGAGAGTTGGTGAGAGAGATTGAGAGAGAGGGAGACAGAGAGAGAGATGGTGAGAGAGATTGAGAGAGAGGGAGACAGAGGGAGAGATGGTGAGAGAGAGAGAGACGGAGACAGAGAGAGAGTTGGTGAGAGAGATTGAGAGAGAGGGAGACAGAGAGAGTTGGTGAGAGAGATTGAGAGAGAGGGAGACAGAGAGAGAGATGGTGAGATAGATTGAGAGAGAGGGAGACAGAGAGAGAGATGGTGAGAGAGATTGAGAGAGAGGGAGACAGAGAGAGAGATGGTGAGATAGATTGAGAGAGAGGGAGACAGAGAGAGATGGTGAGAGAGATTGAGAGAGAGAGAGACAGAGAGAGAGATGGTGAGAGTGATGGAGAGAGAGGGATACAGAGAGAGATGTTGAGAGAGAGGGAGACAGAGAGAGAGATGGTGAGAGAGATTGAGAGAGAGGGAGACAGAGAGAGAGATGGTGAGAGAGATTGAGAGAGAGGGAGACAGAGAGAGAGATGGTGAGAGAGATTGAGAGAAAGGGAGACAGAGAGAGAGATGGTGAGAGAGATTGACAGAGAGGGAGACAGAGGGAGAGATGGTGAGAGAGAGAGAGAGGGAGACAGAAAGAGAGTTGGTGAGAGAGATTGAGAGAGAGGGAGACAGAGAGAGTTGGTGAGAGAGATTGAGAGAGAGGGAGACAGAGAGAGAGATCGGGAGATAGATTGAGAGAGAGGGAGACAGAGAGAGAGATGGTGAGAGAGATTGAGAGAGAGGGAGACAGAGAGAGAGATGGTGAGAGAGAATGAGAGAGGGAGACAGAGAGAGAGATGGTGAGATAGATTGAGAGAGAGGGAGACAGAGAGAGATGGTGAGTGACATTGAGAGAGAGTTAGACAGAGAGAGAGATGGTGAGAGAGATTGAGAGAGAGATGGTGAGTGTGATTGAGAGGGGAGAGACTGAGAGAGAGATGGTGAGAGAGATTGAGAGAGAGGGAGAGACAGAGAGAGAGATGGTGAGAGAGATTGAGAGAGGGAGACAGAGAGAGAGATGTTGAGATAGATTGAGAGAGAGAGAGAAAGAGAGACTGTGAGAGAGATTGAGAGAGTGGGAGACAGAGAGTGAGATGGTGAGAGAGATTGAGAGAGAGGGAGACAGAGAGAGAGATGGTGAGAGAGAATGAGAGAGGGAGACAGAGACAGAGAAGGTGTGAGAGATTGAGAGAGAGATGGTGAGAGAGATTGAGAGAGGGAGAGACAGAGAGAGATGGTGAGAGAGATTGAGAGAGAGGGAGAGACAGAGAGAGAGATGGTGAGAGAGATTGAGAGAGGGAGACAGAGAGAGAGATGGTGAGAGAGATTGAGAGAGAGAGGGAAAGAGAGACGGTGAGAGAGATTGAGAGAGAGGGAGACAGAGAGAGAGATGGTGAGAGAGAATAAGAGAGAGGGAGACAGAGAGAGAGATGGTGAGAGATATTGAGAGAGAGGGAGACAGAGAGAGAGATGGTGAGAGAGATTGAGAGAGAGCGAGACAGAGAAAGAGATGGTGAGAGAGATTGAGAGAGAGGGAGACAGAGAGAGAGATGGTGAGAGAGATTCAGAGAGGGAGACAGAGAGAGAGATGGTGAGAGAGATTTTGAGAGAGAGAGAAAGAGAGAGATGGCGAGTGAGATTGAGAGAGAGGGAGACAGAGAGAGAGATGGTGAGAGAGATTGAGAGAGAGGGAGACAGAGAGAGAGATGGTGAGAGAGATTCAGAGAGGGAGACAGAGAGAGAGATGGTGAGAGAGATTTTGAGAGAGAGAGAAAGAGAGAGATGGTGAGTGAGATTGAGAGAAAGGGAGACAGAGAGAGAGATGGTGAGAGAGATTGAGAGAGAGGAAGAAGAGAGAGAGATGGTGAGAGAGATTGAGAGAGAGGGAGACAGAGAGAGAGATGGTGAGAGAGATTGAGAGAGAGGGAGACAGAGAAAGAGATGGTGAGAGAGAATTAGAGAGGGAGACAGAGAGAGAGATGGTGAGACAGAATGAGAGAGGGAGACAGAGAGAGAGATGGTGAGAGAGAATGAGAGAGGGAGACTGAGAGAGAGATGGTGAGATAGATTGAGAGAGAGGCAGACAGAGAGAGATGGTGAGTGACATTGAGAGAGAGTTAGACAGAGAGAGAGATGGTGAGAGAGAATGAGAGAGGGAGACAGAGAGAGAGATGGTGAGAGAGAATGAGAGAGGGAGACAGAGAGAGAGTGATGGTGAGATAGATTGAGAGAGAGGGATACAGAGAGAGATGGTGAGAGGGATTGAGAGAGAGAGAGACAGAGAGAGAGATGGTGAGAGAGATGGAGAGAGAGGGATACAGAGAGAGATGGTGAGAGAGATTGAGAGAGAGGGAGACAGAGAGAGAGATGGTGAGAGAGATTGAGAGAGAGGGAGACAGAGAGAGAGATGGTGAGAGAGATTGAGAGAGAGGGAGACAGAGAGAGAGATGGTGAGAGAGATTGAGAGAGAGGGAGACAGAGGGAGAGATGGTGAGAGAGAGAGAGACGGAGACAGAGAGAGAGTTGGTGAGAGAGATTGAGAGAGAGGGAGACAGAGAGAGAGATGGTGAGAGAGATTGAGAGAGAGGGAGACAGAGGGAGAGATGGTGAGAGAGAGAGAGACGGAGACAGAGAGAGAGTTGGTGAGAGAGATTGAGAGAGAGGGAGACAGAGAGAGTTGGTGAGAGAGATTGAGACAGAGGGAGACAGAGAGAGAGATGGTGAGATAGATTGAGAGAGAGGGAGACAGAGAGAGAGATGGTGAGAGAGATTGAGAGAGAGGGAGACAGAGAGAGAGATGGTGAGATAGATTGAGAGAGAGGGAGACAGAGAGAGATGGTGAGAGAGATTGAGAGAGAGAGAGACAGAGAGAGAGATGGTGAGAGTGATGGAGAGAGAGGGATACAGAGAGAGATGGTGAGAGAGATTGAGAGAGAGGGAGACAGAGAGAGAGATGGTGAGAGAGATTAAGAGAGAGGGAGACAGAGAGAGAGATGGTGAGAGAGATTGAGAGAGAGGGAGACAGAGAGAGAGATGGTGAGAGAGATTGAGAGAGAGGGAGACAGAGAGAGAGATGGTGAGAGAGATTGACAGAGAGGGAGACAGAGGGAGAGATGGTGAGAGAGAGAGAGAGGGAGACAGAAAGAGAGTTGGTGAGAGAGATTGAGAGAGAGGGAGACAGAGAGAGTTGGTGAGAGAGATTGAGAGAGAGGGAGACAGAGAGAGAGATCGGGAGATAGATTGAGAGAGAGGGAGACAGAGAGAGAGATGGTGAGAGAGATTGAGAGAGAGGGAGACAGAGAGAGAGATGGTGAGACAGATTGAGAGAGAGGGAGACAGAGAGAGATGGTGAGTGACATTGAGAGAGAGTGAGACAGTGAGAGAGATGGTGAGAGAGATTGAGAGAGGGAGACAGAGATGGTGAGAGAGATTGAGAGAGAGAGTGAAAGAGAGAGATGGTGAGTGAGATTGAGGGAGAGGGAGACAGAGAGAGAGATGGTGAGAGAGAATGAGAGAGGGAGACAGAGAGAGAGATGGTGAGATAGATTGAGAGAGAGGGAGACAGAGAGAGATGGTGAGTGACATTGAGAGAGAGTTAGACAGAGAGAGAGATGGTGAGAGAGATTGAGAGAGAGATGGTGAGTGTGATTGAGAGGGGAGAGACAGAGAGAGAGATGGTGAGAGAGATTGAGAGAGAGGGAGAGACAGAGAGAGAGATGGTGAGAGAGATTGAGAGAGGGAGACAGAGAGAGAGATGGTGAGATAGATTGAGAGAGAGAGAGAAAGAGAGACTGTGAGAGAGATTGAGAGAGTGGGAGACAGAGAGTGAGATGGTGAGAGAGATTGAGAGAGAGGGAGACAGAGAGAGAGATGGTGAGAGAGAATGAGAGAGGGAGACAGAGACAGAGAAGGTGTGAGAGATTGAGAGAGAGATGGTGAGAGAGATTGAGAGAGGGAGAGACAGAGAGAGATGGTGAGAGAGATTGAGAGAGAGGGAGACAGAGAGAGATGGTGAGAGAGATTGAGAGAGGGAGACAGAGAGAGAGATGGTGAGAGAGATTGAGAGAGAGAGGGAAAGAGAGACGGTGAGAGAGATTGAGAGAGAGGGAGACAGAGAGAGAGATGGTGAGAGAGAATAAGAGAGAGGGAGACAGAGAGAGAGATGGTGAGAGATATTGAGAGAGAGGGAGACAGAGAGAGAGATGGTGAGAGAGATTGAGAGAGAGCGAGACAGAGAAAGAGATGGTGAGAGAGATTGAGAGAGAGGGAGACAGAGAGAGAGATGGTGAGAGAGATTCAGAGAGGGAGACAGAGAGAGAGATGGTGAGAGAGATTTTGAGAGAGAGAGAAAGAGAGAGATGGCGAGTGAGATTGAGAGAGAGGGAGACAGAGAGAGAGATGGTGAGAGAGATTGAGAGAGAGGGAGACAGTGAGAGAGATGGTGAGAGAGATTCAGAGAGGGAGACAGAGAGAGAGATGGTGAGAGAGATTTTGAGAGAGAGAGAAAGAGAGAGATGGTGAGTGAGATTGAGAGAAAGGGAGACAGAGAGAGAGATGGTGAGAGAGATTGAGAGAGAGGAAGAAGAGAGAGAGATGGTGAGAGAGATTGAGAGAGAGGGGGACAGAGAAAGAGATGGTGAGAGAGAATTAGAGAGGGAGACAGAGAGAGAGATGTTGAGAGAGATTGAGAGAGAGGGAGACAGAGAGAGAGATGGTGAGAGAGAATGAGAGAGGGAGACAGAGAGATGGTGAGAGAGATTGAGAGAGAGGGAGACAGAGAGAGAGATGGTGAGAGAGATTGAGAGAGAGGGGGACAGAGAGAGAGATGGTGAGAGAGAATGAGAGAGGGAGACAGAGAGAGAGATTGTGAGAGAGATTGAGAGAGAGGGAGACAGAGAGAGAGATGGTGGGAGAGATTGAGAGAGAGGGAGACAGAGGGAGAGATGGTGAGAGAGAGAGAGACGGAGACAGAGAGAGAGTTGGTGAGAGAGATTGAGAGAGAGGGAGACAGAGAGAGTTGGTGAGAGAGATTGAGACAGAGGGAGACAGAGAGAGAGATGGTGAGATAGATTGAGAGAGAGGGAGACAGAGAGAGAGATGGTGAGAGAGATTGAGAGAGAGGGAGACAGAGAGAGAGATGGTGAGATAGATTGAGAGAGAGGGAGACAGAGAGAGATGGTGAGAGAGATTGAGAGAGAGAGAGACAGAGAGAGAGATGGTGAGAGTGATGGAGAGAGAGGGATACAGAGAGAGATGGTGAGAGAGATTGAGAGAGAGGGAGACAGAGAGAGAGATGGTGAGAGAGATTGAGAGAGAGGGAGACAGAGAGAGAGATGGTGAGAGAGATTGAGAGAGAGGGAGACAGAGAGAGAGATGGTGAGAGAGATTGAGAGAGAGGGAGACAGAGAGAGAGATGGTGAGAGAGATTGACAGAGAGGGAGACAGAGGGAGAGATGGTGAGAGAGAGAGAGAGGGAGACAGAAAGAGAGTTGGTGAGAGAGATTGAGAGAGAGGGAGACAGAGAGAGTTGGTGAGAGAGATTGAGAGAGAGGGAGACAGAGAGAGAGATCGGGAGATAGATTGAGAGAGAGGGAGACAGAGAGAGAGATGGTGAGAGAGATTGAGAGAGAGGGAGACAGAGAGAGAGATGGTGAGACAGATTGAGAGAGAGGGAGACAGAGAGAGATGGTGAGTGACATTGAGAGAGAGTGAGACAGTGAGAGAGATGGTGAGAGAGATTGAGAGAGGGAGACAGAGATGGTGAGAGAGATTGAGAGAGAGAGTGAAAGAGAGAGATGGTGAGTGAGATTGAGGGAGAGGGAGACAGAGAGAGAGATGGTGAGAGAGAATGAGAGAGGGAGACAGAGAGAGAGATGGTGAGATAGATTGAGAGAGAGGGAGACAGAGAGAGATGGTGAGTGACATTGAGAGAGAGTTAGACAGAGAGAGAGATGGTGAGAGAGATTGAGAGAGAGATGGTGAGTGTGATTGAGAGGGGAGAGACAGAGAGAGAGATGGTGAGAGAGATTGAGAGAGAGGGAGAGACAGAGAGAGAGATGGTGAGAGAGATTGAGAGAGGGAGACAGAGAGAGAGATGGTGAGATAGATTGAGAGAGAGAGAGAAAGAGAGACTGTGAGAGAGATTGAGAGAGTGGGAGACAGAGAGTGAGATGGTGAGAGAGATTGAGAGAGAGGGAGACAGAGAGAGAGATGGTGAGAGAGAATGAGAGAGGGAGACAGAGACAGAGAAGGTGTGAGAGATTGAGAGAGAGATGGTGAGAGAGATTGAGAGAGGGAGAGACAGAGAGAGATGGTGAGAGAGATTGAGAGAGAGGGAGACAGAGAGAGATGGTGAGAGAGATTGAGAGAGGGAGACAGAGAGAGAGATGGTGAGAGAGATTGAGAGAGAGAGGGAAAGAGAGACGGTGAGAGAGATTGAGAGAGAGGGAGACAGAGAGAGAGATGGTGAGAGAGAATAAGAGAGAGGGAGACAGAGAGAGAGATGGTGAGAGATATTGAGAGAGAGGGAGACAGAGAGAGAGATGGTGAGAGAGATTGAGAGAGAGCGAGACAGAGAAAGAGATGGTGAGAGAGATTGAGAGAGAGGGAGACAGAGAGAGAGATGGTGAGAGAGATTCAGAGAGGGAGACAGAGAGAGAGATGGTGAGAGAGATTTTGAGAGAGAGAGAAAGAGAGAGATGGCGAGTGAGATTGAGAGAGAGGGAGACAGAGAGAGAGATGGTGAGAGAGATTGAGAGAGAGGGAGACAGTGAGAGAGATGGTGAGAGAGATTCAGAGAGGGAGACAGAGAGAGAGATGGTGAGAGAGATTTTGAGAGAGAGAGAAAGAGAGAGATGGTGAGTGAGATTGAGAGAAAGGGAGACAGAGAGAGAGATGGTGAGAGAGATTGAGAGAGAGGAAGAAGAGAGAGAGATGGTGAGAGAGATTGAGAGAGAGGGGGACAGAGAAAGAGATGGTGAGAGAGAATTAGAGAGGGAGACAGAGAGAGAGATGTTGAGAGAGATTGAGAGAGAGGGAGACAGAGAGAGAGATGGTGAGAGAGAATGAGAGAGGGAGACAGAGAGATGGTGAGAGAGATTGAGAGAGAGGGAGACAGAGAGAGAGATGGTGAGAGAGATTGAGAGAGAGGGGGACAGAGAGAGAGATGGTGAGAGAGAATGAGAGAGGGAGACAGAGAGAGAGATTGTGAGAGAGATTGAGAGAGAGGGAGACAGAGAGAGAGATGGTGGGAGAGATTGAGAGAGAGGGAGACAGAGAGAGAGATGGTGTGAGAGAATGAGAGAGGGAGACAGAGAGAGAGATGGTGAGTGAGATTGAGAGAGAGAGAGATGGTGAGAGACACTGAGAGAGAGGGAGACAGAGAGAGAGATGGTGAGAGAGATTGAGAGAGAGGGAGACAGAGAGAGAGATGGTGAGCGAGATTGAGAGAGGGAGACAGAGAGAGAGATGGTGAGAGAGATTGAGAGAGAGAGAGAAAGAGAGACGGTGAGAGAGATTGAGAGAGAGGGAGACAGAGAGAGAGATGTTGAGATAGATTGAGAGAGAGGGAGACAGAGACAGAGATGGTGAGATAGATTGAGAGAGAGGGAGACAGAGAGAGAGATGGTGAGAGAGATTGAGAGAGAGGGAGACAGAGAGAGAGATGGTGAGATAGATTGAGAGAGAGGGAGACAGAGAGAGATGGTGAGTGACCTTGAGAGAGAGTGAGACAGAGAGAGAGATGGTGAGAGAGAATGAGAGAGGGAGATAGAGAGAGAGATGGTGAGAGAGATTGAGAGATAGAGGAAGACAGAGAGAGAGATGGTGAGTGAGATTGAGGGAGAGGGAGACAGAGAGAGATGGTGAGAGAGAATGAGAGAGGGAGACAGAGAGAGAGATGGTGAGATAGATTGAGAGAGAGGGAGACAGAGAGAGATGGTGAGTGACATTGAGAGAAGTTAGACAGAGAGAGAGATGGTGAGAGAGAATGAGAGAGGGAGACAGAGAGAGAGATGGTGAGACAGAATGAGAGAGGGAGACAGAGAGAGAGATGGTGAGAGAGAATGAGAGAGGGAGACTGAGAGAGAGATGGTGAGATAGATTGAGAGAGAGGCAGACAGAGAGAGATGGTGAGTGACATTGAGAGAGAGTTAGACAGAGAGAGAGATGGTGAGAGAGAATGAGAGAGGGAGACAGAGAGAGAGATGGTGAGAGAGAATGAGAGAGGGAGACAGAGAGAGAGTGATGGTGAGATAGATTGAGAGAGAGGGATACAGAGAGAGATGGTGAGAGGGATTGAGAGAGAGAGAGACAGAGAGAGAGATGGTGAGAGAGATGGAGAGAGAGGGATACAGAGAGAGATGGTGAGAGAGATTGAGAGAGAGGGAGACAGAGAGAGAAATGGTGAGATAGATTGAGAGAGAGGGAGACAGAGAGAGATGGTGAGAGAGATTGAGAGAGAGGGAGACAGAGAGTGAGATGGTGAGAGAGATTCAGAGAGGGAGACAGAGAGAGAGATGGTGAGAGAGATTTTGAGAGAGAGAGAAAGAGAGAGATGGCGAGTGAGATTGAGAGAGAGGGAGACAGAGAGAGAGATGGTGAGAGAGATTGAGAGAGAGGGAGACAGAGAGAGAGATGGTGAGAGAGATTCAGAGAGGGAGACAGAGAGAGAGATGGTGAGAGAGATTTTGACAGAGAGAGAAAGAGAGAGATGGTGAGTGAGATTGAGAGAAAGGGAGACAGAGAGAGAGATGGTGAGAGAGATTGAGAGAGAGGAAGAAGAGAGAGAGATGGTGAGAGAGATTGAGAGAGAGGGGGACAGAGAAAGAGATGGTGAGAGAGAATTAGAGAGGGAGACAGAGAGAGAGATGTTGAGAGAGATTGAGAGAGAGGGAGACAGAGAGAGAGATGGTGAGAGAGAATGAGAGAGGGAGACAGAGAGATGGTGAGAGAGATTGAGAGAGAGGGAGACAGAGAGAGAGATGGTGAGAGAGATTGAGAGAGAGGGGGACAGAGAGAGAGATGGTGAGAGAGAATGAGAGAGGGAGACAGAGAGAGAGATTGTGAGAGAGATTGAGAGAGAGGGAGACAGAGAGAGAGATGGTGGGAGAGATTGAGAGAGAGGGAGACAGTGAGAGAGATGGTGTGAGAGAATGAGAGAGGGAGACAGAGAGAGAGATGGTGAGTGAGATTGAGAGAGAGAGAGATGGTGAGAGACACTGAGAGAGAGGGAGACAGAGAGAGAGATGGTGAGAGAGATTGAGAGAGAGGGAGACAGAGAGAGAGATGGTGAGAGAGATTGAGAGAGGGAGAGACAGACAGAGAGATGGTGAGTGAGATTGAGAGAGAAGGAGACAGAGAGAGAGATGGTGAGAGAGATTGAGAGAGAGGGAGACAGAGAGAGAGATGGTGAGATAGATTGAGAGAGAGGGAGACAGAGAGAGATGGTGAGAGAGATTGAGAGAGAGAGAGACAGAGAGAGAGATGAAAAGAGTGATGGAGAGAGACGGATACAGAGAGAGATGGTGAGAGAGATTGAGAGAGAGGGAGACAGAGAGAGAGATGATGAGAGAGATTGAGAGAGAGGGAGACAGAGAGAGAGATGGTGAGAGAGATTGAGAGAGAGGGAGACAGAGAGAGAGATGGTGAGAGAGATTGAGAGAGAGGGAGACAGAGAGAGAGATGGTGAGAGAGATTGACAGAGAGGGAGACAGAGGGAGAGATGGTGAGAGAGATTGAGAGAGGGAGACAGAGAGATGGTGAGAGAGATTGAGAGAGAGAGAGAAAGAGAGAGATGGTGAGAGAGATTGAGAGAGAGGGAGACAGAGGGAGAGATGGTGAGAGAGAGAGAGACGGAGACAGAGAGAGAGTTGGTGAGAGAGATTGAGAGAGAGGGAGACAGAGCGAGTTGGTGAGAGAGATTGAGAGAGAGGGAGACAGAGAGAGAGATCGTGAGATAGATTGAGAGAGAGGGAGACAGAGAGAGAGATGGTGAGAGAGATTGAGAGAGAGGGAGACAGAGAGAGAGATGGTGAGATAGATTGAGAGAGAGGGAGACAGAGAGAGATGGTGAGTGACATTGAGAGAGAGTGAGACAGAGAGAGAGATGGTGAGAGAGATTGAGAGAGAGGGAGACAGAGAGAGAGATGGTGAGAGAGATTCAGAGAGAGGGAGACAGAGAGAGAGATGGTGAGAGAGATTCAGAGAGGGAGACAGAGAGAGAGATGGTGAGAGAGATTTTGAGAGAGAGAGAAAGAGAGAGATGGTGAGTGAGATTGAGAGAGAGGGAGACAGAGAGAGAGATGGTGAGAGAGATTGAGAGAGAGGGAGACAGAGAGAGAGATGGTGAGAGAGATTCAGAGAGGGAGACAGAGAGAGAGATGGTGAGAGAGATTTTGAGAGAGAGAGAAAGAGAGAGATGGTGAGTGAGATTGAGAGAAAGGGAGACAGAGAGAGAGATGGTGAGAGAGATTGAGAGAGAGGGAGAAGAGAGAGAGATGGTGAGAGAGATTGAGAGAGAGGGGGACAGAGAAAGAGATGGTGAGAGAGAATTAGAGAGGGAGACAGAGAGAGAGATGTTGAGAGAGATTGAGAGAGAGGGAGACAGAGAGAGAGATGGTGAGAGAGAATGAGAGAGGGAGACAGAGAGATGGTGAGAGAGATTGAGAGAGAGGGAGACAGAGAGAGAGATGGTGAGAGAGATTGAGAGAGAGGGGGACAGAGAGAGAGATGGTGAGAGAGAATGAGAGAGGGAGACAGAGAGAGAGATTGTGAGAGAGATTGAGAGAGAGGGAGACAGAGAGCGAGATGGTGGGAGAGATTGAGAGAGAGGGAGACAGAGAGAGAGATGGTGTGAGAGAATGAGAGAGGGAGACAGAGAGAGAGATGGTGAGTGAGATTGAGAGAGAGAGAGATGGTGAGAGACACTGAGAGAGAGGGAGACAGAGAGAGAGATGGTGAGAGAGATTGAGAGAGAGGGAGACAGAGAGAGAGATGGTGAGAGAGATTGAGAGAGGGAGAGACAGACAGAGAGATGGTGAGTGAGATTGAGAGAGAAGGAGACAGAGAGAGAGATGGTGAGAGAGATTGAGAGAGAGAGAGACAGAGAGAGAGATGAAAAGAGTGATGGAGAGAGAGGGATACAGAGAGAGATGGTGAGAGAGATTGAGAGAGAGGGAGACAGAGAGAGAGATGATGAGAGAGATTGAGAGAGAGGGAGACAGAGAGAGAGATGGTGAGAGAGATTGAGAGAGAGGGAGACAGAGAGAGAGATGGTGAGAGAGATTGAGAGAGAGGGAGACAGAGAGAGAGATGGTGAGAGAGATTGACAGAGAGGGAGACAGAGGGAGAGATGGTGAGAGAGATTGAGAGAGGGAGACAGAGAGATGGTGAGAGAGATTGAGAGAGAGAGAGATGGTGAGAGAGATTGAGAGAGAGGGAGACAGAGGGAGAGATGGTGAGAGAGAGAGAGACGGAGACAGAGAGAGAGTTGGTGAGAGAGATTGAGAGAGAGGGAGACAGAGCGAGTTGGTGAGAGAGATTGAGAGAGAGGGAGACAGAGAGAGAGATCGTGAGATAGATTGAGAGAGAGGGAGACAGAGAGAGAGATGGTGAGAGAGATTGAGAGAGAGGGAGACAGAGAGAGAGATGGTGAGATAGATTGAGAGAGAGGGAGACAGAGAGAGATGGTGAGTTACATTGAGAGAGAGTGAGACAGAGAGAGAGATGGTGAGAGAGATTGAGAGAGGGAGACAGAGAGATGGTGAGAGAGATTGAGAGAGAGAGAGAAAGAGAGAGATGGTGAGTGAGATTGAGGTAGAGCGAGACAGAGAGAGAGATGGTGAGAGAGAATGAGAGAGGGAGACAGAGAGAGAGATGGTGAGATAGATTGAGAGAGAGCGAGACAGAGAGAGATGGTGAGTGACATTGAGAGAGAGTTAGACAGAGAGAGAGATGGTGAGAGAGATTGAGAGAGAGATGGTGAGAGACATTGAGAGGGGAGAGACAGAGAGAGAGATGGTGAGAGAGATTGAGAGAGAGGGAGAGACAGAGAGAGAGATGGTGAGAGAGATTGAGAGAGGGAGACAGAGAGAGAGATGGTGAGATAGATTGAGAGAGAGAGAGAAAGAGAGACGGTGAGAGAGATTGAGAGATTGGGAGACAGAGAGTGAGATGGTGAGAGAGATTGAGAGAGAGGGAGACAGAGAGAGAGATGGTGAGAGAGAATGAGAGAGGGAGACAGAGAGAGAGAAGGTGTGAGAGATTGAGAGAGAGATGGTGAGAGAGATTGAGAGAGGGAGAGACAGAGAGAGATGGTGAGAGAGATTGAGAGAGAGGGAGAGACAGAGAGAGAGATGGTGAGCGAGATTGAGAGAGGGAGACAGAGAGAGAGATGGTGAGAGAGTTTGAGAGAGAGAGAGAAAGAGAGACGGTGAGAGAGATTGAGAGAGAGGGAGACAGAGAGAGAGATGTTGAGATAGATTGAGAGAGAGGGAGACAGAGACAGAGATGGTGAGATAGATTGAGAGAGAGGGAGACAGAGAGAGAGATGGTGAGAGAGATTGAGAGAGAGGGAGACAGAGAGAGAGATGGTGAGATAGATTGAGAGAGAGGGAGACAGAGAGAGATGGTGAATGACATTGAGAGAGAGTGAGACAGAGAGAGAGATGGTGAGAGAGAATGAGAGAGAGATGGTGAGAGACATTGAGAGGGGAGAGACAGAGAGAGAGATGGTGAGAGATTGAGAGATAGAGGAAGACAGAGAGAGAGATGGTGAGTGAGATTGAGGGAGAGGGTGACAGAGAGAGATGGTGAGATAGAATGAGAGAGGGAGACAGAGAGAGAGATGGTGAGATAGATTGAGAGAGAGGGAGACAGAGAGAGATGGTGAGTGACATTGAGAGAAGTTAGACAGAGAGAGAGATGGTGAGAGAGAATGAGAGAGGGAGACAGAGAGAGAGATGGTGAGACAGAATGAGAGAGGGAGACAGAGAGAGAGATGGTGAGAGAGAATGAGAGAGGGAGACTGAGAAGAGATGGTGAGATAGATTGAGAGAGAGGCAGACAGAGAGAGATGGTGAGTGACATTGAGAGAGAGTTAGACAGAGAGAGAGATGGTGAGAGAGAATGAGAGAGGGAGACAGAGAGAGAGATGGTGAGAGAGAATGAGAGAGGGAGACAGAGAGAGAGTGATGGTGAGATAGATTGAGAGAGAGGGATACAGAGAGAGATGGTGAGAGGGATTGAGAGAGAGAGAGACAGAGAGAGAGATGGTGAGAGAGATGGAGAGAGAGGGATACAGAGAGAGATGGTGAGAGAGATTGAGAGAGAGGGAGACAGAGAGAGAGATGGTGAGAGAGATTGAGAGAGAGGGAGACAGAGAGAGAGATGTTGAGAGAGATTGAGAGAGAGGGAGACAGAGAGAGAGATGGTGAGAGAGATTGAGAGAGAGGGAGACAGAGGGAGAGATGGTGAGAGAGAGAGAGACGGAGACAGAGAGAGAGTTGGTGAGAGAGATTGAGAGAGAGGGAGACAGAGAGAGAGATGGTGAGAGAGATTGAGAGAGAGGGAGACAGAGGGAGAGATGGTGAGAGAGAGAGAGACGGAGACAGAGAGAGAGTTGGTGAGAGAGATTGAGAGAGAGGGAGACAGAGAGAGTTGGTGAGAGAGATTGAGAGAGAGGGGGACAGAGAGAGAGATGGTGAGATAGATTGAGAGAGAGGGAGACAGAGAGAGAGATGGTGAGAGAGATTGAGAGAGAGGGAGACAGAGAGAGAGATGGTGAGAAAGATTGAGAGAGAGGGAGACAGAGAGAGATGGTGAGAGAGATTGAGAGCGAGAGAGACAGAGAGAGAGATGGTGAGAGTGATGGAGAGAGAGGGATACAGAGAGAGATGGTGAGAGAGATTGAGAGAGAGGGAGACAGAGAGAGAGATGGTGAGAGAGATTGAGAGAGAGGGAGACAGAGAGAGAGATGGTGAGAGAGATTGAGAGAGAGGGAGACAGAGAGAGAGATGGTGAGAGAGATTGAGAGAAAGGGAGACAGAGAGAGAGATGGTGAGAGAGATTGACAGAGAGGGAGACAGAGGGAGAGATGGTGAGAGAGAGAGAGAGGGAGACAGAGAGAGAGTTGGTGAGAGAGATTGAGAGAGAGGGAGACAGAGAGAGTTGGTGAGAGAGATTGAGAGAGAGGGAGACAGAGAGAGAGATCGTGAGATAGATTGAGAGAGAGGGAGACAGAGAGAGAGATGGTGAGAGAGATTGAGAGAGAGGGAGACAGAGAGAGAGATGGTGAGATAGATTGAGAGAGAGGGAGACAGAGAGAGATGGTGAGTGACATTTAGAGAGAGTGAGACAGTGAGAGAGATGGTGAGAGAGATTGAGAGAGGGAGACAGAGATGGTGAGAGAGATTGAGAGAGAGAGTGAAAGAGAGAGATGGTGAGTGAGATTGAGGGAGAGGGAGACAGAGAGAGAGATGGTGAGAGAGAATGAGAGAGGGAGACAGAGAGAGAGATGGTGAGATAGATTGAGAGAGAGGGAGACAGAGAGAGATGGTGAGTGACATTGAGAGAGAGTTAGACAGAGAGAGAGATGGTGAGAGAGATTGAGAGAGAGATGGTGAGAGTGATTGAGAGGGGAGAGACAGAGAGAGAGATGGTGAGAGAGATTGAGAGAGAGGGAGAGACAGAGAGAGAGATGGTGAGAGAGATTGAGAGAGGGAGACAGAGGGAGAGATGGTGAGATAGATTGAGAGAGAGAGAGAAAGAGAGACTGTGAGAGAGATTGAGAGAGTGGGAGACAGAGAGTGAGATGGTGAGAGAGATTGAGAGAGAGGGAGACAGAGAGAGAGATGGTGAGAGAGAATGAGAGAGGGAGACAGAGACAGAGAAGGTGTGAGAGATTGAGAGAGAGATGGTGAGAGAGATTGAGAGAGGGAGAGACAGAGAGAGATGGTGAGAGAGATTGAGAGAGAGGGAGAGACAGAGAGAGAGATGGTGAGAGAGATTGAGAGAGGGAGACAGAGAGAGAGATGGTGAGAGAGATTGAGAGAGAGAGGGAAAGAGAGACGGTGAGAGAGATTGAGAGAGAGGGAGACAGAGAGAGAGATGGTGAGAGAGAATAAGAGAGAGGGAGACAGAGAGAGATGGTGAGAGATATTGAGAGAGAGGGAGACTGAGAGAGAGATGGTGAGAGAGATTGAGAGAGAGGGAGACAGAGAGAGAGTTGGTGAGAGAGATTGAGAGAGAGGGAGACAGAGCGAGTTGGTGAGAGAGATTGAGAGAGAGGGAGACAGAGAGAGAGATCGTGAGATAGATTGAGAGAGAGGGAGACAGAGAGAGAGATGGTGAGAGAGATTGAGAGAGAGGGAGACAGAGAGAGAGATGGTGAGATAGATTGAGAGAGAGGGAGACAGAGAGAGATGGTGAGTGACATTGAGAGAGAGTGAGACAGAGAGAGAGATGGTGAGAGAGATTGAGAGAGGGAGACAGAGAGATGGTGAGAGAGATTGAGAGAGAGAGAGAAAGAGAGAGATGGTGAGTGAGATTGAGGTAGAGCGAGACAGAGAGAGAGATGGTGAGAGAGAATGAGAGAGGGAGACAGAGAGAGAGATGGTGAGATAGATTGAGAGAGAGCGAGACAGAGAGAGATGGTGAGTGACATTGAGAGAGAGTTAGACAGAGAGAGAGATGGTGAGAGAGATTGAGAGAGAGATGGTGAGAGACATTGAGAGGGGAGAGACAGAGAGAGAGATGGTGAGAGAGATTGAGAGAGAGGGAGAGACAGAGAGAGAGATGGTGAGAGAGATTGAGAGAGGGAGACAGAGAGAGAGATGGTGAGATAGATTGAGAGAGAGAGAGAAAGAGAGACGGTGAGAGAGATTGAGAGATTGGGAGACAGAGAGTGAGATGGTGAGAGAGATTGAGAGAGAGGGAGACAGAGAGAGAGATGGTGAGAGAGAATGAGAGAGGGAGACAGAGAGAGAGAAGGTGTGAGAGATTGAGAGAGAGATGGTGAGAGAGATTGAGAGAGGGAGAGACAGAGAGAGATGGTGAGAGAGATTGAGAGAGAGGGAGAGACAGAGAGAGAGATGGTGAGCGAGATTGAGAGAGAGAGAGAAAGAGAGACGGTGAGAGAGATTGAGAGAGAGGGAGACAGAGAGAGAGATGTTGAGATAGATTGAGAGAGAGGGAGACAGAGACAGAGATGGTGAGATAGATTGAGAGAGAGGGAGACAGAGAGAGAGATGGTGAGAGAGATTGAGAGAGAGGGAGACAGAGAGAGAGATGGTGAGATAGATTGAGAGAGAGGGAGACAGAGAGAGATGGTGAATGACATTGAGAGAGAGTGAGACAGAGAGAGAGATGGTGAGAGAGAATGAGAGAGGGAGATAGAGAGAGAGATGGTGAGAGATTGAGAGATAGAGGAAGACAGAGAGAGAGATGGTGAGTGAGATTGAGGGAGAGGGTGACAGAGAGAGATGGTGAGATAGAATGAGAGAGGGAGACAGAGAGAGAGATGGTGAGATAGATTGAGAGAGAGGGAGACAGAGAGAGATGGTGAGTGACATTGAGAGAAGTTAGACAGAGAGAGAGATGGTGAGAGAGAATGAGAGAGGGAGACAGAGAGAGAGATGGTGAGACAGAATGAGAGAGGGAGACAGAGAGAGAGATGGTGAGAGAGAATGAGAGAGGGAGACAGTGAGAGAGATGGTGAGAGAGATTGAGAGAGATGGAGACAGAGAGAGATGGTGAGTGACATTGAGAGAGAGTTAGACAGAGAGAGAGATGGTGAGAGAGAATGAGAGAGGGAGACAGAGAGAGAGATGGTGAGAGAGAATGAGAGAGGGAGACAGAGAGAGAGTGATGGTGAGATAGATTGAGAGAGAGGGATACAGAGAGAGATGGTGAGAGGGATTGAGAGAGAGAGAGACAGAGAGAGAGATGGTGAGAGAGATGGAGAGAGAGGGATACAGAGAGAGATGGTGAGAGAGATTGAGAGAGAGGGAGACAGAGAGAGAGATGGTGAGAGAGATTGAGAGAGAGGGAGACAGAGAGAGAGATGTTGAGAGAGATTGAGAGAGAGGGAGACAGAGAGAGAGATGGTGAGAGAGATTGAGAGAGAGGGAGACAGAGGGAGAGATGGTGAGAGAGAGAGAGACGGAGACAGAGAGAGAGTTGGTGAGAGAGATTGAGAGAGAGGGAGACAGAGAGAGAGATGGTGAGAGAGATTGAGAGAGAGGGAGACAGAGGGAGAGATGGTGAGAGAGAGAGAGACGGAGACAGAGAGAGAGTTGGTGAGAGAGATTGAGAGAGAGGGAGACAGAGAGAGTTGGTGAGAGAGATTGAGAGAGAGGGAGACAGAGAGAGAGATGGTGAGAGAGATTGAGGGAGAGGGAGACAGAGAGAGAGATGGTGAGAGAGATTGAGAGAGAGGGAGACAGAGGGAGAGATGGTGAGAGAGAGAGAGACGGAGACAGAGAGAGAGTTGGTGAGAGAGATTGAGAGAGAGGGAGAGAGAGAGAGTTGGTGAGAGAGATTGAGAGAGAGGGAGACAGAGAGAGAGATGGTGAGATAGATTGAGAGAGAGGGAGACAGAGAGAGAGATGGTGAGAGAGATTGAGAGAGAGGGAGACAGAGAGAGAGATGGTGAGATAGATTGAGAGAGAGGGAGACAGAGAGAGATGGTGAGAGAGATTGAGAGCGAGAGAGACAGAGAGAGAGATGGTGAGAGTGATGGAGAGAGAGGGATACAGAGAGAGATGGTGAGAGAGATTGAGAGAGAGGGAGACAGAGAGAGAGATGGTGAGAGAGATTGAGAGAGAGGGAGACAGAGAGAGAGATGGTGAGAGAGAATGAGAGAGAGGGAGACAGAGAGAGAGATGGTGAGAGAGATAGAGAGAAAGGGAGACAGAGAGAGAGATGGTGAGAGAGATTGACAGAGAGGGAGACAGAGGGAGAGATGGTGAGAGAGAGAGAGACGGAGACAGAGAGAGAGTTGGTGAGAGAGATTGAGAGAGAGGGAGACAGAGAGAGTTGGTGAGAGAGATTGAGAGAGAGGGAGACAGAGAGAGAGATCGTGAGATAGATTGAGAGAGAGGGAGACAGAGAGAGAGATGGTGAGAGAGATTGAGAGAGAGGGAGACAGAGAGAGAGATGGTGAGATAGATTGAGAGAGAGGGAGACAGAGAGAGATGGTGAGTGACATTGAGAGAGAGTGAGACAGTGAGAGAGATGGTGAGAGAGATTGAGAGAGGGAGACAGAGATGGTGAGAGAGATTGAGAGAGAGAGTGAAAGAGAGAGATGGTGAGTGAGATTGAGGGAGAGGGAGACAGAGAGAGAGATGGTGAGAGAGAATGAGAGAGGGAGACAGAGAGAGAGATGGTGAGATAGATTGAGAGAGAGGGAGACAGAGAGAGATGGTGAGTGACATTGAGAGAGAGTTAGACAGAGAGAGAGATGGTGAGAGAGATTGAGAGAGAGATGGTGAGAGTGATTGAGAGGGGAGAGACAGAGAGAGAGATGGTGAGAGAGATTGAGAGAGAGGGAGAGACAGAGAGAGAGATGGTGAGAGAGATTGAGAGAGGGAGACAGAGAGAGAGATGGTGAGATAGATTGAGAGAGAGAGAGAAAGAGAGACTGTGAGAGAGATTGAGAGAGTGGGAGACAGAGAGTGAGATGGTGAGAGAGATTGAGAGAGAGGGAGACAGAGAGAGAGATGGTGAGAGAGAATGAGAGAGGGAGACAGAGACAGAGAAGGTGTGAGAGATTGAGAGAGAGATGGTGAGAGAGATTGAGAGAGGGAGAGACAGAGAGAGATGGTGAGAGAGATTGAGAGAGAGGGCGAGACAGAGAGAGAGATGGTGAGAGAGATTGAGAGAGGGAGACAGAGAGAGAGATGGTGAGAGAGATTGAGAGAGAGAGGGAAAGAGAGACGGTGAGAGAGATTGAGAGAGAGGGAGACAGAGAGAGAGATGGTGAGAGAGAATAAGAGAGGGGGAGACAGAGAGAGAGATGGTGAGAGATATTGAGAGAGAGGGAGACAGAGAGAGAGATGGTGAGAGAGATTGAGAGAGAGGGAGACAGAGAGAGAGATGGTGAGAGAGATTGAGAGAGAGGGAGACAGAGAGAGAGATGGTGAGAGAGATTCAGAGAGAGGGAGACAGAGAGAGAGATGGTGAGAGAGATTCAGAGAGGGAGACAGAGAGAGAGATGGTGAGAGAGATTTTGAGAGAGAGAGAAAGAGAGAGATGGTGAGTGAGATTGAGAGAGAGGGAGACAGAGAGAGAGATGGTGAGAGAGATTGAGAGAGAGGGAGACAGAGAGAGAGATGGTGAGAGAGATTCAGAGAGGGAGACAGAGAGAGAGATGGTGAGAGAGATTTTGAGAGAGAGAGAAAGAGAGAGATGGTGCGTGAGATTGAGAGAAAGGGAGACAGAGAGAGAGATGGTGAGAGAGATTGAGAGAGAGGGAGAAGAGAGAGAGATGGTGAGAGAGATTGAGAGAGAGGGGGACAGAGAAAGAGATGGTGAGAGAGAATTAGAGAGGGAGACAGAGAGAGAGATGTTGAGAGAGATTGAGAGAGAGGGAGACAGAGAGAGAGATGGTGAGAGAGAATGAGAGAGGGAGACAGAGAGATGGTGAGAGAGATTGAGAGAGAGGGAGACAGAGAGAGAGATGGTGAGAGAGATTGAGAGAGAGGGGGACAGAGAGAGAGATGGTGAGAGAGAATGAGAGAGGGAGACAGAGAGAGAGATTGTGAGAGAGATTGAGAGAGAGGGAGACAGAGAGAGAGATGGTGGGAGAGATTGAGAGAGAGGGAGACAGAGAGAGAGATGGTGTGAGAGAATGAGAGAGGGAGACAGAGAGAGAGATGGTGAGTGAGATTGAGAGAGAGCGAGATGGTGAGAGACACTGAGAGAGAGGGAGACAGAGAGAGAGATGGTGAGAGAGATTGAGAGAGAGGGAGACAGTGAGAGAGATGGTGAGAGAGATTGAGAGAGGGAGAGACAGACAGAGAGATGGTGAGTGAGATTGAGAGAGAAGGAGACAGATAGAGATGGTGAGAGAAATTGAGAGAGAGGGAGACAGAGAGAGAGAGATGGTGAGAGATATTGTGAGGGAGGGTGACAGAGAGAGAGATGGTGAGAGAGATTGAGAGAGAGGGAGACAGAGAGAGAGATGGTGAGAGAGATTGAGAGAGAGGGAGACAGATAGAGAGATGGTGAGAGAGAATGAGAGAGGGAGACAGAGAGATGGTGAGAGAGATTGAGAGAGAGGGAGACAGAGAGTGAGATGGTGAGAGAGATTGAGAGAGAGGGGGACAGAGAAAGAGATGGTGAGAGAGAATGAGAGAGAGGGAGACAGAGAGAGAGATGGTGGGAGAGATTGAGAGAGAGGGAGACAGAGAGAGAGATGGTGAGAGAGAATGAGAGAGGGAGACAGAGAGAGAGATGGTGAGAGAGATTGAGAGAGATGGAGACAGAGAGAGAGATGGTGAGAGACACTGAGAAAGAGGGAGACAGAGAGAGAGATGGTGAGAGAGATTGAGAGAGAGGGAGACAGAGAGAGAGATGGTGAGAGAGATTGAGAGAGAGGGAGACAGAGAGAGAGATGGTGAGAGAGATTGAGAGAGAAGGAGACAGAGAGAGATGGTGAGAGAGACTGACAGAGAGGGAGACAGAGAGAGAGATGGTGAGAGAGATTGAGAGAGAGGGAGACAGAGAGAGAGATGGTGAGAGAGATTGAGAGAGAGGGAGACAGAGAGAGAGATGGTGAGAGAGATTGATAGAGAGAGAGACAGAGAGATAGAAGGTGAGGGACATGGAGAGAGAGGGAGACAGAGAGAGAGATGGTGAGAGAGAATGAGAGAGTGAGACAGAGACAGAGATGGTGAGATAGATTGAGAGCGACGGAGACAGAGAGAGAATTGGTGAGTGACATTGAGAGAGAGTTAGACGGAGAGAGAGATGGTGAGAGAGAATGAGAGAGGAAGACAGAGAGAGAGATGGTGAGATAGATTGAGAGCGAGGGAGACAGACAGAGAGATGGTGAGAGAGATTGAGAGAGAGGGAGACAGAGAGAGATGGTGAGAGAGATTGAGAGAGAGGGAGACAGAGAGAGCGAGATGATGAGAGAGATTGAGAGAGAGGGAGAGAGAGAAAGAGATGGTGAGAGAGATTGAGAGAGAGAGAGACAGAGAGAGAGATGGTGAGAGAGATTGAGAGAGAGGGAGACAGAGAGAGAGATGGTGAGTGAGATTGAGAGAGAGAGAGATGGTGGGAGAGATTGAGAGAGAGAGAGACAGAGAGAGAGATGGTGAGAGAGATTGAGAGAGAGGGAGACAGAGATAGATGGTGAGAGAGATGGAGAGAGAGGGATACAGAGAGAGATGGTGAGAGAGATTGAGAGAGAGGGAGACAGAGAGAGAGATGGTGAGAGAGATTGAGAGAGAGGGAGACAGAGAGAGATGGTGAGAGAGATTGAGAGAGAGGGAGACAGAGAGAGAGATGGTGAGAGAGATTGAGAGAGAGGGAGACACAGGGAGAGATGGTCAGAGAGATTGAGAGGGAGACACAGAGAGAGATGGTGAGAGAGAATGAGAGAGGGAGACAGAGAGAGAGATGGTGAGAGAGAATGAGAGAGGGAGACAGAGAGAGAGATGGTGATAGAGAATGAGAGAGGGAGACAGAGAGAGAGATGGTGAGAGAGATTGAGAGAGAGAGAGATGGTGAGAGACACTGAGAGAGAGGGAGACAGAGAGAGAGTAGGTGTGAGAGATTGAGAGAGAGATGGTGAGCGAGATTGAGAGAGGGAGAGACAGAGAGAGAGATGGTGAGAGAGATTGAGAGAGAGGGAGAGACAGAGAGAGAGATGGTGAGAGAGATTGAGAGAGGGAGACAGAGAGAGATATGGTGAGAGAGATTGATAGAGAGAGAGAAAGAGAGACGGTGAGAGAGATTGAGAGAGAGGGAGACAGAGAGTGAGATGGTGAGAGAGATTGAGAGAGAGGGAGACAGAGAGACAGATGGTGAGATAGATTGAGAGAGAGGGAGGCAGAGAGAGATGGTGAGAGAGATTGAGAGAGATGGAGACAGAGAGAGAGTTGGTGAGAGAAAATGAGAGAGGGAGACAGAGAGAGAGATGATGAGAGAGGAAGAGAGAGCGAGACAGAGAGTAATGGTGCGGGAGATTGAGAGAGAGGGAGACAGAGAGAGAGATGGTGAGAGAGATTGATAGAGAGAGAGACAGAGAGAGAGATGGTGAGAGAGATTGAGAGAGAAGGAGACAGAGAGAGATGGTGAGAGAGACTGACAGAGAGGGAGACAGAGAGAGAGATGGTGAGAGAGATTGAGAGAGAGGGAGACAGAGAGAGAGATGGTGAGAGAGATTGAGAGAGAGGGAGACAGAGAGAGAGATGGTGAGAGAGATTGATAGAGAGAGAGACAGAGAGATAGAAGGTGAGTGACATGGAGAGAGAGGGAGACAGAGAGAGAGATGGTGAGAGAGAATGAGAGAGTGAGACAGAGACAGAGATGGTGAGATAGATTGAGAGCGACGGAGACAGAGAGAGAATTGGTGAGTGACATTGAGAGAGAGTTAGACGGAGAGAGAGATGGTGAGAGAGAATGAGAGAGGAAGACAGAGAGAGAGATGGTGAGATAGATTGAGAGCGAGGGAGACAGACAGAGAGATGGTGAGAGAGATTGAGAGAGAGGGAGACAGAGAGAGATGGTGAGAGAGATTGAGAGAGAGGGAGACAGAGAGAGAGAGATGATGAGAGAGATTGAGAGAGAGGGAGAGAGAGAAAGAGATGGTGAGAGAGATTGAGAGAGAGAGAGACAGAGAGAGAGATGGTGAGAGAGATTGAGAGAGAGGGAGACAGAGAGAGAGATGGTGAGTGAGATTGAGAGAGAGAGAGATGGTGGGAGAGATTGAGAGAGAGAGAGACAGAGAGAGAGATGGTGAGAGAGATTGAGAGAGAGGGAGACAGAGATAGATGGTGAGAGAGATGGAGAGAGAGGGATACAGAGAGAGATGGTGAGAGAGATTGAGAGAGAGGGAGACAGAGAGAGAGATGGTGAGAGAGATTGAGAGAGAGGGAGACAGAGAGAGATGGTGAGAGAGATTGAGAGAGAGGGAGACAGAGAGAGAGATGGTGAGAGAGATTGAGAGAGAGGGAGACACAGGGAGAGATGGTCAGAGAGATTGAGAGGGAGACACAGAGAGAGATGGTGAGAGAGAATGAGAGAGGGAGACAGAGAGAGAGATGGTGAGAGAGAATGAGAGAGGGAGACAGAGAGAGAGATGGTGATAGAGAATGAGAGAGGGAGACAGAGAGAGAGATGGTGAGAGAGATTGAGAGAGAGAGAGATGGTGAGAGACACTGAGAGAGAGGGAGACAGAGAGAGAGTAGGTGTGAGAGATTGAGAGAGAGATGGTGAGCGAGATTGAGAGAGGGAGAGACAGAGAGAGAGATGGTGAGAGAGATTGAGAGAGAGGGAGAGACAGAGAGAGAGATGGTGAGAGAGATTGAGAGAGGGAGACAGAGAGAGATATGGTGAGAGAGATTGATAGAGAGAGAGAAAGAGAGACGGTGAGAGAGATTGAGAGAGAGGGAGACAGAGAGTGAGATGGTGAGAGAGATTGAGAGAGAGGGAGACAGAGAGACAGATGGTGAGATAGATTGAGAGAGAGGGAGGCAGAGAGAGATGGTGAGAGAGATTGAGAGAGATGGAGACAGAGAGAGAGTTGGTGAGAGAAAATGAGAGAGGGAGACAGAGAGAGAGATGATGAGAGAGGAAGAGAGAGCGAGACAGAGAGTAATGGTGCGGGAGATTGAGAGAGAGGGAGACAGAGAGAGAAGGCGAGAGAGATTGAGAGAGAGGGAGACAGAGAGAGAGATGGTGATAGAGATTGAGAGAGAGGGATAGACAGAGAGAGAGATGCTGATAGAGAATTAGAGAGGGAGACAGAGAGAGAGATGGTGAGATAGATTGAGTGAGAGGGAGACAGAGAGAGATGGTGAGAGAGATTGAGATAGAGGGAGACAGAGAGAGAGAGATGGTGAGAGAGATTGAGAGAGAGGGAGACAGAGGGAGAGAAGGTGAGAGAGATTGAGAGAGAGATGGTGAGAGAGATTGAGAGAGAGGGAGAGACAGAGAGAGATGGTGAGAGAGATTGAGAGAGATGGTGAGAGAGATTGAGAGAGAGGGAGAGACAGAGAGAGAGATGGTGAGAGAGATTGAGAGAGGGAGACAGAGAGAGAGATGGTGAGAGAGATTGAGAGAGAGAGAGAAAGAGAGAGATGGTGAGTGAGATTGAGGGAGAGGGAGACAGAGAGAGAGGTGGTGAGAGAGAATGAGAGAGGGAGACAGAGAGAGAGATGGTGAGATAGATTGAGAGAGAGGGAGACAGAGAGAGATGGTGAGTGACATTGAGAGAGAGTTAGACAGAGAGAGAGATGGTGAGAGAGAATGAGAGAGGGAGACAGAGAGAGAGATGGTGAGAGAGAATGAGAGAGGGAGACAGAGAGACAGAGATGGTGAGATAGATTGAGAGAGAGGGATACAGAGAGAGATGGTGAGAGGGATTGAGAGAGAGAGAGGCAGAGAGAGAGATGGTGAGAGAGAATGAGAGAGGGAGACAGAGAGAGAGAGATGGTGAGATAGATTGAGAGAGAGGGATACAGAGAGAGATGGTGAGAGGGATTGAGAGAGACAGAGACAGATCGAGAGATGGTGAGAGAGAATGAGAGAGGGAGACAGAGAGAGAGATGGTGAGAGAGATGGAGAGAGAGGGATACAGAGAGAGAAATGGTGAGAGAGATTGAGAGAGAGGGAGACAGAGAGAGAGATGGTGAGAGAGATTGAGAGTGAGGGAGACAGAGAGAGAGATGGTGAGAGAGATTGAGAGAGAGGGAGACAGAGAGAGAGATGGTGAGAGAGATAGAGAGACAGGGAGACAGAGAGAGAGATGGTGAGAGAGATTGAGAGAGACGGAGACAGAGGGAGAGATGGTGAGAGAGATTGAGAGAGGGAGACAGAGAGAGAGTTGGTGAGAGAGATTGAGAGAGAGGGAGACAGAGAGATAGATGGTGAGAGAGATTGAGAGAGAGGGAGACAGAGAGAGAGATGGTGAGATAGATTGAGAGAGAGGGATACAGAGAGAGATGGTGAGAGGGATTGAGAGAGAGAGAGACAGAGAGAGAGATGGTGAGAGAGAATGAGAGAGGGAGACAGAGAGAGAGATGGTGAGAGGGATTGAGAGAGAGAGAGACAGAGAGAGAGATGGTGAGAGAGAATGAGAGAGGGAGACAGAGAGAGAGAGATGGTGAGATAGAGTGAGAGAGAGGGATACAGAGAGAGATGGTGAGAGGGATTGAGAGAGAGAGAGACAGAGAGAGAAATGGTGAGAGAGAATGAGAGAGGGAGACAGAGAGAGAGATGGTGAGAGAGATGGAGAGAGAGGGATACAGAGAGAGAAATGGTGAGAGAGATTGAGAGAGAGGGAGACAGAGAGAGAGATGGTGAGAGAGATTGAGAGTGATTGAGACAGAGAGAGAGATGGTGAGAGAGATTGAGAGAGAGGGAGACAGAGAGAGAGATGGTGAGAGAGATAGAGAGACAGGGAGACAGAGAGAGAGATGGTGAGAGAGATTGAGAGAGACGGAGACAGAGGGAGAGATGGTGAGAGAGAGAGAGAGGAAGACAGAGAGAGAGTTGGTGAGAGAGATTGAGAGAGAGGGAGACAGAGAGATAGGTGGTGAGAGAGATTGAGAGAGAGGGAGACAGAGAGAGAGATGGTGAGATAGATTGAGAGAGAGGGAGACAGAGAGAGAGATGGTGAGAGAGATTGAGAGAGAGGGAGACAGAGAGAGAGATGGTGAGATAGATTGAGAGAGAGGGAGACAGAGAGAGATGGTGAGTGACATTGAGAGAGAGTGAGACAGAGAGGGAGATGGTGAGAGAGAATGAGAGAGGGAGATAGAGAGAGAGATGGTGAGAGAGATTGAGAGATAGAGGAAGACAGAGAGAGAGAAATGGTGAGTGAGATTGAGGGAGAGGGAGACAGATAGAGATGGTGAGAGAGAATGAGAGAGGGAGACGGAGAGAGAGATGGTGAGATAGATTGAGAGAGAGGGAGACAGAGAGACATGGTGAGTGACATTGAGAGAGAGTTAGACAGAGAGAGAGATGGTGAGAGAGAATGAGAGAGGGAGACAGAGAGAGAGATGGTGAGAGAGAATGAGAGAGGGAGACAGAGAGAGAGATGGTGAGAGAGAATGAGAGAGGGAGACAGAGAGAGAGATGGTGAGAGAGAATGAGAGAGGGAGACTGAGAGAGAGATGGTGAGATAGATTGAGAGAGAGGGAGACAGAGAGAGATGGTGAGTGACATTGAGAGAGAGTAAGACAGAGAGAGAGATGGTGAGAGAGAATGAGAGAGGGAGACAGATAGAGAGATGGTGAGAGAGAATGAGAGAGGGAGACAGAGAGAGAGAGATGGTGAGATAGATTGAGAGAGAGGGATACAGAGAGAGATGGTGAGAGGGATTGAGAGAGAGAGAGAGAGAGAGAGAGATGGTGAGAGAGATGGAGAGAGAGGGATACAGAGAGAGATGGTGAGAGAGATTGAGAGAGAGAGAGACAGAGAGAGAGATGGTGAGAGAGATTGAGAGAGAGGGAGACAGAGAGAGAGATGGTGAGAGAGATTGAGAGAGAGAGAGACAGAGAGAGAGATGGTGAGAGAGATGGTGAGAGAGATTGAGAGAGAGGGAGACAGAGAGAGAGATGGTGAGAGAGATTGAGAGAGAGGGAGACAGAGGGAGAGATGGTGAGAGAGAGAGAGAGGGAGACAGAGAGAGAGTTGGTGAGAGAGATTGAGAGAGAGGGAGACAGAGAGAGTTGGTGTGAGAGGTTGAGAGAGAGGGAGACAGAGAGAGAGATGGTGAGATAGATTGAGAGAGAGGGAGACAGAGAGAGAGATGGTGAGAGAGATTGAGAGAGAGGGAGACAGAGAGAGAGATGGTGAGATAGATTGAGAGAGAGGGAGACAGAGAGAGATGGTGAGAGAGATTGAGAGAGAGAGAGACAGAGAGAGAGATGGTGAGAGAGATGGAGAGAGAGGGATACAGAGAGAGATGGTGAGAGAGATTGAGAGAGAGGGAGACAGAGATAGAGATGGTGAGAGAGATTGAGAGAGAGGGAGACAGAGAGAGAGATGGTGAGAGAGATTGAGAGAGAGGGAGACAGAGAGAGAGATGGTGAGAGAGATTGTGAGAGAGGGAGACAAAGGGAGAGATGGTGAGAGAGAGAGGGTGACAGAGAGAGAGTTGGTGAGAGAGATTGAGAGAGAGGGAGACAGAGAGAGTTGGTGAGAGAGATTGAGAGAGAGGGAGACAGAGAGAGAGATCGTGAGATAGATTGAGAGAGAGGGAGACAGAGAGAGAGATGGTGAGAGAGATTGAGAGAGAGGGAGACAGAGAGAGAGATGGTGAGATAGATTGAGAGAGATGGAGACAGAGAGAGATGGTGAGTGACATTGAGAGAGAGTGAGACAGAGAGAGAGATGGTGAGAGAGATTGAGAGAGGGAGACAGAGAGATGGTGAGAGAGATTGAGAGAGAGAGAGAAAGAGAGAGATGGTGAGTGAGATTGAGGGAGAGGGAGACAGAGAGAGAGATGGTGAGATAGATTGAGAGAGAGGGAGAAAGAGAGAGATGGTGAGTGACATTGAGAGAGAGTTAGGCAGAGAGAGATATGGTGAGAGAGATTGAGAGAGAGATGGTGAGAGAGATTGAGAGGGGAGAGACAGAGAGAGAGATGGTGAGAGAGATTGAGAGAGAGGGAGAGACAGAGAGAGAGATGGTGAGAGAGATTGAGAGAGGGAGACAGAGAGAGAGATGGTGAGATAGATTGAGAGAGAGAGAGAAAGAGAGACGGTGAGAGAGATTGAGAGAGTGGGAGACAGAGAGTGAGATGGTGAGAGAGATTGAGAGAGAGGGAGACAGAGGGAGAGATGGTGAGAGAGAATGAGAGAGGGAGACAGAGAGAGAGGTGTGAGAGATTGAGAGAGAGATGGCGAGAGAGATTGAGAGAGGGAGACCGAGAGAGATATGGTGAGAGAGATTGAGAGAGAGAGAGAAAGAGAGACGGTGAGAGAGATTGAGAGAAAGGGAGACAGAGAGAGAGATGGTGAGAGAGATTGAGAGAGAGGGAGACAGAGAGAGAGATGGTGAGAGAGATTGAGAGAGAGGGAGACAGAGAGAGAGATGGTGAGAGATATTGTGAGGGAGGGAGACAGAGAGAGAAATGGTGAGAGAGATTGAGAGAGAGGGAGACAGAGAGAGAGATGGTGAGAGAGATTCAGAGAGAGGGAGAGAGAGAGAGAGATGGTGAGAGAGATTCAGAGAGGGAGACAGAGAGAGAGATGGTGAGAGAGATTTTGAGAGAGAGAGAAAGAGAGAGATGGTGAGTGAGATTGAGAGAGAGCGAGACAGAGAGAGAGATGGTGAGAGAGATTGAGAGAGAGGGAGACAGAGAGAGAGATGGTGAGAGAGATTCAGAGAGGGAGACAGAGAGAGAGATGGCGAGAGAGATTTTGAGAGAGAGAGAAATAGAGAGATGGTGCGTGAGATTGAGAGAGAGGGAGACAGAGAGAGAGATGGTGAGAGAGATTGAGACAGAGGGAGACAGAGAGAGAGATGGTGAGAGAGATTGAGAGAGAGGGGGACAGAGAAAGAGATGGTGAGAGAGAATTAGAGAGGGAGACAGAGAGAGAGATGTTGAGAGAGATTGAGAGAGAGGGGGACAGAGAAAGAGATGGTGAGAGAGAATTAGAGAGGGAGACAGAGAGAGAGATGTTGAGAGAGATTGAGAGAGAGGGAGACAGAGAGAGAGATGGTGAGAGAGATTGAGAGAGAGGGGGACAGAGAGAGAGATGGTGAGAGAGAATGAGAGAGGGAGACACAGAGAGAGATGGTGAGAGAGATTGAGAGAGAGGGAGACAGAGAGAGAGATGGTGGGAGAGATTGAGAGAGAGGGAGACAGAGAGAGAGATGGTGAGAGAGAATGAGAGAGGGAGACAGAGAGAGAGATGGTGAGTGAGATTCAGAGAGAGAGAGATGGTGAGAGACAATGAGAGAGAGGGAGACAGAGAGAGAGATGGTGAGAGAGATTGAGAGAGAGGGAGACAGAGAGAGAGATGGTGAGAGAGATTGAGAGAGAGGGAGACAGAGAGAGAGATGGTGAGAGAGATTGAGAGAGAAGGAGACAGAGAGAGAGATGGTGAGAGAAATTGAGAGAGAGGGAGACAGAGAGAGAGAGATGGTGAGAGAGATTGAGAGAGAGGGAGACAGAGAGAGAGATGGTGAGTGACATTGAGAGAGAGTGAGACAGAGAGAGAGATGGTGAGAGAGATTGAGAGAGGGAGACAGAGAGGTGGTGAGAGAGATTGAGAGAGAGAAAGAGAGAGATGGTGAGTGAGATTGAGGGAGAGGGAGACAGAGAGAGAGATGGTGAGATAGATTGAGAGAGAGGGAGATAGAGAGAGATGGTGAGTGACATTGAGAGAGAGTGAGACAGAGAGAGAGATGGTGAGAGAGATTGAGAGAGGGAGACAGAGAGATGGTGAGAGAGATTGAGAGAGAGAGAGAAAGAGAGAGATGGTGAGTGAGATTGAGGGAGAGGGAGACAGAGAGAGAGATGGTGAGATAGATTGAGAGAGAGGGAGAAAGAGAGAGATGGTGAGTGACATTGAGAGAGAGTTAGACAGAGAGAGATATGGTGAGAGAGATTTAGAGAGAGATGGTGAGAGAGATTGAGAGGGGAGAGACAGAGAGAGAGATGGTGAGAGAGATTGAGAGAGAGGGAGAGACAGAGAGAGAGATGGTGGGAGAGATTGAGAGAGAGGGAGACAGAGAGAGAGATGGTGAGAGAGAATGAGAGAGGGAGACAGAGAGAGAGATGGTGAGTGAGATTGAGAGAGAGAGAGATGGTGAGAGACACTGAGAGAGAGGGAGACAGAGAGAGAGATGGTGAGAGAGATTGAGAGAGAGGGAGACAGAGAGAGAGATGGTGAGAGACATTGAGAGAGAGGGAGACAGAGAGAGAGATGGTGAGAGAGATTGAGAGAGAAGGAGACAGAGAGAGAGATGGTGAGAGAAATTGAGAGAGAGGGAGACAGAGAGAGAGAGATGGTGAGAGAGATTGAGAGAGAGGGAGACAGAGAGAGAGATGGTGAGAGAGAATGAGAGAGAGGGAGACAGAGAGAGAGATGGTGAGAGAGAATGAGAGAGGGAGACAGAGAGATGGTGAGAGAGATTGAGAGAGAGGGAGACAGAGAGAGAGATGGTGAGAGAGATTGAGAGAGAGGGGGACAGAGAGAGTGATGGTGAGAGAGAATGAGAGAGGGAGACAGAGAGAGAGATGGTGAGAGAGATTGAGAGAGAGGGAGACAGAGAGAGAGATGGTGGGAGAGATTGAGAGAGAGGGAGACAGAGAGAGAGATGGTGAGAGAGAATGAGAGAGGGAGACAGAGAGAGAGATGGTGAGAGAGATTCAGAGAGGGAGACAGAGAGAGAGATGGTGAGAGAGATTTTGAGAGAGAGAGAAAGAGAGAGATGGTGAGTGAGATTGAGAGAGAGGGAGACAGAGAGAGAGATGGTGAGAGAGATTGAGAGAGAGGGAGACAGAGAGAGAGATGGTGAGAGAGATTCAGAGAGGGAGACAGAGAGAGAGATGGTGAGAGAGATTTTGAGAGAGAGAGAAAGAGAGAGATGGTGAGTGAGATTGAGAGAAAGGGAGACAGAGAGAGAGATGGTGAGAGAGATTGAGAGAGAGGGAGAAGAGAGAGAGATGGTGAGAGAGATTGAGAGAGAGGGGGACAGAGAAAGAGATGGTGAGAGAGAATTAGAGAGGGAGACAGAGAGAGAGATGTTGAGAGAGATTGAGAGAGAGGGAGACAGAGAGAGAGATGGTGAGAGAGAATGAGAGAGGGAGACAGAGAGATGGTGAGAGAGATTGAGAGAGAGGGAGACAGAGAGAGAGATGGTGAGAGAGATTGAGAGAGAGGGGGACAGAGAGAGAGATGGTGAGAGAGAATGAGAGAGGGAGACAGAGAGAGAGATTGTGAGAGAGATTGAGAGAGAGGGAGACAGAGAGAGAGATGGTGGGAGAGATTGAGAGAGAGGGAGACAGAGAGAGAGATGGTGTGAGAGAATGAGAGAGGGAGACAGAGAGAGAGATGGTGAGTGAGATTGAGAGAGAGCGAGATGGTGAGAGACACTGAGAGAGAGGGAGACAGAGAGAGAGATGGTGAGAGAGATTGAGAGAGAGGGAGACAGTGAGAGAGATGGTGAGAGAGATTGAGAGAGGGAGAGACAGACAGAGAGATGGTGAGTGAGATTGAGAGAGAAGGAGACAGATAGAGATGGTGAGAGAAATTGAGAGAGAGGGAGACAGAGAGAGAGAGATGGTGAGAGATATTGTGAGGGAGGGTGACAGAGAGAGAGATGGTGAGAGAGATTGAGAGAGAGGGAGACAGAGAGAGAGATGGTGAGAGAGAATGAGAGAGGGAGACAGAGAGATGGTGAGAGAGATTGAGAGAGAGGGAGACAGAGAGTGAGATGGTGAGAGAGATTGAGAGAGAGGGGGACAGAGAAAGAGATGGTGAGAGAGAATGAGAGAGAGGGAGACAGAGAGAGAGATGGTGGGAGAGATTGAGAGAGAGGGAGACAGAGAGAGAGATGGTGAGAGAGAATGAGAGAGGGAGACAGAGAGAGAGATGGTGAGAGAGATTGAGAGAGATGGAGACAGAGAGAGAGATGGTGAGAGACACTGAGAAAGAGGGAGACAGAGAGAGAGATGGTGAGAGAGATTGAGAGAGAGGGAGACAGAGAGAGAGATGGTGAGAGAGATTGAGAGAGAGGGAGACAGAGAGAGAGATGGTGAGAGAGATTGAGAGAGAAGGAGACAGAGAGAGATGGTGAGAGAGACTGACAGAGAGGGAGACAGAGAGAGAGATGGTGAGAGAGATTGAGAGAGAGGGAGACAGAGAGAGAGATGGTGAGAGAGATTGAGAGAGAGGGAGACAGAGAGAGAGATGGTGAGAGAGATTGATAGAGAGAGAGACAGAGAGATAGAAGGTGAGTGACATGGAGAGAGAGGGAGACAGAGAGAGAGATGGTGAGAGAGAATGAGAGAGTGAGACAGAGACAGAGATGGTGAGATAGATTGAGAGCGACGGAGACAGAGAGAGAATTGGTGAGTGACATTGAGAGAGAGTTAGACGGAGAGAGAGATGGTGAGAGAGAATGAGAGAGGAAGACAGAGAGAGAGATGGTGAGATAGATTGAGAGCGAGGGAGACAGACAGAGAGATGGTGAGAGAGATTGAGAGAGAGGGAGACAGAGAGAGATGGTGAGAGAGATTGAGAGAGAGGGAGACAGAGAGAGAGAGATGATGAGAGAGATTGAGAGAGAGGGAGAGAGAGAAAGAGATGGTGAGAGAGATTGAGAGAGAGAGAGACAGAGAGAGAGATGGTGAGAGAGATTGAGAGAGAGGGAGACAGAGAGAGAGATGGTGAGTGAGATTGAGAGAGAGAGAGATGGTGGGAGAGATTGAGAGAGAGAGAGACAGAGAGAGAGATGGTGAGAGAGATTGAGAGAGAGGGAGACAGAGATAGATGGTGAGAGAGATGGAGAGAGAGGGATACAGAGAGAGATGGTGAGAGAGATTGAGAGAGAGGGAGACAGAGAGAGAGATGGTGAGAGAGATTGAGAGAGAGGGAGACAGAGAGAGATGGTGAGAGAGATTGAGAGAGAGGGAGACAGAGAGAGAGATGGTGAGAGAGATTGAGAGAGAGGGAGACACAGGGAGAGATGGTCAGAGAGATTGAGAGGGAGACACAGAGAGAGATGGTGAGAGAGAATGAGAGAGGGAGACAGAGAGAGAGATGGTGAGAGAGAATGAGAGAGGGAGACAGAGAGAGAGATGGTGATAGAGAATGAGAGAGGGAGACAGAGAGAGAGATGGTGAGAGAGATTGAGAGAGAGAGAGATGGTGAGAGACACTGAGAGAGAGGGAGACAGAGAGAGAGTAGGTGTGAGAGATTGAGAGAGAGATGGTGAGCGAGATTGAGAGAGGGAGAGACAGAGAGAGAGATGGTGAGAGAGATTGAGAGAGAGGGAGAGACAGAGAGAGAGATGGTGAGAGAGATTGAGAGAGGGAGACAGAGAGAGATATGGTGAGAGAGATTGATAGAGAGAGAGAAAGAGAGACGGTGAGAGAGATTGAGAGAGAGGGAGACAGAGAGTGAGATGGTGAGAGAGATTGAGAGAGAGGGAGACAGAGAGACAGATGGTGAGATAGATTGAGAGAGAGGGAGGCAGAGAGAGATGGTGAGAGAGATTGAGAGAGATGGAGACAGAGAGAGAGTTGGTGAGAGAAAATGAGAGAGGGAGACAGAGAGAGAGATGATGAGAGAGGAAGAGAGAGCGAGACAGAGAGTAATGGTGCGGGAGATTGAGAGAGAGGGAGACAGAGAGAGAGATGGTGAGAGAGATTGATAGAGAGAGAGACAGAGAGAGAGATGGTGAGAGAGATTGAGAGAGAAGGAGACAGAGAGAGATGGTGAGAGAGACTGACAGAGAGGGAGACAGAGAGAGAGATGGTGAGAGAGATTGAGAGAGAGGGAGACAGAGAGAGAGATGGTGAGAGAGATTGAGAGAGAGGGAGACAGAGAGAGAGATGGTGAGAGAGATTGATAGAGAGAGAGACAGAGAGATAGAAGGTGAGTGACATGGAGAGAGAGGGAGACAGAGAGAGAGATGGTGAGAGAGAATGAGAGAGTGAGACAGAGACAGAGATGGTGAGATAGATTGAGAGCGACGGAGACAGAGAGAGAATTGGTGAGTGACATTGAGAGAGAGTTAGACGGAGAGAGAGATGGTGAGAGAGAATGAGAGAGGAAGACAGAGAGAGAGATGGTGAGATAGATTGAGAGCGAGGGAGACAGACAGAGAGATGGTGAGAGAGATTGAGAGAGAGGGAGACAGAGAGAGATGGTGAGAGAGATTGAGAGAGAGGGAGACAGAGAGAGAGAGATGATGAGAGAGATTGAGAGAGAGGGAGAGAGAGAAAGAGATGGTGAGAGAGATTGAGAGAGAGAGAGACAGAGAGAGAGATGGTGAGAGAGATTGAGAGAGAGGGAGACAGAGAGAGAGATGGTGAGTGAGATTGAGAGAGAGAGAGATGGTGGGAGAGATTGAGAGAGAGAGAGACAGAGAGAGAGATGGTGAGAGAGATTGAGAGAGAGGGAGACAGAGATAGATGGTGAGAGAGATGGAGAGAGAGGGATACAGAGAGAGATGGTGAGAGAGATTGAGAGAGAGGGAGACAGAGAGAGAGATGGTGAGAGAGATTGAGAGAGAGGGAGACAGAGAGAGATGGTGAGAGAGATTGAGAGAGAGGGAGACAGAGAGAGAGATGGTGAGAGAGATTGAGAGAGAGGGAGACGCAGGGAGAGATGGTCAGAGAGATTGAGAGGGAGACACAGAGAGAGATGGTGAGAGAGAATGAGAGAGGGAGACAGAGAGAGAGATGGTGAGAGAGAATGAGAGAGGGAGACAGAGAGAGAGATGGTGATAGAGAATGAGAGAGGGAGACAGAGAGAGAGATGGTGAGAGAGATTGAGAGAGAGAGAGATGGTGAGAGACACTGAGAGAGAGGGAGACAGAGAGAGAGTAGGTGTGAGAGATTGAGAGAGAGATGGTGAGCGAGATTGAGAGAGGGAGAGACAGAGAGAGAGATGGTGAGAGAGATTGAGAGAGAGGGAGAGACAGAGAGAGAGATGGTGAGAGAGATTGAGAGAGGGAGACAGAGAGAGATATGGTGAGAGAGATTGATAGAGAGAGAGAAAGAGAGACGGTGAGAGAGATTGAGAGAGAGGGAGACAGAGAGTGAGATGGTGAGAGAGATTGAGAGAGAGGGAGACAGAGAGACAGATGGTGAGATAGATTGAGAGAGAGGGAGGCAGAGAGAGATGGTGAGAGAGATTGAGAGAGATGGAGACAGAGAGAGAGTTGGTGAGAGAAAATGAGAGAGGGAGACAGAGAGAGAGATGATGAGAGAGGAAGAGAGAGCGAGACAGAGAGTAATGGTGCGGGAGATTGAGAGAGAGGGAGACAGAGAGAGAAGGCGAGAGAGATTGAGAGAGAGGGAGACAGAGAGAGAGATGGTGATAGAGATTGAGAGAGAGGGATAGACAGAGAGAGAGATGCTGATAGAGAATTAGAGAGGGAGACAGAGAGAGAGATGGTGAGATAGATTGAGTGAGAGGGAGACAGAGAGAGATGGTGAGAGAGATTGAGATAGAGGGAGACAGAGAGAGAGAGATGGTGAGAGAGATTGAGAGAGAGGGAGACAGAGGGAGAGAAGGTGAGAGAGATTGAGAGAGAGATGGTGAGAGAGATTGAGAGAGAGGGAGAGACAGAGAGAGATGGTGAGAGAGATTGAGAGAGATGGTGAGAGAGATTGAGAGAGAGGGAGAGACAGAGAGAGAGATGGTGAGAGAGATTGAGAGAGGGAGACAGAGAGAGAGATGGTGAGAGAGATTGAGAGAGAGAGAGAAAGAGAGAGATGGTGAGTGAGATTGAGGGAGAGGGAGACAGAGAGAGAGGTGGTGAGAGAGAATGAGAGAGGGAGACAGAGAGAGAGATGGTGAGATAGATTGAGAGAGAGGGAGACAGAGAGAGATGGTGAGTGACATTGAGAGAGAGTTAGACAGAGAGAGAGATGGTGAGAGAGAATGAGAGAGGGAGACAGAGAGAGAGATGGTGAGAGAGAATGAGAGAGGGAGACAGAGAGACAGAGATGGTGAGATAGATTGAGAGAGAGGGATACAGAGAGAGATGGTGAGAGGGATTGAGAGAGAGAGAGGCAGAGAGAGAGATGGTGAGAGAGAATGAGAGAGGGAGACAGAGAGAGAGAGATGGTGAGATAGATTGAGAGAGAGGGATACAGAGAGAGATGGTGAGAGGGATTGAGAGAGACAGAGACAGATCGAGAGATGGTGAGAGAGAATGAGAGAGGGAGACAGAGAGAGAGATGGTGAGAGAGATGGAGAGAGAGGGATACAGAGAGAGAAATGGTGAGAGAGATTGAGAGAGAGGGAGACAGAGAGAGAGATGGTGAGAGAGATTGAGAGTGAGGGAGACAGAGAGAGAGATGGTGAGAGAGATTGAGAGAGAGGGAGACAGAGAGAGAGATGGTGAGAGAGATAGAGAGACAGGGAGACAGAGAGAGAGATGGTGAGAGAGATTGAGAGAGACGGAGACAGAGGGAGAGATGGTGAGAGAGATTGAGAGAGGGAGACAGAGAGAGAGTTGGTGAGAGAGATTGAGAGAGAGGGAGACAGAGAGATAGATGGTGAGAGAGATTGAGAGAGAGGGAGACAGAGAGAGAGATGGTGAGATAGATTGAGAGAGAGGGATACAGAGAGAGATGGTGAGAGGGATTGAGAGAGAGAGAGACAGAGAGAGAGATGGTGAGAGAGAATGAGAGAGGGAGACAGAGAGAGAGATGGTGAGAGGGATTGAGAGAGAGAGAGACAGAGAGAGAGATGGTGAGAGAGAATGAGAGAGGGAGACAGAGAGAGAGAGATGGTGAGTTAGAGTGAGAGAGAGGGATACAGAGAGAGATGGTGAGAGGGATTGAGAGAGAGAGAGACAGAGAGAGAAATGGTGAGAGAGAATGAGAGAGGGAGACAGAGAGAGAGATGGTGAGAGAGATGGAGAGAGAGGGATACAGAGAGAGAAATGGTGAGAGAGATTGAGAGAGAGGGAGACAGAGAGAGAGATGGTGAGAGAGATTGAGAGTGATTGAGACAGAGAGAGAGATGGTGAGAGAGATTGAGAGAGAGGGAGACAGAGAGAGAGATGGTGAGAGAGATAGAGAGACAGGGAGACAGAGAGAGAGATGGTGAGAGAGATTGAGAGAGACGGAGACAGAGGGAGAGATGGTGAGAGAGAGAGAGAGGAAGACAGAGAGAGAGTTGGTGAGAGAGATTGAGAGAGAGGGAGACAGAGAGATAGGTGGTGAGAGAGATTGAGAGAGAGGGAGACAGAGAGAGAGATGGTGAGATAGATTGAGAGAGAGGGAGACAGAGAGAGAGATGGTGAGAGAGATTGAGAGAGAGGGAGACAGAGAGAGAGATGGTGAGATAGATTGAGAGAGAGGGAGACAGAGAGAGATGGTGAGTGACATTGAGAGAGAGTGAGACAGAGAGGGAGATGGTGAGAGAGAATGAGAGAGGGAGATAGAGAGAGAGATGGTGAGAGAGATTGAGAGATAGAGGAAGACAGAGAGAGAGAAATGGTGAGTGAGATTGAGGGAGAGGGAGACAGATAGAGATGGTGAGAGAGAATGAGAGAGGGAGACGGAGAGAGAGATGGTGAGATAGATTGAGAGAGAGGGAGACAGAGAGACATGGTGAGTGACATTGAGAGAGAGTTAGACAGAGAGAGAGATGGTGAGAGAGAATGAGAGAGGGAGACAGAGAGAGAGATGGTGAGAGAGAATGAGAGAGGGAGACAGAGAGAGAGATGGTGAGAGAGAATGAGAGAGGGAGACAGAGAGAGAGATGGTGAGAGAGAATGAGAGAGGGAGACTGAGAGAGAGATGGTGAGATAGATTGAGAGAGAGGGAGACAGAGAGAGATGGTGAGTGACATTGAGAGAGAGTAAGACAGAGAGAGAGATGGTGAGAGAGAATGAGAGAGGGAGACAGATAGAGAGATGGTGAGAGAGAATGAGAGAGGGAGACAGAGAGAGAGAGATGGTGAGATAGATTGAGAGAGAGGGATACAGAGAGAGATGGTGAGAGGGATTGAGAGAGAGAGAGAGAGAGAGAGAGATGGTGAGAGAGATGGAGAGAGAGGGATACAGAGAGAGATGGTGAGAGAGATTGAGAGAGAGAGAGACAGAGAGAGAGATGGTGAGAGAGATTGAGAGAGAGGGAGACAGAGAGAGAGATGGTGAGAGAGATTGAGAGAGAGAGAGACAGAGAGAGAGATGGTGAGAGAGATGGTGAGAGAGATTGAGAGAGAGGGAGACAGAGAGAGAGATGGTGAGAGAGATTGAGAGAGAGGGAGACAGAGGGAGAGATGGTGAGAGAGAGAGAGAGGGAGACAGAGAGAGAGTTGGTGAGAGAGATTGAGAGAGAGGGAGACAGAGAGAGTTGGTGTGAGAGGTTGAGAGAGAGGGAGACAGAGAGAGAGATGGTGAGATAGATTGAGAGAGAGGGAGACAGAGAGAGAGATGGTGAGAGAGATTGAGAGAGAGGGAGACAGAGAGAGAGATGGTGAGATAGATTGAGAGAGAGGGAGACAGAGAGAGATGGTGAGAGAGATTGAGAGAGAGAGAGACAGAGAGAGAGATGGTGAGAGAGATGGAGAGAGAGGGATACAGAGAGAGATGGTGAGAGAGATTGAGAGAGAGGGAGACAGAGATAGAGATGGTGAGAGAGATTGAGAGAGAGGGAGACAGAGAGAGAGATGGTGAGAGAGATTGAGAGAGAGGGAGACAGAGAGAGAGATGGTGAGAGAGATTGTGAGAGAGGGAGACAAAGGGAGAGATGGTGAGAGAGAGAGGGTGACAGAGAGAGAGTTGGTGAGAGAGATTGAGAGAGAGGGAGACAGAGAGAGTTGGTGAGGGAGATTGAGAGAGAGGGAGACAGAGAGAGAGATCGTGAGATAGATTGAGAGAGAGGGAGACAGAGAGAGAGATGGTGAGAGAGATTGAGAGAGAGGGAGACAGAGAGAGAGATGGTGAGATAGATTGAGAGAGAGGGAGACAGAGAGAGATGGTGAGTGACATTGAGAGAGAGTGAGACAGAGAGAGAGATGGTGAGAGAGATTGAGAGAGGGAGACAGAGAGATGGTGTGAGAGATTGAGAGAGAGAGAGAAAGAGAGAGATGGTGAGTGAGATTGAGGGAGAGGGAGACAGAGAGAGAGATGGTGAGATAGATTGAGAGAGAGGGAGAAAGAGAGAGATGGTGAGTGACATTGAGAGAGAGTTAGGCAGAGAGAGATATGGTGAGAGAGATTGAGAGAGAGATGGTGAGAGAGATTGAGAGGGGAGAGACAGAGAGAGAGATGGTGAGAGAGATTGAGAGAGGGAGACAGAGAGAGAGATGGTGAGATAGATTGAGAGAGAGAGAGAAAGAGAGACGGTGAGAGAGATTGAGAGAGTGGGAGACAGAGAGTGAGATGGTGAGAGAGATTGAGAGAGAGGGAGACAGAGGGAGAGATGGTGAGAGAGAATGAGAGAGGGAGACAGAGAGAGAGGTGTGAGAGATTGAGAGAGAGATGGCGAGAGAGATTGAGAGAGGGAGACCGAGAGAGATATGGTGAGAGAGATTGAGAGAGAGAGAGAAAGAGAGACGGTGAGAGAGATTGAGAGAAAGGGAGACAGAGAGAGAGATGGTGAGAGAGATTGAGAGAGAGGGAGACAGAGAGAGAGATGGTGAGAGAGATTGAGAGAGAGGGAGACAGAGAGAGAGATGGTGAGAGATATTGTGAGGGAGGGAGACAGAGAGAGAAATGGTGAGAGAGATTGAGAGAGAGGGAGACAGAGAGAGAGATGGTGAGAGAGATTCAGAGAGAGGGAGAGAGAGAGAGAGATGGTGAGAGAGATTCAGAGAGGCAGACAGAGAGAGAGATGGTGAGAGAGATTTTGAGAGAGAGAGAAAGAGAGAGATGGTGAGTGAGATTGAGAGAGAGGGAGACAGAGAGAGAGATGGTGAGAGAGATTGAGAGAGAGGGAGACAGAGAGAGAGATGGTGAGAGAGATTCAGAGAGGGAGACAGAGAGAGAGATGGCGAGAGAGATTTTGAGAGAGAGAGAAATAGAGAGATGGTGCGTGAGATTGAGAGAGAGGGAGACAGAGAGAGAGATGGTGAGAGAGATTGAGACAGAGGGAGACAGAGAGAGAGATGGTGAGAGAGATTGAGAGAGAGGGGGACAGAGAAAGAGATGGTGAGAGAGAATTAGAGAGGGAGACAGAGAGAGAGATGTTGAGAGAGATTGAGAGAGAGGGAGACAGAGAGAGAGATGGTGAGAGAGAATGAGAGAGGGAGACAGAGAGATGGTGAGAGAGATTGAGAGAGAGGGAGACAGAGAGAGAGATGGTGAGAGAGATTGAGAGAGAGGGGGACAGAGAGAGAGATGGTGAGAGAGAATGAGAGAGGGAGACACAGAGAGAGATGGTGAGAGAGATTGAGAGAGAGGGAGACAGAGAGAGAGATGGTGGGAGAGATTGAGAGAGAGGGAGACAGAGAGAGAGATGGTGAGAGAGAATGAGAGAGGGAGACAGAGAGAGAGATGGTGAGTGAGATTCAGAGAGAGAGAGATGGTGAGAGACAATGAGAGAGAGGGAGACAGAGAGAGAGATGGTGAGAGAGATTGAGAGAGAGGGAGACAGAGAGAGAGATGGTGAGAGAGATTGAGAGAGAGGGAGACAGAGAGAGAGATGGTGAGAGAGATTGAGAGAGAAGGAGACAGAGAGAGAGATGGTGAGAGAAATTGAGAGAGAGGGAGACAGAGAGAGAGAGATGGTGAGAGAGATTGAGAGAGAGGGAGACAGAGAGAGAGATGGTGAGTGACATTGAGAGAGAGTGAGACAGAGAGAGAGATGGTGAGAGAGATTGAGAGAGGGAGACAGAGAGGTGGTGAGAGAGATTGAGAGAGAGAAAGAGAGAGATGGTGAGTGAGATTGAGGGAGAGGGAGACAGAGAGAGAGATGGTGAGATAGATTGAGAGAGAGGGAGATAGAGAGAGATGGTGAGTGACATTGAGAGAGAGTGAGACAGAGAGAGAGATGGTGAGAGAGATTGAGAGAGGGAGACAGAGAGATGGTGAGAGAGATTGAGAGAGAGAGAGAAAGAGAGAGATGGTGAGTGAGATTGAGGGAGAGGGAGACAGAGAGAGAGATGGTGAGATAGATTGAGAGAGAGGGAGAAAGAGAGAGATGGTGAGTGACATTGAGAGAGAGTTAGACAGAGAGAGATATGGTGAGAGAGATTTAGAGAGAGATGGTGAGAGAGATTGAGAGGGGAGAGACAGAGAGAGAGATGGTGAGAGAGATTGAGAGAGAGGGAGAGACAGAGAGAGAGATGGTGGGAGAGATTGAGAGAGAGGGAGACAGAGAGAGAGATGGTGAGAGAGAATGAGAGAGGGAGACAGAGAGAGAGATGGTGAGTGAGATTGAGAGAGAGAGAGATGGTGAGAGACACTGAGAGAGAGGGAGACAGAGAGAGAGATGGTGAGAGAGATTGAGAGAGAGGGAGACAGAGAGAGAGATGGTGAGAGACATTGAGAGAGAGGGAGACAGAGAGAGAGATGGTGAGAGAGATTGAGAGAGAAGGAGACAGAGAGAGAGATGGTGAGAGAAATTGAGAGAGAGGGAGACAGAGAGAGAGAGATGGTGAGAGAGATTGAGAGAGAGGGAGACAGAGAGAGAGATGGTGAGAGAGAATGAGAGAGAGGGAGACAGAGAGAGAGATGGTGAGAGAGAATGAGAGAGGGAGACAGAGAGATGGTGAGAGAGATTGAGAGAGAGGGAGACAGAGAGAGAGATGGTGAGAGAGATTGAGAGAGAGGGGGACAGAGAGAGTGATGGTGAGAGAGAATGAGAGAGGGAGACAGAGAGAGAGATGGTGAGAGAGATTGAGAGAGAGGGAGACAGAGAGAGAGATGGTGGGAGAGATTGAGAGAGAGGGAGACAGAGAGAGAGATGGTGAGAGAGAATGAGAGAGGGAGACAGAGAGAGAGATGGTGAGTGAGATTGAGAGAGAGAGAGATGGTGAGAGACACTGAGAGAGAGGGAGACAGAGAGAGAGATGGTGAGAGAGAGTGAGAGAGAGGGAGACAGAGAGAGAGATGGTGAGAGAGATTGAGAGAGAGGGAGACAGAGAGAGAGATGGTGAGAGAGATTGAGAGAGAAGGAGACAGAGAAAGAGATGGTGAGAGAGAATTAGAGAGGGAGACAGAGAGAGAGATGTTGAGAGAGATTGAGAGAGAGGGAGACAGAGAGAGAGATGGTGAGAGAGAATGAGAGAGGGAGACAGAGAGATGGTGAGAGAGATTGAGAGAGAGGGAGACAGAGAGAGAGATGGTGAGAGAGATTGAGAGAGAGGGGGACAGAGAGAGAGATGGTGAGAGAGAATGAGAGAGGGAGACAGAGAGAGAGATGGTGAGAGAGATTGAGAGAGAGGGAGACAGAGAGAGAGATGGTGAGAGAGATTGAGAGGGAGGGAGACAGAGAGAGAGATGGTGAGAGAGAATGAGAGAGGGAGACAGAGAGAGAGATGGTGAGAGAGATTGAGAGAGAGGGAGACAGAGAGAGAGATCGTGAGAGAGAATGAGAGAAGGATACAGAGAGAGAGATGGTGAGTGAGATTGAGAGAGAGAGAGATGGTGAGAGACACTGAGAGAGAGGGAGACAGAGAGAGAGATGGTGAGAGAGATTGAGAGAGAGGGAGACAGAGAGAGAGATGGTGAGAGAGATTGAGAGAGATGGTGAGAGAGATTGAGAGAGAAGGAGACAGAGAGAGATGGTGAGAGAAATTGAGAGAGAGGGAGACAGAGAGAGAGAGATGGTGAGAGAGATTGAGAGAGAGGGAGACAGAGCGAGAGATGGTGAGAGAGAATGAGAGAGAGGGAGACAGAGAGAGAGATGGTGAGAGATATTGTGAGGGAGGGAGACAGCGAGAGAGATGGTGAGAGAGATTGAGAGAGAGGGAGACAGAGAGAGAGATGGTGAGAGAGATTGAGAGAGAGGGAGTCAGATAGAGAGATGGTGAGAGAGAATGAGAGAGGGAGACAGAGAGATGGTGAGAGAGATTGAGAGAGAGGGAGACAGAGAGTGAGATGGTGAGAGAGATTGAGAGAGAGGGGGACAGAGAAAGAGATGGTGAGAGAGAATGAGAGAGAGGGAGACAGTGAGATAGATGGTGAGAGAGAATGAGAGAGGGAGACAGAGAGAGAGATGGTGAGAGAGATTGAGAGAGATGGAGACAGAGAGAGAGATGGTGAGTGAGATTGAGAGAGAGAGAGATGGTGAAAGACACTGAGAAAGAGGGAGACAGAGAGAGAGATGGTGAGAGAGATAGAGAGAGAGACGGTGAGAGAGATTGAGAGAGAGGGAGACAGAGAGAGAGATGGTGAGAGAGATTGAGAGAGAAGGAGACAGAGAGAGAGATGGTGAGAGAGATTGAGAGAGAGAGAGACAGAGAGATGGTGAGAGAGACTGAGAGAGAGGGAGACAGAGAGAGGGATGGTGAGAGAGATTGAGAGAGAGGGAGACAGAGAGAGAGATGGTGAGTGACATTGAGAGAGAGCGTGACAGAGAGAGAGATGGTGAGAGAGAATGAGAGAGGGAGACAGAGAGAGAGATGGTGAGAGAGATTGAGAGAGAGGGAGACAGAGAGAGAGATGGTGAGAGAGAATGAGAGAGGGATACAGAGAGAGAGATGGTGAGTGAGATTGAGAGAGAGAGAGATGGTGAGAGACACTGAGAGAGAGGGAGACAGAGAGAGAGATGGTGAGAGAGATTGAGAGAGAGGGAGACAGAGAGAGAGATGGTGAGAGAGATTGAGAGAGATGGTGAGAGAGATTGAGAGAGAAGGAGACAGAGAGAGATGGTGAGAGATATTGAGAGAGAGGGAGACAGAGAGAGAGAGATGGTGAGAGAGATTGAGAGAGAGGGAGACAGAGCGAGAGATGGTGAGAGAGAATGAGAGAGAGGGAGACAGAGAGAGAGATGGTGAGAGATATTGTGAGGGAGGGAGACAGAGAGAGAGATGGTGAGAGAGATTGAGAGAGAGGGAGACAGAGAGAGAGATGGTGAGAGAGATTGAGAGAGAGGGAGTCAGATAGAGAGATGGTGAGATAGAATGAGAGAGGGAGACAGAGAGATGGTGAGAGAGATTGAGAGAGAGGGAGACAGAGAGTGAGATGGTGAGAGAGATTGAGAGAGAGGGGGACAGAGAAAGAGATGGTGAGAGAGAATGAGAGAGAGGGAGACAGTGAGAGAGATGGTGAGAGAGAATGAGAGAGGGAGACAGAGAGAGAGATGGTGAGAGAGATTGAGAGAGATGGAGACAGAGAGAGAGATGGTGAGTGAGATTGAGAGAGAGAGAGATGGTGAAAGACACTGAGAAAGAGGGAGACAGAGAGAGAGATGGTGAGAGAGATTGAGAGAGAGGGAGACAGAGAGAGATGGTGAGAGAGATTGAGAGAGAAGGAGACAGAGAGAGAGATGGTGAGAGAGATTGAGAGAGAGAGAGACAGAGAGATGGTGAGAGAGACTGAGAGAGAGGGAGACAGAGAGAGGGATGGTGAGAGAGATTGAGAGAGAGGGAGACAGAGAGAGAGATGGTGAGTGACATTGAGAGAGAGCGTGACAGAGAGAGAGAGATGGTGAGAGGGATTGAGAGAGAGGGAGACAGAGAGAGAGAGATGGTGAGAGTGATTGAGAGAGATGGAGACAGAGAGAGAGATGGTGAGAAAGATTGATAGAGAGAGAGACAGAGAGATAGAAGGTGAGTGACATGGAGAGAGAGGGAGACAGAGAGAGAAATGGTGAGAGAGAAAGAGAGGGAGACAGAGAGAGAGATGGTGAGAGAGAATGAGAGAGGTAGACAGAGAGAGAGATGGTGAGAGAGATTGAGAGAGAGGGAGACAGAGAGATGGTGAGGGAGATTGAGAGAGAGGGAGACAGAGAGAGAGATGGTGAGAGAGATTGAGAGAAGGGAGACAGAGAGAGATGGTGAGAGAGATTGAGAGAGAGGGATACAGAGAGAGAGATGGTGAGAGAGATTGAGAGAGAGGGAGAGACAGAGAGAGAGATGGTGAGAGAGATTGAGAGAGAGGGAGAGACAGAGAGAGAGATGGTGAGAGAGATTGAGAGAGGGAGACAGAGAGAGAGATGCTGAGAGAGATTGAGAGAGAGAGAGAAAGAGAGAGAGATGGTGAGAGAGATTGAGAGAGATGGAGACAGAGAGAGAGATGGTGAGTGAGATTGAGAGAGAGTGAGACAGAGAGAGATGGTGAGAGAGATTGAGAGAGAGATGTTGAGAGAGATTGAGAGAGAGGGAGAGACAGAGAGAGATATGGTGAGAGAGATTGAGAGAGAGATGGTCAGAGAGATTGAGAGAGGGGGAGAGACAGAGAGAGAGATGGTCAGAGAGATTGAGAGAGAGGGAGAGACAGAGAGAGCGATGGTGAGAGAGATTGAGAGAGGGAGACAGAGAGAGAGATGCTGAGAGAGATTGAGAGAGAGAGAGAAAGAGAGAGAGATGGTGAGTTAGATTGAGAGAGAGGGAGACAGAGGGAGAGATGGTGAGAGAGAATGAGAGAGAGGGAGACAGAGAGAGAGATGGTGAGAGAGATTGAGAGAGAGGGAGAGAGAGAGAGATGGTGAGAGAGATTGAGAGAGAGGAAGACAGAGAGAGAGATGGTGAGAGAGATTGATAGAGAGAGAGACAGAGAGAGAGATGGTGAGTGAGATGGAGAGAGAGGGAGACATAGAGAGAGATGGTGAGAGAGGTAGACAGAGAGAGAGATGGTGAGATAGATTGAGAGAGAGGGAGATTGAGAGAGAGGGAGACAGAGAGAGAAGTCGAGAGAGATTGAGAGAGAGGGAGACAGAGAGAGAGAGATGGTGAGACAGGAAGAGAGAGGGAGACAGAGAGAGAGATGGTGAGTGAGATTGAGAGAGAGAGAGATGGTGAGAGACACTGAGAGAGAGGGAGACAGAGAGTGATATGATGAGAGAGATTGAGAGAGAGGGAGACAGAGAGAGATGGTGAGAGAGATTGAGAGAGAGGGAGACAGAGAGAGAGATGATGAGTGAGATTGAGAGAGAAGGAGACAGAGAGAGAGATGGTGAGAGAGATTGAGAGAGAGATGGTGAGAGAGATTGAGAGAGAGATGGTGAGAGAGATTGATATTGAGGGAGAGACAGAGAGAGAGATGGTGAGAGAGAGGGAGACAGAGAGAGAGAAGGTGAGAGAGATTGAGAGAGGGAGACAGAGAGAGATGGTGAGAGAGATTGAGAGAGAGATGGTGAGAGAGATTGAGAGACAGGGAGAGACAGAGAGAGAGATGGTGAGAGAGATTGAGAGAGAGGGAGAGACAGAGAGAGAGATGGTGAGAGAATTTGAGAGAGGGAGACAGAGACAGAGATGGTGAGAGAGATTGAGAGAGAGAGAGAAAGAGAGAGATGGTGAGTGAGATTGAGGGAGAGGGAGACAGCGAGTGAGATGGTGAGAGAGAATGAGAGAGGGAGACAGAGAGAGAGATGGTGAGAGAGAATGAGAGAGGGAGACAGAGAGAGAGATGTTGAGAGAGAATGAGAGAGGGAGACAGATAGAGAGATGGTGAGAGAGATTGAGAGAGAGGGAGACAGAGGGAAATGGTGAGATAGATTGAGAGAGAGGCAGAGACAGAGAGAGAGTTGGTGAGAGAGATTGAGAGAGAGGGAGACAGAGAGAGAGATGGTGAGAGAGATTGAGAGAGAGACAGACAGAGAGAGAGATGGTGAGGGAGATTGAGATAGAAGGAGACAGAGAGAGAGATGGTGAGAGAGATTGAGAGAGAGGAAGACAGAGAGAGAGATGGTGAGAGAGATTGAGAGAGAGATGGTGAGAGAGATTGATATTGAGGGAGAGACAGAGAGAGAGATGGTGAGAGAGATTGAGAGAGAGGGAGACAGAGAGAGAGATGGTGAGAGAGATTGAGAGAGGGAGACAGAGAGAGATGGTGAGAGAGATTGAGAGAGAGATGGTGAGAGAGATTGAGAGACAGGGAGAGACAGAGAGAGAAATGGTGAGAGAGAGGGAGAGACAGAGAGAGAGATGGTGAGAGAGATTGAGAGAGGGAGGCAGAGAGAGAGATGGTGAGAAAGATTGAGAGAGAGAGAGAAAGAGAGAGATGGTGAGTGAGATTGAGGGAGAGGGAGACAGAGAGTGAGATGGTGAGACAGAATGAGAGAGGGAGACAGAGAGAGAGATGGTGAGAGAGAATGAGAGAGGGAGACAGAGAGAGATGGTGAGAGAGAATGAGAGAGGGAGACAGATAGAGAGATGGTGAGAGACACTGAGAGAGAGGGAGACAGAGAGAGAGATGGTGAGAGAGAGTGAGAGAGAGGGAGACAGAGAGAGAGATGGTGAGAGAGATTGAGAGAGAGGGAGACAGAGAGAGAGATGGTGAGAGAGATTGAGAGAGAAGGAGACAGAGAAAGAGATGGTGAGAGAGAATTAGAGAGGGAGACAGAGAGAGAGATGTTGAGAGAGATTGAGAGAGAGGGAGACAGAGAGAGAGATGGTGAGAGAGAATGAGAGAGGGAGACAGAGAGATGGTGAGAGAGATTGAGAGAGAGGGAGACAGAGAGAGAGATGGTGAGAGAGATTGAGAGAGAGGGGGACAGAGAGAGAGATGGTGAGAGAGAATGAGAGAGGGAGACAGAGAGAGAGATGGTGAGAGAGATTGAGAGAGAGGGAGACAGAGAGAGAGATGGTGAGAGAGATTGAGAGAGAGGGAGACAGAGAGAGAGATGGTGAGAGAGAATGAGAGAGGGAGACAGAGAGAGAGATGGTGAGAGAGATTGAGAGAGAGGGAGACAGAGAGAGAGATGGTGAGAGAGAATGAGAGAGGGATACAGAGAGAGAGATGGTGAGTGAGATTGAGAGAGAGAGAGATGGTGAGAGACACTGAGAGAGAGGGAGACAGAGAGAGAGATGGTGAGAGAGATTGAGAGAGAGGGAGACAGAGAGAGAGATGGTGAGAGAGATTGAGAGAGATGGTGAGAGAGATTGAGAGAGAAGGAGACAGAGAGAGATGGTGAGAGAAATTGAGAGAGAGGGAGACAGAGAGAGAGAGATGGTGAGAGAGATTGAGAGAGAGGGAGACAGAGCGAGAGATGGTGAGAGAGAATGAGAGAGAGGGAGACAGAGAGAGAGATGGTGAGAGATATTGTGAGGGAGGGAGACAGAGAGAGAGATGGTGAGAGAGATTGAGAGAGAGGGAGACAGAGAGAGAGATGGTGAGAGAGATTGAGAGAGAGTGAGTCAGATAGAGAGATGGTGAGAGAGAATGAGAGAGGGAGACAGAGAGATGGTGAGAGAGATTGAGAGAGAGGGAGACAGAGAGTGAGATGGTGAGAGAGATTGAGAGAGAGGGGGACAGAGAAAGAGATGGTGAGAGAGAATGAGAGAGAGGGAGACAGTGAGAGAGATGGTGAGAGAGAATGAGAGAGGGAGACAGAGAGAGAGATGGTGAGAGAGATTGAGAGAGATGGAGACAGAGAGAGAGATGGTGAGTGAGATTGAGAGAGAGAGAGATGGTGAAAGACACTGAGAAAGAGGGAGACACAGAGAGAGATGGTGAGAGAGATAGAGAGAGAGACGGTGAGAGAGATTGAGAGAGAGGGAGACAGAGAGAGAGATGGTGAGAGAGATTGAGAGAGAAGGAGACAGAGAGAGAGATGGTGAGAGAGATTGAGAGAGAGAGAGACAGAGAGATGGTGAGAGAGACTGAGAGAGAGGGAGACAGAGAGAGGGATGGTGAGAGAGATTGAGAGAGAGGGAGACAGAGAGAGAGATGGTGAGTGACATTGAGAGAGAGCGTGACAGAGAGAGAGAGATGGTGAGAGGGATTGAGAGAGAGGGAGACAGAGAGAGAGAGATGGTGAGAGTGATTGAGAGAGATGGAGACAGAGAGAGAGATGGTGAGAAAGATTGATAGAGAGAGAGACAGAGAGATAGAAGGTGAGTGACATGGAGAGAGAGGGAGACAGAGAGAGAAATGGTGAGAGAGAAAGAGAGGGAGACAGAGAGAGAGATGGTGAGAGAGAATGAGAGAGGTAGACAGAGAGAGAGATGGTGAGAGAGATTGAGAGAGAGGGAGACAGAGAGATGGTGAGGGAGATTGAGAGAGAGGGAGACAGAGAGAGAGATGGTGAGAGAGATTGAGAGAAGGGAGACAGAGAGAGATGGTGAGAGAGATTGAGAGAGAGGGATACAGAGAGAGAGATGGTGAGAGAGATTGAGAGAGAGGGAGAGACAGAGAGAGAGATGGTGAGAGAGATTGAGAGAGAGATGGTCAGAGAGATTGAGAGAGGGGGAGAGACAGAGAGAGAGATGGTCAGAGAGATTGAGAGAGAGGGAGAGACAGAGAGAGCGATGGTGAGAGAGATTGAGAGAGGGAGACAGAGAGAGAGATGCTGAGAGAGATTGAGAGAGAGAGAGAAAGAGAGAGAGATGGTGAGTTAGATTGAGAGAGAGGGAGACAGAGGGAGAGATGGTGAGAGAGAATGAGAGAGAGGGAGACAGAGAGAGAGATGGTGAGATTGATTGAGAGAGAGGGAGACAGAGAGAGATGGTGAGCTTGATTGAGAGAGAGGGAGATAGAGAGAGAGATGGTGAAAGAGATTGAGAGAGAGGGAGACAGAGAGAGATGGTGAGAGAGATTGAAAGAGAGCGAGACGGAGACAGATGGTGAGAGAGATTGAGAGAGAGGGAGACAGATAGAGAGATGGTGAGAGGGATTGATGGAGAGGGAGACAGAGAGAGAGATGGTGAGAGAGATTGAGAGAGAGCGAGAGAGTGAGATTGTGAGAGAGATGAGAGAGAGGGAGATAGGGACAGAGAGATGGTGAGAGAGATTAAGAGAGTGGGAGATTGAGAGAGAGATAGTGAGAGAGATTGTGGGACACGGAGAGAGAGAGAGATGGTGAGTGAGATTGAGAGAGAGGGAGACAGAGAGAGAGATGCTGAGAGAGATTGAGAGAGAGGGTGACAGAGAGAGAAATGGTGAGAGAAATTGAGAGAGAGGGAGACAGAGGGAGAGATGGTGAGAGAGATTGAGAGAGAGGGAGACAGAGAGAGAGATGGTGAGAGAGATTGAGAGAGAGGGAGACAGAGAGAGAAATGGTGATGGAGATTGAGAGTGAGATGGTGAGAGAGATTGAGATAGAGGGACACAGCGAGAGAGATGGTGAAAGAGATTGAGAGAGATGGAGATAGAGAGAGTGAGACGGTGGGAGAGATTGAGAGAGAGGGAGACAGAGAGAAATATGGTGAGAGAGATTGAGAGAGAGGGAGACAGAGAGAGATATGGTGCGAGAGATTGAGAGAGAGGGAGACAGAGAGAGATGGTGGGAGAGATTGATACAGAGGGAGACACAGAGATGGTGAGAGAGATTGAGATGTGGGAAAGAGAGAGAGATGGTGAGAGAGATTGAGAGAGAAGAGACAGTGAGAGACCTGGTGAGAAAGAGAGAGACAGAGAGAGAGATGGAGAGAGAGAATGAGAGAGAGGGAGACAGAGAGAGAGAGAGAGATGGTGAGCTTGATTGAGAGAGAGGGAGACAGAGAGAGAGATGGTGGGAGAGATTGAGAGAGAGGGAGACAGAGACAGATGGTGAGAGAGATTGAGAGAGAGGGAGACAGAGAGATGGTGAGAGAGATTGAGAGAGAGGGAGAAGAGTGAGAGATGCTGAGAGAGATTGTGATGTGGGAAAGAGAGAGAGATGGTGAGAGAGATTGAGAGAGAGGTAGAGAGATGGTGAGAGATTGAGAGAGAGGGAGACAGAGAGAGAGATGGTGAGAGAGATTGAGAGATTGAGACGGAGAGAGAGATGGTGAGAGAGATTGAGAGAGAGAGAGAGACAGAGAGAGAGATGGTGAGAGAGATTGAGAGAGATGGAGACAGAGAGAGAGATGGTGAGAGAGATTGAGAGAGAGGGAGACAGAGAGAGAGATGGTGAAAGAGAATGAGAGAGAGAGACAGAGAGAGAGATGGTGAGAGAGATTGAGCGAGAGGGAGACAGAGAGAGATGGTGAGAGAGATTGAGAGAGAGAGACAGAGAGAGAGATGGTGAGAGAAATTGAGAGAGAGGGAGACAGAGAGAGAGAGATGGTGAGAGAGATTGAGAGAGAGGGAGACAGAGAGAGAGATGGTGAGAGAGATTGAGAGAGAGGGATACAGAGAGTGAGATGATTAGAGAGATTGAATGAGAGGGAGACTGAGAGATTTTGAGAGAGATTTGGAGAGAGGGAGACAGAGAGAGTGATGGTGAGAGAGATTGAGAGAGAGGGAGACAGAGAGAGAGAGATGGTGAGAGAGATTGAGAGAGAGGGAGACAGAGAGAGAGAAGGTGAGAGAGATTGAGAGATTGAGACGGAGAGAGAGAAGGTGAGAGAGATTGAGAGATTGAGACAGAGAGAGAGATGGTGAGAGAGATTGAGAGAGAGGGAGACAGAGAGAGAGATGGTGAGAGAAATTGAGAGAGAGGGAGACAGAGAGAGAGTTGGTGAGAGAGATTGAGAGATTGAGACGGAGAAAGATGGTGAGAGAGATTGAGAGGGAGACGGACAGAGAGATGGTTAGAGAGATTGAGAGAGAGAGAGACAGAGTGAGAGATGGTGAGAGTGTTTGAGGGAAAGGGTGACAGAGACAGATGGTGAGAGAGATTGAGAGAGAGAGAGAGATGGTGAGAGAGATTGAGAGAGAGGGAGAGAGTGAGATGGTGAGAGAGATTGAGAGAGAGGGAGACAGAGAGAGAGAGATGGTGAGAGAGATTGAGAGAGAGAGAGCCAGAGAGAGAGATGGTGAGAAAGATTGAGAGAGAGGGAGACAGAGAGAGAGATGGTGAGAGAGATGCAGCGAGAGGGAGACAGAGAGAGAGAGATGGTGAGAGAGATAGAGAGAGAGGGAGACAGAGGGAGATGGTGAGTGAGATTGAGAGATTGCGAGACTGAGAGAAATGGTGAGAGAGATTGAGCGGGAGGGAGACAAAGAGAGAGATGGTGAGAGAGATTGAGAGAGAGGGAGACAGAGAGAGAGATGGTGAGAGTGATTGAGAGAGAGGGAGACAGAGAGAGATGGTGAGAGAGAATGAGAGAGAGGGAGACAGAGAGAGATGGTGAGAGAGATTGAGAGAGAGGGAGACAGAGAGAGAGAGATGGTGAGAGAGATTGAGAGAGAGGGAGACAGAGAGAGAATTGGTGAGAGAGATTGGGAGAGATGGAGACAGAGAGAGATGGTGAGAGAGATAGAGAGAGAGGGAGACAGATAGAGAGATGGTGAGAGAGATTGAGAGAGAGGGAGACAGAGGGAGAGATGGTGAGAGAGATAGAGAGAGAGGGAGAGAGAGTGAGATGGTGAGAGAGATTGAGAGAGAGGGAGACAGAGAGAGAGATGGTGAGAGAGATTGAGAGAGAGGGAGACAGAGGGAGAAATGGTGAGAGAGATTGACAGAGAGGGGGACAGTGCGAGAGATGGTGAGAGAGATTGAGAGATTGCGAGACTGAGAGAAATGGTGAGAGAGATTGAGCAGGAGGGAGACAAAGAGAGAGATGGTGAGAGAGATTGAGAGAGAGGGAGACAGAGAGAGAGATGGTGAGAGTGATTGAGAGAGAGGGAGACAGAGAGAGATGGTGAGAGAGAATGAGAGAGAGGGAGACAGAGAGAGATGGTGAGAGAGATTGAGAGATTGGGAGACTGAGAGAAATGGTGAGAGAGATTGAGCGGGAGGGAGACAGAGAGAGAGATGGTGAGAGAGATTGAGAGAGAGGGAGACAGAGAGAGAGATGGTGAGAGTGATTGAGAGAGAGGGAGACAGAGAGAGAGATGGTGAGAGAGATTGAGAGAGAGGGAGAAAGAGGGAGAGATGGTGAGAGAGATTGAGAGAGAGGGAGAAAGAGGGAGAGATGGTGAGAGAGATAGAGAGAGAGGGAGACAGAGAGAGAGATGGTGAGTGAGATTGAGAGAGAGGGAGACAGAGAGAGAGATGGTGAGAGAGATTGACAGAGAGGGAGACAGGGATAGATGGTGAGAGAGATTGAGGGAGAGGGAGACAGAGAGAGAGATTCTGAGAGAGATTGAGAGAGAGGGAGAGAGATAGAGATGGTGAGAGAGATTGAGGGAGTGGGATACAGAGAGAGAGATCGTGAGAGAGATTGAGAGAGAGGGAGACAGAGAGATGGTGAGAGAGATGCAGCGAAAGGGAGACAGAGAGAGGGACGGTGAGAGAGAGATTGAGAAAGGGAGACTTAGAGAGAGATGGTGAGGGAGATTGTGAGAGACCGTGACAGACAGAGAGAGATGGTGAGAGAGATTGAGGGACAGGGATACAGAGAGAGATTTTGAGAGAGATTGAGAGAGAGGGAGACAGAGAGAGAGATGGTGAGAGAGATTGAGAGAGAGGGAGATAGAGAGATAGATGGTGAGAGAGATTGAGAGAGAGGGAGACAGAGAATGTGATGGTGAGAGAGATTGAGAGAGAGGGAGACAGAGAGAGTGATGGTGAGAGAGATTGAGGGAGAGGGAGACAGAGAGGGAGATGGTGAGAGAGATTGAGAGAGAGGGAGACACAGAGAGATATGGTGAGAGAGATAGTGAGAAAGGGAGACTTAGAAAGAGATGGTGAGGGAGATTGTGAAAGAGCGTGACAGAGAGAGAGAGATGGTGAGAGAGATTGAGAGAGAGGGAGACAGAGAGAGAGATGGTGAGAGAGATTGAGAGAGATGGAGACAGAGAGAGTTGTTGACAGCGATTGAGAGAGAGGGAGACAGTGAGAGAAATGGTGAGAGAGATTGAGAGAGAGGGAGACAGAGAGAGAGATGGTGAGAAATGTTGAGAGAGAGGGAGACAGAAAGAGAGAGATGGTGTGAGAGATTGAGAGTGAGAGAGAAACAGAGTGAGAGATGGTGAGAGAGATTGAGGGAGATGGAGACAGAGACAGAGATGGTGAGAGAGATTGAGGGACACGGAGACAGAGATTTTTAGAGAGATTGAGAGAGAGGGATACAGAGAGAGAGATGATGAGAGAGCTTGAGTGGGGGAGATAGAGAGAGAGATGGTGAGAGAGATTGAGCGAGAGGTAGACAGAGAAAGAGATGGTGAGAGAGATTGTGGGACACGGAGAGAGAGAGAGATTTTGAGAGAGATTGAGAGAGAGGGAGACAGAGAGAGAGATGGTGAGAGAGATTGAGAGAGAGGGGGACAGATTGAGAGATGGTGAGAGAGATTGAGAGATTGCGAGACTGAGAGAAATGGTGAGAGAGATTGAGCGGGAGGGAGACAAAGAGAGAGATGGTGAGAGAGATTGAGAGAGAGGGAGACAGAGAGAGAGATGGTGAGAGTGATTGAGAGAGAGGGAGACAGAGAGAGATGGTGAGAGAGAATGAGAGAGAGGAAGACAGAGAGAGATGGTGAGAGAGATTGAGAGATTGGGAGACTGAGAGAAATGGTGAGAGAGATTGGGCGGGAGGGAGACAGAGAGAGAGATGGTGAGAGAGATTGAGAGAGAGGGAGACAGAGAGAGAGATGGTGAGAGTGATTGAGAGAGAGGGAGTCAGAGAGAGATGGTGAGAGAGATAGAGAGAGAGGGAGACAGAGAGAGAGATGGTGAGAGAGATTGAGAGAGAGGGAGACAGAGAGAGAGATGGTGAGATAGAATGAGAGTGAGGGATACAGAGAGTGAGATTGTGAGAGAGATTGAGAGAGAGGGAGACAGGGACAGAGAGATGGTGAGAGAGATTAAGAGAGAGGGAGACTGAGGGAGAGATGGTGAGAGAGATTTTGAGAGACGGAGACAGAGAGAGATATGGTGAGAGAGATTGAGAGAGAGTGAGACAGAGACAGAGATGGTGAGAGAGATTGAGAGAGAGGGATACAGAGAGAGAGATGGTGAGCGAGATTGAGACAGAGCTAGACAGAGAGAGATGGTGAGAGAGATTGAGAGAGAGGGAGAGACAGACAGAGAGCTGCTTTGAGAGATTGAGACAGAGAGAGAGATGGTGAGAGAGATTGAGAGAAAGAGACAGAGCGAGATGGTGAGAGAGATTGAGACAGAGGGAGACAGAGAGAGAGAGATGGTGAGAGAGATTGAGAGAGAGGGAGACAGAGAGAGATGGTAGAGAGATTGAGATGTGGGAAAGTGAGAGAGATGGTGAGAGAGATTGAGAGAGTGAGAGTGAGAGCGAGAGAATGAGAGGGAGCTGGTGAGAGAGATTGAGAGAGAGAGGACACAGAGAGAGAGCTGGTGAGGGAGACAGAGAGAGAGAGATATTGAGAGATAGTGAGAGAGAGGAAGACAGAGAGAGAGATGGTGAGAGATATTGCGAGAGAGGGAGACAGAGAGAGAGATGGTGAGAGAGATTGAGAGAGAGGGATACAGAGAGAGAGATGGTGAGACAATTGAGGGAGAGGGAGACAGAGAGAGAGATGGTGAGAGAGATTGAGAGAGAGCGAGAAAAGGAGAGAGAGATGGTGAGACAGCTTGCAAGAGAGAGACAGTGTGAGATGGTGAGCGAGATTGAGACAGAGCTAGACAGAGAGAGATGGTGAGAGAGATTGAGAGAGAGGGAGACAGAGAGAGAGATGGTGAGAGAGAATGAGAGACAGAGAGACAGAGAGAGAGATGGTGAGAGACACTGAGAGAGAGGGAGACAGAGAGAGATGGTGAAAGAGATTGAGAGAGAGAGACAGAGAGACAGATGGTGAGAGAGATTGAGAGAAAGAGACAGAGCGAGATGGTGAGAGAGATTGAGACAGAGGGAGACAGAGAGAGAGAGATGGTGAGAGAGATTGAGAGAGAGGGAGACAGAGAGAGATGGTAGAGAGATTGAGATGTGGGAAAGAGAGAGAGATGGTGAGAGAGATTGAGAGAGTGAGAGCGAGAGAATGAGAGGGAGCTGGTGAGAGAGATTGAGAGAGAGGGAGACAGAGAGAGAGAGATATTGAGAGATAGTGAGAGAGAGGAAGACAGAGAGAGAGATGGTGAGAGATATTGCGAGAGAGGGAGACAGAGAGAGAGATGGTGAGAGAGATTGAGAGAGAGGGAGAAGAGAGAGAGATGGTGAGAGAGATTGAGAGAGAGGGAGACAGAGAGAGAGACGGTGAGAGAGATTGAGAGAGGGAGACAGAGAGAGAGATGGTGAGAGAGATTGAGAGATTGAGACGGAGAGAGAGATGGTGAGAGAGATTGAGATAGAGGGAGACAGAGAGAGAGATGGTGAGAGAAATTGAGAGAGAGGGAGACAGAGAGAGACATGGTGAGAGATTGAGAGAGAGGGAGACAGAGAGTGAGATGGTGAGAGAGATTGTGAGATTGAGACGGAGAGAGATGGTGAGAGAGATTGAGAGAGAGGGAGACAGAGAGAGAGATGGTGAGAGAGATTGAGAGAGAGGGAGACAGAGAGAGAGATGGTGAGAGAGATTGAGAGAGAGGGAGACAGAGAGAGAGATGGTGAGAGAGATTGAGAGAGAGAGACAGTGAGGGACGGTGAGCGAGATTGAGACCGAGGGAGACACATAGATGGTGAGAGAGATTGAGAGAGAGTGAGAGAGAGAGAGAGTGATGGTGAGAGAGATTGAGAGGGAGACAGAGAGAGCGAGACGGTTAGAGAGATTGAGATTTGGGAAGGAGAGAGAGATTGTGAGAGAGATAGAGAGAGTGAGAGACAGAGAAAGAGAGATGGTGAGAGGGTTTGAGAGAGAAGGAGAGAATGAGAGGGAGCTGGTGAGAGAGATTGAGAGAGAGAGAGGCAGAGAGAGATGGTGAGAGAGATTGAGAGAGAGAGAGAGATGGTGGGAGAGATTGAGAGAGAGGGAGAGAGTGAGATGGTGAGAGAGATCAAGAGTGAGGGAGACAGAGAGAGAGATGGTGAGAGAGATTGAGAGAGAGGGAGATAGAGAGATGGTGAGAGAGATGGAGCGAGAGGGAGACTGAGAGAGAGATGGTGAGGGAGATTCGGAGAGAGCGTCACAGAGAGAGAGAGATGGTGAGAGAGATTGAGGGACAGGGATACAGAGAGAGATTTTGAGAGAGATTGAGACAGAGGGAGACAGAGAGAGAGATGGTGAGATAGATTGAGAGAGAGGAAGACATAGAGAGAGATGGTGAGAGAGATTGAGAGAGAGGGAGATAGAGGGAGAGATGGTGAGAGAGATTGAGAGAGAGGGAGACAGAGAGAGAGATGGTGAGAGAGATTGAGAGAGATGGAGACAGAGAGAGATGGTGAGAGAGATTGAGAGAGAGGGAGACAGAGAGAGAGATGGTGAGAGAAATTGTGCGAGAGGGAGACAGAGAATGTGATGGTGAGAGAGACTGAGAGAGAGGGAGACAGAGAGAGATGGTGAGAGAGATTGAGGGAGACGGAGACAGAGAGAGAGATGGTGAGAGAGATTGAGAGAGAGGGAAAAAGAGAGAGAGATGGTGAGAGAGATTGAGAGAGAGGGACGCAGAGAGGGAGATGCTGAGTTAGATTTAGAGAGAGAGAGACAGAGAAAGAGATGGTGAGAGAGATTGAGAGAGAGGGAGACAGAGAGTGAGATGGTGAGAGAGATTGAGAGAGAAGGAGACAGAGAGAGATGGTGAGAGAGATTGAGAGAGAGGGAGACAGAGAGAGATGGTGAGAGAGATTGAGAGAGAGGGAGACCGAGAGAGAGATGGTGAGTGAGATTGAGGGAGAGGGAGACAGAGAGAGAGATGGTGAGAGAGATTGAGAGAGAGGGAGACAGAGAGAGATGGCGAGAGAGATTGAGAGAGAGGGAGACAGAGAGAGAGATGGTGAGAGAGATTGAGAGAGAGGGAGACAGAGAGAGATGGTGAGAGAGATTGAGAGAGAGGGAGAAAGAGAGAGAGATGGTGAGAGAGATTGAGAGAGAGGGAGACAGAGAGAGATGGTGAGAGAGATTGAGAGAGAGGTAGACAGAGATGGTGAGAGAGATTGAGAGAGAGGAGACAAATGGAGAGAGAGATGGTGAGAGAGATTGAGAGAGAGGGACGCAGAGAGAGAGAGATGCTGAGATAGATTGAGAGAGAGAGAGACAGATAGAGAGATCGTGAGATTTTTTGAGAGAGATGGAGACAGAGAGAGATGCTGAGAGAGATTGAGAGAGAGGGAGACAGAGAGAGAGATGGTGAGAGAGATGGAGAGAGAGGGAGACAGAGAGTAACATTGTTTAGAGAGATCGACAGAGTGGGAGACAGAGAGAGATGGTGAGAGAGATTGAGAGAGAGGGAGATAGAGATGGTGAGAGAAATTGTGCGAGAGGGAGACAGAGAATGTGATGGTGAGAGAGATTGAGATAGAGGGAGACTGAGAGAGAGATGTTGAGAGAGGTTGAGGGAGAAGGAGACATAGAGAGAGAGATGGTGAGAGAGATTGAGAGAGATGGAGACAGAGAGAGAGATGGTGAGAGAGATGGAGAGAGAGGGAGACAGAGAGAGAGATGGTGAGAGAGATTGAGAGAGAGGGAGACGGAGAGAGAGGGCGACAGAGAGATGTGGTGAGAGAGATTGAGAGAGAGGTAGACAGAGAGAGATGGTGAGAGAGATTGAGGGAGATGGAGACAGAGAGATGTAGTGAGAGAGATTGAGAGAGAGGGAGACAGAGAGAGAGATGGTGAGAGAGATTGAGAGAGAGGGAGACAGAGAGAGATGGTGAGAGAGATTGAGGGAGATGGAGACAGAGAGATGTAGTGAGTGAGATTGAGAGAGAGGGAGACAGAGAGAGATGGTGAGAGAGATTGAGGGAGAGGGAGACAGAGAGAGAGAAGGTGACAGAGATTGAGAGAGAGGGAGACAGAGAGATGGTGAGAGAGATGGAGCGAGAGGGAGACAGAGAGAGAGATGGTGAGAGAGATAGTGAGAAAGGGAGACTTAGAGAGAGATGGTGAGGGAGATTGGGAGGAAGCGTGACAGAGAGAGAGAGATGGTGAGAGAGATTGAGGGACAGGGATACAGAGAGAGATTTTGAGAGAGATTGAGAGAGAGGGAGACAGAGAGAGAGATGGTCAGAGAGATTGAGAGAGAGGGAGACAGAGAGTGAGATGATTAGAGAGATTGAGAGAGAGGCAGACAGAGGGTGAGATGATTGGAGAGATTGAGAGAGAGGGAGACAGAGAGAGAGATGGTGAGAGAGGTTGAGAGAGAGGGAGAAGAGAGAGAGATGGTCAGAGAGATTGAGATGTGGGAAAGAGAGAGAGATGGTGAGAGAGACAGAGAAATGGTGAGAGAGATTGAGAGGGAGGGAGTGAGAGAGACGGTGAGAGAGCTTGAGAGAGAGGGTGACAGAGAGAGAGATGGTGAGAGAGATTGAGGGAGAGGGAGACAGAGAGAGAGATGGTGAGAGAGATTGAGAGTGAGGGAGACAGAGAGAGATAGTGAGAGAGATTGAGGGAGAGAGAGACAGTGAGAGAGATGGTGAGAGAGATTGCGAGAGAGGGAGACAGAGAGAGAGATGGTGAGAGAGATTGAGGGAGAGGGAGACAGAGAGAGAGAGATGGTGAGAGAGATAGTGAGAAAGGGAGACTTAGAAAGAGATGGTGAGGGAGATTGGGAGAAAGCGTGACAGAGAGAGAGAGATGGTGAGAGAGAATGGGAGAGAGCGTGACAGAGAGAGAGAGATGGTGAGAGAGATTGAGGGACAGGGATACAGAGAGAGATTTTGAGAGAGATTGAGAGAGAGGGAGACAGAGAGTGAGATGATTAGAGAGATTGAGAGAGAGGGAGACAGAGAGAGAGATGGTGAGGGAGATTGAGAGATGGAGACAGAGAGAGAAACGGTGAGAGAGATTGAGAGAGAGGGAGACAGAGAGAGAGAGATGGTGAGAGAGATTGAGAGACGGAGACAGAGAGAGAGATGGTGAGAGAGATTGAGAGAGAAGGAGACAGAGAGAGACATGGTGAGAGAGATTGAGAGAGAGGGAGACAGAGAGAGAGATGGTGAGAGAGATTGAGGGAGAGGGAGACAGAGAGTGAGATGATTAGAGAGATTGAGAGAGAGGGAGACAGAGAGAGACATGGTGAGAGAGATTGAGAGAGAGGGAGACAGAGAGAGAGATGGTGAGAGAGATTGAGGGAGAGGGAGACAGAGAGTGAGATGATTAGAGAGATTGAGAGAGAGGCAGACAGAGGGTGAGATGATTAGAGAGATTGAGCGAGAGGGAGACAGAGAGAGAGAGATGGTGAGAGAGATAGTGAGAAAGGGAGACTTAGAGAGAGATGGTGAGGGAGATTGGGAGAAAGCGTGACAGAGAGAGAGAGATGGTGAGAGAGATTGAGGGAAAGGGATACAGAGAGAGATTTTGAGGGAGATTGAGAGAGAGGGAGACAGAGAGAGAGATGGTGAGAGAGATTGAGGGAGAGGGAGACAGAGAGAGAGATGGTGAGAGAGATTGAGAGTGAGGGAGACAGAGAGAGATAGTGAGAGAGATTGAGGGAGAGAGAGACAGAGAGAGATGGTGAGAGAGATTGCGAGAGAGGGAGACAGAGAGAGAGATGGTGAGAGAGATTGAGGGAGAGGGAGACTGAGAGACAGATGGTGAGAGAGATTGAGAGAGAGGGAGACAGAGAGAGAGATGGTGAGAAAGATTGAGAGAGAGGGAGACAGAGAGAGATGGTGAGAGAGATTGAGAGAGAGGGAGACAGAGAGAGATGGTGAGGGAGATTGAGTGAGAGGGAGACAGAGAGAGAGATGGTGAGACAGATTGAGAGAGAGGGATACAGATTGAGATTTTGAGAGGTTGAGAGAGAGGTATACAGAGAGAGAGATGGTGATAGAGAGTGTGAGAGACGGAGACAGAGATGGTGAGAGAGATTGAGAGAGAGCGGGACAGAGAGAGATGGTGAGAGAGATTGAGAGAGAGGGAGACGGAGAGAGAGATGGTCAGAGAGATTGAGAGAGAGGGAGACAGAGAGAGAGATGGTGAGATAGATTGAGAGAGAGGGAGACGGAGAGTGAGATGATTGGACAGATTGAGAGAGAGGAAGTGAGAGGGATGATGAGAGGTTGAGAGAGGGAGATAGAGAGATGGTGATAGACATTGAGAGAGAGGGATACTGAGTGAGAGATGGTGAGAGAGATGTTGAAAGAGGGAGACAGAGAGAGAGATGGTGAGAGAGATTGAGAGAGAGGGAGACAGAGAGAGAGATGGTGAGAAAGATTGAGAGAGAGGGAGACAGAGAGAGATGGTGAGAGAGATTGAGGGAGAGGGAGACAGAGAGAGAGATTGAGAGCGAGAGACAGAGTGAGAGATGGTGAGAGATTTAGAGAGGGAGACACAGAGAGCGATGGTGAGAGAGATTGAGAGAGAGTGAGAGAGAGAGAGATGGTGATGGAGATTGAGAGAGAGGGAGACAGAGAGAGAGATGGTAAGAGGATTGAGAGAGATGGAGACAGAGAGAGAGATGGTGAGAGAGATTGAGAGAGAGGGTGACAGAGAGAGATGGTGAGAGAGATTGAGAGAGAGAGACAGAGAGAGAGATGGTGAGAGATTGAGAGAGGGAGACACAGAGAGAGATGGTGAGAGAGATTGAGAGAGATGGAGACAGAGAGAGATGGTGAGCGAGATTGAGAGAGAGGGAGACAGAGAGAGAGATGGTGAGAGAGATTGAGAGAAAGGGAGACAGAGAGAGAGATGGTGAGAGAGATTGAGACAGAGGGAGACAGAGAGTGAGATGGTGAGAGAGATTGAGAGAGAGGGAGACAGAGAGAGAGAGATGGTGAGAGAGGTTGAGAGAGAGGGAGACAGAGAGAGAGATGGTGAGAGAGATTGGGAGAGAGGGAGAAGAGAGAGAGGTGGTCAGAGAGATTGAGATGTGGGAAAGAGAGAGAGATGGTGAGAGAGACAGAGAAATGGTGAGAGAGATTGAGAGAGAGGGTGACAGAGAGAGAGATGGTGAGAGAGATTGAGGGAGAGGGAGACAGAGAGAGAGATGGTGAGAGAGATTGAGAGTGAGGGAGACAGAGAGAGATAGTGAGAGAGATTGAGGGAGAGAGAGACAGAGAGAGATGGTGAGAGAGATTGCGAGAGAGGGAGACAGAGAGAGAGATGGTGAGAGAGATTGAGGGAGAGGGAGACAGAGAGAGAGATGGTGAGAGAGATTGAGAGAGAGGGAGACAGAGAGAGAGATGGTGAGAAAGATTGAGAGAGAGGGAGACAGAGAGAGATGGTGAGAGAGATTGAGAGAGAGGGAGACAGAGAGAGATGGTGAGGGAGATTGAGTGAGAGGGAGACAGAGAGAGAGATGGTGAGACAGATTGAGAGAGAGGGATACAGATTGAGATTTTGAGAGGTTGAGAGAGAGGTATACAGAGAGAGAGATGGTGATAGAGAGTGTGAGAGACGGAGACAGAGATGGTGAGAGAGATTGAGAGAGAGCGGGACAGAGAGAGATGGTGAGAGAGATTGAGAGAGAGGGAGACGGAGAGAGAGATGGTCAGAGAGATTGAGAGAGAGGGAGACAGAGAGAGAGATGGTGAGATAGATTGAGAGAGAGGGAGACGGAGAGTGAGATGATTGGACAGATTGAGAGAGAGGAAGTGAGAGGGATGATGAGAGGTTGAGAGAGGGAGACAGAGAGATGGTGATAGACATTGAGAGAGAGGGATACTGAGTGAGAGATGGTGAGAGAGATGTTGAAAGAGGGAGACAGAGAGAGAGATGGTGAGAGAGATTGAGAGAGAGGGAGACAGAGAGAGAGATGGTGAGAAAGATTGAGAGAGAGGGAGACAGAGAGAGATGGTGAGAGAGATTGAGGGAGAGGGAGACAGAGAGAGAGATTGAGAGCGAGAGACAGAGTGAGAGATGGTGAGAGATTTAGAGAGGGAGACACAGAGAGCGATGGTGAGAGAGATTGAGAGAGAGTGAGAGAGAGAGAGATGGTGATGGAGATTGAGAGAGAGGGAGACAGAGAGAGAGATGGTGAGAGGATTGAGAGAGATGGAGACAGAGAGAGAGATGGTGAGAGAGATTGAGAGAGAGGGTGACAGAGAGAGATGGTGAGAGAGATTGAGAGAGAGAGACAGAGAGAGAGATGGTGAGAGATTGAGAGAGGGAGACACAGAGAGAGATGGTGAGAGAGATTGAGAGAGATGGAGACAGAGAGAGAGATGGTGAGCGAGATTGAGAGAGAGGGAGACAGAGAGAGAGATGGTGAGAGAGATTGAGAGAAAGGGAGACAGAGAGAGAGATGGTGAGAGAGATAGAGAGAGAGGGATACAGAGATAGATGGTGAGAGAGATTGAGTGAGAGGGAGACAGAGAGAGATGGTGAGAGAGATTGAGAGAGAGGGATACAGAGATAGATGGTGAGAGAGATTGAGCGAGAGTGAGACAGAGAGAGAGATGGTGAGAGAGATTGAGAGACGGAGACAGAGAGAGAAACGGTGAGAGAGATTGAGAGAGAGGGAGACAGAGAGAGAGATGGTGAGAGAGATTGAGAGAGAGGGAGACAGAGAGAGAGATGGTGAGAGGGATTGAGAGAGAGGGAGACAGAGAGAGAGATGGTGAGAGAGATTGAGAGAGAGGGAGACAGAGAGTGAGATGGTGAGAGAGATTGATAGAGAGGGAGACAGACAGAGAGATGGTGAGAGAGATTGAGAGAGAGGGAGACAGAGAGAGAGATGGTGAGGGAGATTGAGAGATGGAGACAGAGAGAGAAACGGTGAGAGAGATTGAGAGAGAGGGAGACAGAGAGAGAGAGATGGTGAGAGAGATTGAGAGACGGAGACAGAGAGAGAGATGGTGAGAGAGATTGAGAGAGAGGGAGACAGAGAGAGAGATGGTGAGAAAGATTGAGAGAGAGGGAGACAGAGAGAGATGGTGAGAGAGATTGAGGGAGAGGGAGACAGAGAGAGAGATTGAGAGAGAGAGACAGAGTGAGAGATGGTGAGAGATTGAGAGAGGGAGACACAGAGAGCGATGGTGAGAGAGATTGAGAGAGAGTGAGACAGATTAGAGATGGTGATGGAGATTGAGAGAGAGGGAGACAGAGAGAGAGATGGTGAGAGGATTGAGAGAGAGGGAGACAGAGAGAGAGATGGTGAGAGAGATTGAGAGAGAGGGTGACAGAGAGAGATGGTGAGAGAGATTGAGAGAGAGAGACAGAGAGAGAGATGGTGAGAGATTGAGAGAGGGAGACACAGAGAGAGATGGTGAGAGAGATTGAGAGAGATGGAGACAGAGAGAGAGATGGTGAGGGAAATTGAGAGAGAGGGAGACAGAGAGAGAGATGGTGAGAGAGATTGAGAGAAAGGGAGACAGAGAGAGAGATGGTGAGAGAGATAGAGAGAGAGGGATACAGAGATAGATGGTGAGAGAGATTGAGTGAGAGGGAGACAGAGAGAGATGGTGAGAGAGATTGAGAGAGAGGGATACAGAGAGAGAGATGGTGAGAGAGATTGAGAGAGAGGGAGACAGAAAGAGAGATGGTGAGAGGGATTGAGACAGAGGGAGACAGAGAGAGAGATGGTGAGAGAGATTGAGAGAGAGGGAGACAGAGAGTGAGATGGTGAGAGAGATTGAGAGAGAGGGAGACAGACAGAGAGATGGTGAGAGAGATTGAGAGAGAGGGAGACAGAGAGAGAGATGGTGAGGGAGATTGAGAGATGGAGACAGAGAGAGAAACGGTGAGAGAGATTGAGAGAGAGGGAGACAGAGAGAGAGAGATGGTGAGAGAGATTGAGAGACGGAGACAGAGAGAGAGATGGTGAGAGAGATTGAGAGAGAAGGAGACAGAGAGAGACATGGTGAGAGAGATTGAGAGAGAGGGAGACAGAGAGAGAGATGGTGAGAGAGATTGAGGGAGAGGGAGACAGAGAGTGAGATGATTAGAGAGATTGAGAGAGAGGGAGACAGAGAGAGACATGGTGAGAGAGATTGAGAGAGAGGGAGACAGAGAGAGAGATGGTGAGAGAGATTGAGGGAGAGGGAGACAGAGAGTGAGATGATTAGAGAGATTGAGAGAGAGGCAGACAGAGGGTGAGATGATTAGAGAGATTGAGCGAGAGGGAGACAGAGAGAGAGAGATGGTGAGAGAGATAGTGAGAAAGGGAGACTTAGAGAGAGATGGTGAGGGAGATTGGGAGAAAGCGTGACAGAGAGAGAGAGATGGTGAGAGAGATTGAGGGAAAGGGATACAGAGAGAGATTTTGAGGGAGATTGAGAGAGAGGGAGACAGAGAGAGAGATGGTGAGAGAGATTGAGACAGAGGGAGACAGAGAGTGAGATGGTGAGAGAGATTGAGAGAGAGGGAGACAGAGAGAGAGAGATGGTGAGAGAGGTTGAGAGAGAGGGAGACAGAGAGAGAGATGGTGAGAGAGATTGGGAGAGAGGGAGAAGAGAGAGAGGTGGTCAGAGAGATTGAGATGTGGGAAAGAGAGAGAGATGGTGAGAGAGACAGAGAAATGGTGAGAGAGATTGAGAGAGAGGGTGACAGAGAGAGAGATGGTGAGAGAGATTGAGGGAGAGGGAGACAGAGAGAGAGATGGTGAGAGAGATTGAGAGTGAGGGAGACAGAGAGAGATAGTGAGAGAGATTGAGGGAGAGAGAGACAGAGAGAGATGGTGAGAGAGATTGCGAGAGAGGGAGACAGAGAGAGAGATGGTGAGAGAGATTGAGGGAGAGGGAGACAGAGAGAGAGATGGTGAGAAAGATTGAGAGAGAGGGAGACAGAGAGAGATGGTGAGAGAGATTGAGAGAGAGGGAGACAGAGAGAGATGGTGAGAGAGATTGAGGGAGAGGGAGACAGAGAGAGATATGGTGAGAGAGATTGAGAGAGAGGGAGACAGAGAGAGATGGTGAGGGAGATTGAGTGAGAGGAAGACAGAGAGAGAGATGGTGAGAGAGATTGAGAGAGAGGGATACAGATTGAGATTTTGAGAGGTTGAGAGAGAGGTATACAGAGAGAGAGATGGTGATAGAGAGTGTGAGAGACGGAGACAGAGATGGTGAGAGAGATTGAGAGAGAGCGGGACAGAGAGAGATGGTGAGAGAGATTGAGAGAGAGGGAGACGGAGAGAGAGATGGTCAGAGAGATTGAGAGAGAGGGAGACAGAGAGAGAGATGGTGAGATAGATTGAGAGAGAGGGAGACGGAGAGTGAGATGATTGGACAGATTGAGAGAGTGGAAGTGAGAGGGATGATGAGCGGTTGAGAGAGGGAGACAGAGAGATGGTGATAGACATTGAGAGAGAGGGATACTGAGTGAGAGATGGTGAGAGAGATGTTGAAAGAGGGAGACAGAGAGAGAGATGGTGAGAGAGATTGAGAGAGAGGGTGAAAGAGAGAGAGATGGAGAGAGAGGATGAGGGAGAGGGAGACAGAGAGAGATTTTGATAGAGATTGAGAGAGTGGGATAGAGAGAGAGAGATGGTGTGAGAGATTGTGAGAGATGGAGACAGAGAGAGATGGTGAGAGATAGAGAGAGTGGGAGACAGAAAGAGATGGTGAGACAGATTGAGAGAGAGGGAGACAGAGAGAATGGTGAGAGAGATGGAGAGGGTTGGAGACAGAGAGATGGTGAGAGATATTGAGAGAGAGTGATACAGAGAGAGAGATGGTGAGAGAGATTGAGATTTAGGGAGACAGAGGGAGAGATGGTGAGAGAGATTGAGTGAAAGGGAAACAGAGAGAGAGATTGTGAGAGAGATTGAGAGAGATAGAGACTTAGAGAGAGATGGTGAGAGAGATTGAGAGAGAACGTGACAGAGAGAGAGATGGTGCGAGAGATTGAGAGAGTGGGAGACAGAGAGAGAGATGGTGAGAGAGATTGAGACAGAGGGATACAGAGAGTGAGATGGTGAGAGAGATTGAGAGAGTGGGAGACAGAGAGAGAGATGGTGAAACAGGTTTGGAGAGAGGGAGACTGAGAGAGATGGTGAGAGAGATTGAGAGAGAGGTAGACAGAGATGGTGAGAGAGATTGAGAGAGAGCAGACAAATGGAGAGAGAGATGGTGAGAGAGATTGAGATTTAGGGAGACAGAGAGATGGTGAGAGATGGTTTGAGAGATTGAGAGAGAGGGACGCAGAGAGGGAGATGCTGAGATAGATTTAGAGAGAGAGAGACAGATAGAGAGATGGTGAGAGAATTTGAGAGAGATGGAGACAGAGAGAGATGCTGAGAGAGATTGAGAGAGAGGGAGACAGAGAGAGAGATGGTGAGAGAGATTGAGAGAGAGGGAGACAGAGAGTGAGATGTTTAGAGAGATTGAGAGAGAAGGAGACAGAGAGAGAGTTGGTGAGAGAAATTGAGAGAGAGGGAGACAGAGAGAGATGGTGAGAGAGATTGAGAGAGGGGGTGACAGAGAGAGAGATGGTGAGAGAGATTGAGAGAGAGGGAGACAGAGAGAGAGAGATGGTGAGAGAGATTGAGAGAGAGGGATACAGAGAGAGAGATGGTGAGAGAGATTGAGATATGGGAAAGAGAGAGAGATTGTTGAGAGAGATAGAGAGAGAAATGGTGAGAGATTGAGAGGGAGGGAGAGAGAGAAATGGTGAGGGAGATTGAGAGAGTGAGAGAGATGGTGAGAGAGATTGAGAGTGAGGGAGACAAGAGAGAGATGGTGAGAGAGATTGAGAGAGAGAGAGACAGAGAGAGAGACGGTGAGAGTGATTGAGAGAGAGGGAGACAGATAGTGAGATGGTGAGAAGGATTGAGAGAGAGGGAGACAGAGAGAGAGATTGAGAGAGAGGGAGACAGAGAGAGAGATTTTGAGAGAGATTGAGAGGGAGGGAGACAGAGAGAGAGATGGTTTGAGAGTTTGAGAGAGAGGGAGACAGAGAGAGAGAGATGGTGAGATAGATTGAGAGAGAGGGATGCAGAGAGAGATGCTGAGGGAGATTGACAGAGAGAGACAGAGAGATTGCGAGAGAGATTGAGAGAGAGGGAGACACAGAGAGTTGGTGAGAGATTGAGAGCGAGGGAGACAGAGATGGTGAGACAGATTGAGAGAGAGGGACGCAGAGAGAGAGATGGTGAGAGAGATTGAGAGAGAGGGAGACAGAGAGAATGATGGTGAGAGAGATTGAGAGAGATGGAGACAGAGAGAGAGATGGTGAGAGAGATTGAGAGAGATGGAGACAGAGAGATGCTGAGAGCGATTGAGAGAGATGGAGACAAAGAGTGAGATGATAAGAGAGATTGAGAGAGAGGGAGACAGAGAGAGAGATTGAGAGAGAGAGACAGAGAGAGAGATGGTGAGAGATTGAGAGAGGGAGACACAGAGAGAGATGGTGAGAGAGATTGAGACAGAGTGAGACAGAGAGAGAGATGGTGAGGGAGATTGAGAGAGAGGGAGACAGAGAGAGAGATGGTGAGAGAGATTGAGAGAGAGGGTGACAGAGAGAGATGGTGAGAGAGATTGAGAGAGAGGGATACAGAGATAGATGGTGAGAGAGATTGAGTGAGAGGGAGACAGAGAGAGATGGTGAGAGAGATTGAGAGAGAGGGATACAGAGATAGATGGTGAGAGAGATTGAGAGAGAGTGAGACAGAGAGAGAGATGGTGAGAGAGATTGAGAGACGGAGACAGAGAGAGAAACGGTGAGAGAGATTGAGAGAGAGGGAGACAGAGAGAGAGATGGTGAGAGAGATTGAGAGGGAGGGAGAAAGAGAGAGAGATGGTGAGAGAGATTGAGAGAGAGGGAGACAGAGAGAGAGATGGTGAGAGAGATTGAGAGAGAGGGAGACAGAGAGAGAGATGGTGAGGGAGATTGAGAGATGGAGACAGAGAGAGAAACGGTGAGAGAGATTGAGAGAGAGTGAGACAGAGAGAGAGAGATGGTGAGAGAGATTGAGAGACGGAGACAGATAGAGAGATGGTGAGAGAGATTGAGAGAGAAGGAGACAGAGAGAGACATGGTGAGAGAGATTGAGAGAGAGGGAGACAGAGAGACAGATGGTGAGAGAGATTGAGAGAGAGGGAGACAGAGAGAGAGAAGGTGACAGACATTGAGAGAGAGGGAGACAGAGAGATGGTGAGAGAGATGGAGCGAGAGGGAGACAGAGAGAGAGATGTTGAGAGAGATAGTGAGAAAGGGAGACTTAGAGAGAGATGGTGAGGGAGATTGGGAGAAAGCGTGACAGAGAGAGAGAGATGGTCAGAGAGATTGAGATGTGGGAAAGAGAGAGAGATGGTGAGAGAGACAGAGAAATGGTGAGAGAGATTGAGAGGGAGGGAGTGAGAGAGATGGTGAGAGAGCTTGAGAGAGAGGGAGACAGAGAGAGAGATGGTGAGAGAGATTGAGAGAGAGGGTGACAGAGAGAGAGATGGTGAGAGAGATTGAGGGAGAGGGAGACAGAGTGAGAGATGGTGAGAGAGATTGAGAGTGAGGGAGACAGAGAGAGATAGTGAGAGAGATTGAGGGAGAGAGAGACAGAGAGAGAGATGGTGAGAGAGATTGCGAGATAGGGAGACAGAGAGAGAGATGGTGAGAGAGATTGAGGGAGAGGGAGACAGAGAGAGAGATGGTGAGAGAGATTGAGAGAGAGGGATACAGAGAGAGAGATGGTGAGAAATATTGAGAGAGAGGGAGACAGAGAGAGATGGTGAGAGAGATTGAGGGAGAGGGAGACAGAGAGAGAGATGGTGAGAGAGATTGAGAGAGAGGGAGACAGAGAGAGATGGTGATGGAGATTGAGTGAGAGGGAGACAGAGAGAGAGATGGTGGGAGAGATTGAGAGAGAGGGATACAGATTGAGATTTTGAGAGAGGTTGAGAGAGAGGTATACAGAGAGAGAGATGGTGATAGAGATTGTGAGAGACGGAGACAGAGATGGTGAGAGAGATTGAGAGAGAGAGGGACAGAGAGAGATGGTGAGAGAGATTGAGAGAGAGGGAGACGGAGAGTGAGATGATTGGACAGATTGAGAGAGAGGAAGTGAGAGGGATGATGAGAGGTTGAGAGAGCGAGACAGAGAGATGGTGATAGACATTGAGAGAGAGGGATACTGAGTGAGAGATGGTGAGAGAGATGTTGAAAGAGGGAGACAGAGAGAGAGATGGTGAGAGAGATTGAGAGAGAGGGTGACAGAGAGAGAGATGGAGAGAGAGGATGAGGGAGAGGGAGACAGAGAGAGATTTTGATAGAGATTGAGAGAGTGGGATAGAGAGAGAGAGATGGTGTGAGAGATTGTGAGAGATGGAGACAGAGAGAGATGGTGAGAGAGATTGAGAGGGATGGAGACACAGAGATGCTGAGAGAGATTGAGAGAGAGGGAGACAGAGAGATGGTGAGAGATATTGAGAGAGAGTGATACAGAGAGAGACATGTGAGAGAGATTGAGATTTAGGGAGACAGAGGGAGAGATGGTGAGAGAGATTGAGCGAAAGGGAGACAGAGAGAGAGATTGTGAGAGAGATTGAGAGAGAACGTGACAGAGAGAGAGATGGTGAGTGAGATTGAGAGACAGGGAGACAGAGAGAGATTGTGAGAGAGATTGAGAGAGAGGGAGACAGAGAGAGAGATGGTGAGAGAGATTGAGGGAGAGGGAGACAGAGAGAGCGATGGTGAGAGAGATTGAAAGAGAGGGACAACAGAGAGAGAAATGGTGAGTGAGATTGAGGGACAGGGAGACAGAGAGATTTTGAGAGAGATTGAGAGAGATGGAGACAGAGAGAGAGATGGTGAGAGAGATTGAGAGAGAGGGTGACAGAGAGAGATGGTGAGAGAGATTGAGAGAGAGGGATACAGAGATAGATGGTGAGAGAGATTGAGTGAGAGGGAGACAGAGAGAGATGGTGAGAGAGATTGAGAGAGAGGGATACAGAGATAGATGGTGAGAGAGATTGAGAGAGAGTGAGACAGAGAGAGAGATGGTGAGAGAGATTGAGAGACGGAGACAGAGAGAGAAACGGTGAGAGAGATTGAGAGAGAGGGAGACAGAGAGAGAGATGGTGAGAGAGATTGAGAGGGAGGGAGAAAGAGAGAGAGATGGTGAGAGAGATTGAGAGAGAGGGAGACAGAGAGAGAGATGGTGAGAGAGATTGAGAGAGAGGGAGACAGAGAGAGAGATGGTGAGGGAGATTGAGAGATGGAGACAGAGAGAGAAACGGTGAGAGAGATTGAGAGAGAGGGAGACAGAGAGAGAGAGATGGTGAGAGAGATTGAGAGACGGAGACAGATAGAGAGATGGTGAGAGAGATTGAGAGAGAAGGAGACAGAGAGAGACATGGTGAGAGAGATTGAGAGAGAGGGAGACAGAGAGACAGATGGTGAGAGAGATTGAGAGAGAGGGAGACAGAGAGAGAGAAGGTGACAGACATTGAGAGAGAGGGAGACAGAGAGATGGTGAGAGAGATGGAGCGAGAGGGAGACAGAGAGAGAGATGTTGAGAGAGATAGTGAGAAAGGGAGACTTAGAGAGAGATGGTGAGGGAGATTGGGAGAAAGCGTGACAGAGAGAGAGAGATGGTCAGAGAGATTGAGATGTGGGAAAGAGAGAGAGATGGTGAGAGAGACAGAGAAATGGTGAGAGAGATTGAGAGGGAGGGAGTGAGAGAGATGGTGAGAGAGCTTGAGAGAGAGGGAGACAGAGAGAGAGATGGTGAGAGAGATTGAGAGAGAGGGTGACAGAGAGAGAGATGGTGAGAGAGATTGAGGGAGAGGGAGACAGAGTGAGAGATGGTGAGAGAGATTGAGAGTGAGGGAGACAGAGAGAGATAGTGAGAGAGATTGAGGGAGAGAGAGACAGAGAGAGAGATGGTGAGAGAGATTGCGAGATTGGGAGACAGAGAGAGAGATGGTGAGAGAGATTGAGGGAGAGGGAGACAGAGAGAGAGATGATGAGAGAGATTGAGAGAGAGGGAGACAGAGAGAGAGATGGTGAGAAATATTGAGAGAGAGGGAGACAGAGAGAGATGGTGAGAGAGATTGAGGGAGAGGGAGACAGAGAGAGAGATGGTGAGAGAGATTGAGAGAGAGGGAGACAGAGAGAGATGGTGATGGAGATTGAGTGAGAGGGAGACAGAGAGAGAGATGGTGAGAGAGATTGAGAGAGAGGGATACAGATTGAGATTTTGAGAGAGGTTGAGAGAGAGGTATACAGAGAGAGAGAGATGGTGATAGAGATTGTGAGAGACGGAGACAGAGATGGTGAGAGAGATTGAGAGAGAGAGGGACAGAGAGAGATGGTGAGAGAGATTGAGAGAGAGGGAGACGGAGAGTGAGATGATTGGACAGATTGAGAGAGAGGAAGTGAGAGGGATGATGAGAGGTTGAGAGAGCGAGACAGAGAGATGGTGATAGACATTGAGAGAGAGGGATACTGAGTGAGAGATGGTGAGAGAGATGTTGAAAGAGGGAGACAGAGAGAGAGATGGTGAGAGAGATTGAGAGAGAGGGTGACAGAGAGAGAGATGGAGAGAGAGGATGAGGGAGAGGGACACAGAGAGAGATTTTGATAGAGATTGAGAGAGTGGGATAGAGAGAGAGAGATGGTGTGAGAGATTGTGAGAGATGGAGACAGAGAGAGATGGTGAGAGAGATTGAGAGAGAGGGAGACAGAGAGAGAGATGGTGAGAGAGATGGAGAGGGATGGAGACAGAGAGATGCTGAGAGAGATTGAGAGAGAGGGAGACAGAGAGATGGTGAGAGATATTGAGAGAGAGAGATACAGAGAGAGAGATGTGAGAGAGATTGAGATTTAGGGAGACAGAGGGAGAGATGGTGAGAGAGATTGAGCGAAAGGGAGACAGAGAGAGAGATTGTGAGAGAGATAGAGAGAGAACGTGACAGAGAGAGAGATGGTGAGTGAGATTGAGAGACAGGGAGACAGAGAGAGATTGTGAGAGAGATTGAGGGAGAGGGAGACAGAGAGAGCGATGGTGAGAGAGATTGAAAGAGAGGGACAACAGAGAGAGAAATGGTGAGTGAGATTGAGGGACAGGGAGACAGAGAGATTTTGAGAGAGATTGAGAGAGATGGAGACAGAGAGAAAGATGGTGAGAGAGATTGAGAGTGAGGGAGACAGAGAGAGAGATGGTGAGAGAGATTGAGAGAGAGAGAGACAGAGAGAGAGACGGTGAGAGAGATTGAGAGAGAGGGAGACAGAGAGTGAGATGGTGAGAAAGATTGAGAGAGAGGGAGACAGAGAGAGAGATTTTGAGAGAGATTGAGAGAGAGGGAGACAGAGAGAGAGATGGTTTCAGAGTTTGAGAGAGAGGGAGACAGAGAGAGAGAGATGTTTAGATAGATTGAGAGTGAGGGAGGCAGAGAGAGAGTTGGTGAGAGAGATTGAGAGAGAGGGATAGAGAGAGAGATGGTGAGAGAGATTGAGAAAGAGGGAGACAGAGAGATGGTGAGAAATTGAGCGAGAGGGAGACAGCGAGAGAGATTGAGAGAGAGGGACGCAGAGAGAGAGATGGTGAGAGAATTGAGAGAGATGGAGACAGAGAGATGCTGACAGCGATTGAGAGAGAGGGAGACAAAGAGTGAGATGATAAGAGAGATTGAGAGAGAGGGAGACAGAGAGAGAGATGGTGAGAAAGATTGAGAGAGAGGGAGACAGAAAGAGAGATAGTGAGAGAGATTGAGAGAGTGAGACAGAGAGAGAGATGGTGAGAGATTGAGAGAGGGAGACGCAGAGAGAAATGGTGAGAGAGATTGAGAGAGAGAGACAGAGAGAGAGATGGTGAGAGATTGAGAGAGGGAGACACAGAGAGAGATGGTGACAGAAATTGAGAGAGAGGGAGAGAGAGAGAGAGATGGTTAGAGAGATTGAGAGAGAACGTGACAGAGAGAGAGAGATGGTGAGTGAGATTGAGAGACAGGGAGACAGAGAGGGATGCTGAGAGAGATATTGGGAGAGGGAGACAGAGAGAGCGATGGTGAGAGAGATTGAAAGAGAGGGAGACAGAGAGAGAAATGGTGAGTGAGATTGAGGGACAGGGAGACAGAGAGATTTTGAGAGAGATTGAGAGAGATGGAGACAGAGAGAGAGATGTTGAGAGAGATTGAGAGAGAGAGAGACAGAGAGAGAGATGGTGAGAGAGATTGAGAGAGAGGGAGACAGAGAGTGAGATGGTGAGTGAGATTGAGAGAGAGGGAGACAGAGAGAGACATTTTGAGAGAGATTGAGAGAGAGGGAGACAGAGAGAGAGATGGTTTGAGAGTTTGAGAGAGAAGGAGACAGAGAGAGAGATGGTGAGATAGATTGAGAGAGAGGGAGGCAGAGAGAGAGACGCTGAGGGAGATTGACAGAGAGAGACAGAGAGATGGTGAGAGAGATTGAGAGAGAGAGAGACAGAGAGAGAGATGGTGAGAGAGATTGAGAGAGAGGGAGACAGAGAGTGAGATGGTGAGAGAGATTGAGAGAGGGGGTGACAGAGAGAGAGATGGTGAGAGAGATTGAGAGAGAGGGAGACAGATAGAGAGAGATGGTGAGAGAGATGAAGAGAGAGGGAGAAGAGAGAGAGATGGTGAGAGAGATTGAGATGTGGGAATGAGAGAGAGATGTTGAGAGAGATAGAGAGAGAAATGGTGAGAGATTGAGAGGGAGGGAGAGAGAGAAATGGTGAGGGAGATTGAGAGAGTGAGAGAGATGGTGAGAGAGATTGAGAGAGAGGGAGAGAGAGAGATGGTGAGAGATTGAGAGAGAAGGAGACAGATGGATGGTGATAGAGATTGAGAGAGAGAGAGACAGAGAGAGAGACGGTGAGAGTGGTTGAGAGAGGGAGACAGAGAGAGAGAGATGGTGAGAGAGATTGAGAGAGAGGGAGACAGAGAGAGAGATGGTGAGAGAGATTGAGAGATTGAGACGGAGAGAGAGATGGTGAGAGAGATTGAGAGAGAGGGAGACAGAGAGAGAGATGGTGAGAGAGATTGAGAGAGAGGGAGACAGAGAGAGAGATGGTGAGAGAGATTGAGAGATTGAGCGGAGAGATATGGTGAGAGAGATTGAGAGAGAGGGAGATAGAGAGAAAGATGGTGAGAGAGATTGAGAGAGAGGGAGAGAAAGAGAGATTTTGAGAGAGATTGAGAGAGATGGAGACAGAAAGAGAGATGGTGAGAGAGATTGAGAGAGAGTGAGACAGAGAGAGAGATGGTGAGAGAGATTGTGAGAGAGGGAGACAGAGAGAGAGATGGTGAAAGAGGTTTGGAGAGAGGGAGACAGAGAGAGAGATGGTGAGAGAGATTGAGAGAGAGGGAGACAGAGAGAGAGATGTTGAGAGAGATTGAGAGAGAGGTAGACAGAGATGGTGAGAGAGATTGAGAGAGAGGGATACAGAGAGAGAGATGGTGAGAGAGATTGAGATGTGGGAAAGAGAGAGAGATGGTGAGAGAGATAGAGAGAGAAATGGTGAGAGATTGAGAGGGAGGGAGAGAGAGAAATGGTGAGGGAGATTGAGAGATTGAGAGAGATGGTGAGGGAGATTGAGAGTGAGGGAGACAGAGAGAGAGATGGTGAGAGAGATTGAGAGAGAGAGAGACAGAGAGAGAGACGGTGGGAGAGATTGAGAGAGAGGGAGACAGAGAGTGAGATGGTGAGAAAGATTGAGAGAGAGGGAGACAGAGAGAGAGATGGTGAGAGAGATTGAGAGAGAGGGAGACAGAGAGAGAGATTTTGAGAGAGATTGAGAGGGAGGGAGACAGAGAGTGAGATGGTTTGAGAGTTTGAGAGAGAGGGCGAAGGAGAGAGAGATGGTGAGATAGATTGAGAGAGAGGGAGGCAGAGAGAGACGCTGAGGGAGATTGACAGAGACAGAGAGATTGTGAGAGAGATTGAGAGAGAGGGAGACACAGAGAGAGATGGTGAGAGATTGAGAGCGAGGGAGACAGAGATGGTGAGACAGATTGAGAGAGAGGGACGCAGAGAGAGAGATGGTGAGAGAGATTGAGAGAGAGGGAGACTGAGAGAGAGATGGGGAGAGAGATTGAGAGAGAGGGACGCAGAGAGAGAGATTGAGAGAGGGAGACAGATAGGGAGATGGTGAGAGAGATTGAGAGAGATGGAGACAGAGAGATGCTGAGAGCGATTGAGAGAGATGGAGACAAAGAGTGAGATGATAAGAGAGATTGAGAGAGAGGGAGACAGAGAGAGAGATTGAGAGAGAGAGACAGAGAGAGAGATGGTGAGAGATTGAGAGAGGGAGACACAGAGAGAGATGGTGAGAGAGATTGAGACAGAGTGAGACAGAGAGAGAGATGGTGAGGGAGATTGAGAGAGAGGGAGACAGAGAGAGAGATGGTGAGAGAGAATGAGAGAGAGGGAGACAGAGAGAGAGATGGTGAGAGAGATTGAGAGAGAGGGAGACAGAGAGAGAGATGGTGAGAGAGATTGAGAGAGAGGGTGACAGAGAGAGATGGTGAGAGAGATTGAGAGAGAGAGACAGAGCGAGAGATGGTGAGAGATTGAGAGAGGGAGACACAGAGAGAGATGGTGAGAGAGATTGAGAGAGATGGAGACAGAGAGAGAGATGGTGAGGGAGATTGAGAGAGAGGGAGACAGAGAGGGAGATGGTGAGAGAGATTGAGAGAGAGGGAGACAGAGAGAGAGATGGTGAGAGAGATAGAGAGAGAGGGAGACAGAGAGAGATGGTGTGAGAGATTGAGAGAGAGGGATACAGAGATAGATGGTGAGAGAGATTGAGTGAGAGGGAGACAGAGAGAGATGGTGAGAGAGATTGAGAGAGAGGGATACAAAGATAGATGGTGAGAGAGATTGAGAGTGAGTGAGACAGAGAGAGAGATGGTGAGAGAGATTGAGAGACGGAGACAGAGAGAGAAACGGTGAGAGAGATTGAGAGAGAGGGAGACAGAGAGAGAGATGGTGAGAGAGATTGAGAGGGAGGGAGACAGAGAGAGAGATGGTGAGAGAGATTGAGAGAGAGGGAGACAGAGAGAGAGATGGTGCGAGAGATTGAGAGAGAGGGAGACAGAGAGTGAAATGGTGAGAGAGATTGAGAGAGAGGGAGACAGACAGAGAGATGGTGAGAGAGATTGAGAGAGAGGGAGACAGAGAGAGAGATGGTGAGGGAGATTGAGAGATGGAGACAGAGAGAGAAACGGTTAGAGAGATTGAGAGAGAGGGATACAGAGAGAGAAATGGTGAGAGAGATTGAGAGAGAAGGAGACAGAGAGAGACATGGTGAGAGAGATTGAGAGAGAGGGAGACAGAGAGAGAGATGGTGAGAGAGATTGAGAGAGAGGGAGACAGAGAGAGAGATGGTGAGAGAGATTGAGAGAGAGGGAGACAGATAGAGACATGGTGAGAGAGATTGAGACAGAGGGAGACAGATAGAGAGATGGTGAGAGAGATTGAGAGAGAGGGAGACAGAGAGAGTTGGTGAGAGAGATTGAGAGAGAGGGAGACAGAGAGTGAGATGGTGATAAAGATTGAGAGTGAGGGAGACAGAGAGAGATTTTGAGAGAGATTGAGAGAGAGGGAGACAGAGAGAGAGATTTTGAGAGAGATTGAGAGAGAGGGAGACAGAGAGAGAGATTTTGAGAGAGATTGAAAGAGAGGGAGACAGAGAGAGAGATGGTGAGAGAATGAGAGCGAGGGAGACAGAGATGGTGAGACAGATTGAGAGAGAGGGACGCAGAGAGAGAGATGGTGAGAGAGATTGAGAGAGAGGGAGACAGAGAGAGAGATGGTGAGAGAGATTGAGAGAGAGGGAGACAGAGAGAGAGCTGGTGAGAGAGATTGAGAGAGAGGGAGACAGAGAGAGATGGTGAGAGAGATTGAGAGAGAACGTGACAGAGAGAGAGAGATGGTGAGTGAGACTGAGAGACAGGGAGATAGAGAGAGATGATGAGAGAGATATTGGGAGAGGGAGACAGAGAGAGCGATGGTGAGAGAGATTGAAAGATAGGGAGACAGAGAGAGAGATGGTGAGAGAGATTGAAAGAGAGGGAGACAGAGAGAGAGATGGTGAGAGAGATTGAGAGAGAGGGAGACAGAGAGAGAGATGGTGAGATAGATTGAGAGAGAGGGAGGCAGAGAGAGACGCTGAGGGAGATTGACAGAGACAGAGAGATTGTGAGAGAGATTGAGAGAGAGGGAGACACAGAGAGAGATGGTGAGAGATTGAGAGCGAGGGAGACAGAGATGGTGAGACAGATTGAGAGAGAGGGACGCAGAGAGAGAGATGGTGAGAGAGATTGAGAGAGAGGGAGACTGAGAGAGAGATGGTGAGAGAGATTGAGAGAGAGGGACGCAGAGAGAGAGATGGTGAGAGAGATTGAGAGAGGGGGTGACAGAGAGAGAGATGGTGAGAGAGATTGAGAGAGAGGGAGACAGATAGAGAGAGATGGTGAGAGAGATGAAGAGAGAGGGAGAAGAGAGAGAGATGGTGAGAGAGATTGAGATGTGGGAAAGAGAGAGAGATGTTGAGAGAGATAGAGAGAGAAATGGTGAGAGATTGAGAGGGAGGGAGAGAGAGAAATGGTGAGGGAGATTGAGAGAGTGAGAGAGATGGTGAGAGAGATTGAGAGAGAGGGAGAGAGAGAGATGGTGAGAGATTGAGAGAGATGGAGACAGAGAGATGCTGAGAGCGATTGAGAGAGATGGAGATAAAGAGTGAGATGATAAGAGAGATTGAGAGAGAGGGAGACAGAGAGAGAGATGGTGAGAGAGATTGAGAGAGAGGGAGACAGAGAGAGAGATGGTGAGAGATTGAGAGAGGGAGACACAGAGAGAGATGGTGAGAGAGATTGAGAGAGAGTGAGACAGAGAGAGAGATGGTGAGGGAGATTGAGAGAGAGGGAGACAGAGAGAGAGATGGTGAGAGAGATTGAGAGAGAGGGAGACAGAGAGAGAGATGGTGAGAGAGATTGAGAGAGAGGGAGACAGAGAGAGAGATGGTGAGAGAGATTGAGGGAGAGGGAGACAGAGAGTGAGATGGTGAGAGAGATTGAGAGAGGGGGTGACAGAGAGAGAGATGGTGAGAGAGATTGAGAGAGAGGGAGACAGATAGAGAGAGATGGTGAGAGAGATGAAGAGAGAGGGAGAAGAGAGAGAGATGGTGAGAGAGATTGAGATGTGGGAAAGAGAGAGAGATGTTGAGAGAGATAGAGAGAGAAATGGTGAGAGATTGAGAGGGAGGGAGAGAGAGAAATGGTGAGGGAGATTGAGAGAGTGAGAGAGATGGTGAGAGAGATTGAGAGAGAGGGAGAGAGAGAGATGGTGAGAGATTGAGAGAGATGGAGACAGAGAGATGCTGAGAGCGATTGAGAGAGATGGAGATAAAGAGTGAGATGATAAGAGAGATTGAGAGAGAGGGAGACAGAGAGAGAGATTGAGAGAGACAGAGAGAGAGATGGTGAGAGATTGAGAGAGGGAGACACAGAGAGAGATGGTGAGAGAGATTGAGAGAGAGTGAGACAGAGAGAGAGATGGTGAGGGAGATTGAGAGAGAGGGAGACAGAGAGAGAGATGGTGAGAGAGATTGAGAGAGAGGGAGACAGAGAGAGAGATGGTGAGAGAGATTGAGAGAGAGGGAGACAGAGAGAGAGATGGTGAGAGAGATTGAGGGAGAGGGAGACAGAGAGTGAGATGGTGAGAGAGATTGAGAGAGGGGGTGACAGAGAGAGAGATGGTGAGAGAGATTGAGAGAGAGGGAGACAGATAGAGAGAGATGGTGAGAGAGATGAAGAGAGAGGGAGAAGAGAGAGAGATGGTGAGAGAGATTGAGATGTGGGAAAGAGAGAGAGATGTTGAGAGAGATAGAGAGAGAAATGGTGAGAGATTGAGAGGGAGGGAGAGAGAGAAATGGTGAGGGAGATTGAGAGAGTGAGAGAGATGGTGAGAGAGATTGAGAGAGAGGGAGAGAGAGAGATGGTGAGAGATTGAGAGAGATGGAGACAGATGGATGGTGAGAGAGATTGAGAGACAGAGAGACAGAGAGAGAGACAGTGAGAGTGGTTGAGAGAGGGAGACAGAGAGAGAGAGATGGTGAGAGAGATTGAGAGAGAGGGAGACAGAGAGAGAGATGGTGAGAGAGATTGAGAGATTGAGACGGAGAGAGATATGGTGAGAGAGATTGAGAGAGAGGGAGACAGAGAGAGAGATGGTGAGAGAGATTGAGAGATTGAGCGGAGAGATATGGTGAGAGAGATTGAGAGAGAGGGAGATAGAGAGAGAGATGGTGAGAGAGATTGAGAGAGAGGGAGACAAAGAGAGATTTTGAGAGAGATTGAGAGAGATGGAGACAGAGAGAGAGATGGTGAGAGAGATTGAGAGAGAGGGAGACAGAGAGAGAGATGGTGAGAAAGATTGAGAGAGAGGGAGTCAGAGAGAGGGATGGTGAGAGAGATTGAGAGAGAGGGAGACAGAGAGAGAGATGTTGAGAGAGATTGAGACAGAGGGAGACAGAGAGTGAGATGGTGAGAGAGATTGAGAGAGTGGGAGACAGAGAGAGAGATGGTGAAAGAGGTTTGGAGAGAGGGAGACAGAGAGAGAGATGGTGAGAGAGATTGAGAGAGAGGGAGACTGAGAGAGATGGTGAGAGAGATTGAGAGAGAGGGAGACTGAGAGAGATGGTGAGAGAGATTGAGAGAGAGGAGACAAATGGAGAGAGAGATGGTGAGAGAGATTGAGATTTAGGAGACAGAGAGATGGTGAGAGATGGTGAGAGAGATTGAGAGAGAGGGACGCAGAGAGGGAGATGCTGAGATAGATTTAGAGAGAGAGAGACAGATAGAGAGATGGTGAGAGAATTTGAGAGAGATGGAGACAGAGAGAGAGATGGTGAGAGAGATTGAGAGAGAGGGAGACACAGAGTGAGATGTTTAGAGAGATTGAGAGAGAAGGAGACAGAGAGAGAGTTGGTGAGAGAGATTGAGAGAGAGGGAGACAGAGAGAGATATTTTGAGAGAGATTGAGAGGGAGGGAGACAGAGAGAGAGATGGTGAGAGAGATTGAGAGAGAGGGAGACAGAGAGAGAGAGATGGTGAGATAGATTGAGAGAGAGGGAGGCAGAGAGAGACGCTGAGGGAGATTGACAGAGACAGAGAGATTGTGAGAGAGATTGAGAGAGAGGGAGACACAGAGAGAGATGGTGAGAGATTGAGAGCGAGGGAGACAGAGATGGTGAGACAGATTGAGAGAGTGGGACGCAGAGAGAGAGATGGTGAGAGAGATTGAGAGAGAGGGAGACTGAGAGAGAGATGGTGAGAGAGATTGAGAGAGAGGGACGCAGAGAGAGAGATGGTGAGAGAGATTGAGAGAGAGGGAGACAGATAAGGAGATGGTGAGAGAGATTGAGAGAGATGGAGACAGAGAGATGCTGAGAGCGATTGAGAGAGATGGAGACAAAGAGTGAGATGATAAGAGAGATTGAGAGAGAGGGAGACAGAGAGAGACAGATTGTGAGAGAGAGACAGAGAGAGAGATGGTGAGAGATTGAGAGAGGGAGACACAGAGAGAGATGGTGAGAGAGATTGAGAGAGAGGGAGACAGAGAGAGAGATGGTGAGAGAGATTGAGAGAGAGGGAGACAGAGAGAGAGATGGTGAGAGAGATTGAGAGAGAGGGTGACAGAGAGAGATGGTGACAGAGATTGAGAGAGAGAGACAGGGAGAGAGATGGTGAGAGATTGAGAGAGGGAGACACAGAGAGAGATGGTGAGAGAGATTGAGAGAGATGGAGACAGAGAGATAGATGGTGAGGGAGATTGAGAGAGAGGGAGACAGAGAGAGAGATGGTGAGAGAGATTGAGAGAGAGGGAGACAGAGAGAGAGATGGTGAGAGAGATAGAGAGAGAGGGAGACAGAGAGAGATGGTGAGAGAGATTGAGAGAGAGGGATACAGAGATAGATGGTGAGAGAGATTGAGTGAGAGGGAGACAGAGAGAGATGGTGAGAGAGATTGAGAGAGAGGGATACAGAGATAGATGGTGAGAGAGATTGAGAGTGAGTGAGACAGAGAGAGAGATGGTGAGAGAGATTGAGAGACGGAGACAGAGAGAGAAACGGTGAGAGAGATTGAGAGAGAGGGAGACAGAGAGAGAGATGGTGAGAGAGATTGAGAGGGAGGGACACAGAGAGAGAGATGGTGAGAGAGATTGAGACAGAGGGAGACAGAGAGAGAGATGGTGAGAGAGATTGAGAGAGAGGGAAACAGAGAGTGAGATGGTGAGGGAGATTGAGAGATGGAGACAGAGAGAGAAACGGTGAGAGAGATTGAGAGAGAGGGAGACAGAGAGAGAGAGATGGTGAGAGAGATTGAGAGACGGAGACAGTGAGAGAGATTGTGAGAGAGATTGAGGGAGAAGGAGACAGAGAGAGACATGCTGAGAGAGATTGAGAGAGAGGGAGTCAGAGAGAGAGATGGTGAGAGAGATTGAGAGAGAGGGAGACAGAGAGAGAGATGGTGAGAGAGATTGAGAGAGAGGGAGACAGAGAGAGAGATGGTGAGAGAGATTGAGACAGAGGGAGACAGATAGAGAGATGGTGAGAGAGATTGAGAGAGAGGGAGACAGATAGAGATGTTGAGAGAGATTGAGAGAGAGGGAGACAGAGAGTGAGATGGTGAGAAAGATTGAGAGTGAGGGAGACAGAGAGAGAGATTTTGAGAGAGATTGAGAGAGAGGGAGACAGAGAGAGAGATTTTGAGAGAGATTGAGAGAGAGGGAGACAGAGAGAGAGATTTTGAGAGAGATTGAGAGAGAGGGAGACAGAGAGAGAGATGGTTTGAGAGTTTGAGAGAGAGGGAGACAGAGAGAGAGAGATGGTGAGATAGATTGAGAGAGAGGGAGGCAGAGAGAGAAACGCTGAGGGAGATTGACAGAGAGAGACAGAGAGATTGTGAGAGAGATTGAGAGAGAGGGAGACACAGAGAGAGATGGTGAGAGAATGAGAGCGAGGGAGACAGAGATGGTGAGACAGATTGAGAGAGAGGGACGCAGAGAGAGAGATGGTGAGAGAGATTGAGAGAGAGGGAGACAGAGAGAGAGATGGTGAGAGAGATTGAGAGAGAGGGAGACAGAGAGAGAGCTGGTGAGAGAGATTGAGAGAGAGGGAGACAGAGAGAGATGGTGAGAGAGATTGAGAGAGAACGTGACAGAGAGAGAGAGATGGTGAGTGAGATTGAGAGACCGGGAGACAGAGAGAGATGATGAGTGAGATATTGGGAGAGGGAGACAGAGAGAGCGATGGTGAGAGAGATTGAAAGATAGGGAGACAGAGAGAGAGATGGTGAGAGAGATTGAGAGAGAGGGAGACAGAGAGAGAGAGATGGTGAGATAGATTGAGAGAGAGGGAGGCAGAGAGAGACGCTGAGGGAGATTGACAGAGACAGAGAGATTGTGAGAGAGATTGAGAGAGAGGGAGACACAGAGAGAGATGGTGAGAGATTGAGAGCGAGGGAGACAGAGAGAGAGATGGTGAGAGAGATTGAGAGAGAGGGAGACAGAGAGAGAGATGGTGAGACAGATTGAGAGAGAGGGACGCAGAGAGAGAGATGGTGAGAGAGATTGAGAGAGAGGGAGACTGAGAGAGAGATGGTGAGAGAGATTGAGAGAGAGGGACGCAGAGAGAGAGATGGTGAGAGAGATTGAGAGAGAGGGAGACAGATAGGGAGATGGTGAGAGAGATTGAGAGAGATGGAGACAGAGAGATGCTGAGAGCGATTGAGAGAGATGGTGACAAAGAGTGAGATGATAAGAGAGATTGAAGGAGAGCGAGACAGAGAGAGAGATTGAGAGAGAGAGACAGAGAGAGAGATGGTGAGAGATTGAGAGAGGGAGACAGAGAGAGAGATGGTGAGAGAGATTGAGAGAGAGTGAGACAGAGAGAGAGATGGTGAGGGAGATTGAGAGAGAGGGAGACAGAGAGAGAGATGGTGAGAGAGATTGAGAGAGAGGGAGACAGAGAGAGATGGTGAGAGAGATTGAGAGAGAGAGACAGAGAGAGAGATGGTGAGAGATTGAGAGAGGGAGACACAGAGAGAGATGGTGAGAGAGATTGAGAGAGATGGAGACAGAGAGATAGATGGTGAGGGAGATTGAGAGAGAGGGAGACAGAGAGAGAGATGGTGAGAGAGATTGAGAGAGAGGGAGACAGAGAGAGAGATGGTGAGAGAGATAGAGAGAGAGGGAGACAGAGAGAGATGGTGAGAGAGATTGGAGAGAGGGATACAGAGATAGATGGTGAGAGAGATTTACTGAGAGGGAGACAGAGAGAGATGGTGAGAGAGATTGAGAGAGAGGGATACAGAGATAGATGGTGAGAGGGATTGAGAGTGAGTGAGACAGAGAGAGAGATGGTGAGAGAGATTGAGAGACGGAGTCAGAGAGAGAAACGGTGAGAGAGATTGAGAGAGAGGGAGACAGAGAGAGAGATGGTGAGAGAGATTGAGAGGGACGGAGACAGAGAGAGAGATGGTGAGAGAGATTGAGAGAGAGGGAGACAGAGAGAGAGATGGTGAGAGAGATTGAGAGAGAGGGAGACAGAGAGTGAAATGGTGAGAGAGATTGATAGAGAGGGAGACAGACAGAGAGATGGTGAGAGAGATTGAGAGGGACGGAGACAGAGAGAGAGATGGTGAGAGAGATTGAGAGAGAGGGAGACAGAGAGAGAGATGGTGAGGGAGATTGAGAGATGGGGACAGAGAGAGAAACGGTGAGAGAGATTGAGAGAGAGGGAGACAGAGAGAGAGAGATGGTGAGAGAGATTGAGAGACGGAGACAGTGAGAGAGATGGTGAGAGAGATTGAGAGAGAAGGAGACAGAGAGAGACATGGTGAGAGAGATTGAGAGAGAGGGAGACAGAGAGAGAGATGGTGAGAGAGATTTAGAGAGAGGGAGACAGAGAGAGAGATGGTGAGAGAGATTTAGAGATAGGGAGACCGAGAGAGAGATGGTGAGAGAGATTGAGAGAGAGGGAGACAGAGAGAGAGATGGTGAGAGAGATTGAGAGAGTGGGAGACAGAGAGAGATGGTGAGAGAGATTGAGAGAGAGGGAGACAGACAGTTGGATGGTGAGAAAGATTGAGAGAGAAGGAGACAGAGAGAAAGATTTTGAGAGAGATTGAGAGAGAGGGAGACAGAGAGTGAGATTTTGAGAGAGATTGAGAGAGAGGGAGACAGAGAGAGAGATTTTGAGAGAGATTGAGAGATTGAGCGGAGGGACATGGTGAGAGAGATTGAGAGAGAGGGAGATAGAGAGAGAGATGGTGAGAGAGATTGAGAGAGAGGGAGACAAAGAGAGATTTTGAGAGAGATTGAGAGAGATGGAGACAGAGAGAGAGATGGTGAGAGAGATTGAGAGAGAGTGAGACAGAGAGAGAGATGGTGAGAGTTATTGAGAGAGAGGGAGACAGAGAGAGAGATTGGGAGAAAGATTGAGAGAGAGGGAGACAGAGAGAGGGATGGTGAGAGAGATTGAGAGAGAGGGAGACAGAGAGAGAGATGGTGAGAGAGATTGAGACAGAGGGAGTCAGAGAGTGAGATGTTGAGAGAGATTGAGAGAGTGGGAGACAGAGAGAGAGATGGTGAAATAGGTTTGGAGAGAGGAAGACTGAGAGAGATGGTGAGAGAGATTGAGAGAGAGGGAGACAGAGATGGTGAGAGAGATTGAGAGAGAGGGAGACAGAGAGAGAGATGGTGAGAGAGATTGAGAGAGAGGGAGACAGAGAGAGAGATCGTGAGAGAGATTGAGAGAGAGGGAGAGCCAGAGAGAGACGGTGAGAGAGATTGAGAGAGAGGGAGACAGAGAGAGAGATGTTGAGAGAGATTGAGAGAGAGGTAGACAGAGATGGTGAGAGAGATTGAGAGAGAGGAGACAAATGGAGAGAGAGATGGTGAGAGAGATTGAGATTTAGGGAGACAGAGAGATGGTGAGAGATGGTGAGAGAGATTGAGAGAGAGGGACGCAGAGAGGGAGATGCTGAGATAGATTTAGAGAGAGAGAGACAGATAGAGAAATGGTGAGAGAATTTGAGAGAGATGGAGACAGAGAGTGAGATGATTAGAGAGATTAAGAGAGAAGGAGACAGAGAGAGAGTTGGTGAGAGAGATTGAGAGAGAGGGAGACAGAGAGAGATGGTGAGAGAGATTGAGAGAGGGGGTGACAGAGAGAGAGATGGTGAGAGAGATTGAGAGAGAGGGAGACAGAGAGAGAGAGATGGTGAGAGAGATTGAGAGAGAGGGAGACAGAGAGTGAGATGTTGAGAGAGATTGAGAGAGTGGGAGACAGAGAGAGAGATGGTGAAATAGGTTTGGAGAGAGGGAAACTGAGAGAGATGGTGAGAGAGATTGAGAGAGAGGGAGACAGAGATGGTGAGAGAGATTGAGAGAGAGGGAGACAGAGACAGAGATGGTGAGAGAGATTGAGAGAGAGGGAGACAGAGAGAGAGATCGTGAGAGAGATTGAGAGAGAGGGAGAGCCAGAGAGAGACGGTGAGAGAGATTGAGAGAGAGGGAGACAGAGAGAGAGATCGTGAGAGAGATTGAGAGAGAGGGAGAGCCAGAGAGAGACGGTGAGAGAGATTGAGAGAGAGGGAGACAGAGAGAGAGATGTTGAGAGAGATTGAGAGAGAGGTAGACAGAGATGGTGAGAGAGATTGAGAGAGAGGAGACAAATGGAGAGAGAGATGGTGAGAGAGATTGAGATTAAGGGAGACAGAGAGATGGTGAGAGAGATTGAGAGATTGAGCGGAGAGATATGGTGAGAGAGATTGAGAGAGAGGGAGATAGAGAGAGAGATGGTGAGAGAGATTGAGAGAGAGGGAGACAGAGAGAGAGATGGTGAGAGAGATTGAGAGAGATGGAGACTTAGAGAGAGATGGTGAGAGAGATTGAGAGAGAACGTGACAGAGAGAGAGAGATGGTGAGTGAGATTGAGAGACAGGGAGACAGAGAGAGATGGTGAGAGAGATTGAGGGAGAGGGAGACAGAGAGAGCGATGGTGAGAGAGATTGAAAGAGAGGGAGACAGAGAGAGAAATGGTGAGTGAGATTGAGGGACAGGGAGACAGAGAGAGATGGTGAGAGAGATTGAGGGAGAGGGAGACAGAGAGAGCGATGGTGAGAGAGATTGAAGGAGAGGGAGACAGAGAGAGAAATGGTGAGTGAGATTGAGGGACAGGGAGACAGAGAGATTTTGAGAGAGATTGAGCGAGATGGAGACAGAGAGACAGATGGTGAGAGAGATTGAGAGTGAGGGAGACAGAGAGAGAAATGGTGAGAGAGATTGAGAGAGAGAGAGACAGAGAGAGAGACGGTGTGAGAGATTGAGAGAGAGGGAGACCGAGAGAGAGATGGTGAGAGAGATTGAGAGAGAGGGAGACAGAGAGAGATGGTGAGAGAGATTGAGAGAGACGGAGACAGAGAGATGCTGAGAGCGATTGAGAGAGAGGGAGACAAAGAGTGAGATGATAAGAGAGATTGAGAGAGAGGGACACAGAGAGAGAGATTGAGAGAGAGAGACAGAGAGAGAGATGGTGAGAGAGATTGAGAGAGAACGTGACAGAGAGAGAGAGATGGTGAGTGAGATTGAGAGACAGGGAGACAGAGAGAGATGATGAGAGAGATATTGGGAGAGGGAGACAGAGAGAGCGATGGTGAGAGAGATTGAAAGAGAGGGAGACAGAGAGAGAAATGGTGAGAGAGATTGAAAGAGAGGGAGACAGAGAGAGAAATGGTGAGTGAGATTGAGGGACAGGGAGACAGAGAGATTTTGAGAGAGATTGAGAGAGATGGAGACAGAGAGAAAGATGGTGAGAGAGATTGAGAGTGAGGGCGACAGAGAGAGAGATGGTGAGAGAGATTGAGAGAGAGAGAGACAGATAGAGAGACGGTGAGAGTGATTGAGAGAGAGGGAGACAGAGAGTGAGATGGTGAGAAAGATTGAGAGAGAGGGAGACAGAGAGAGAGATTTTGAGAGAGATTGAGAGGGAGGGAGACAGAGAGAGAGATGGTTTGAGAGTTTGAGAGAGAGGGCGACAGAGAGAGAGAGATGGTGAGATAGATTGAGAGAGAGGGAGGCAGAGAGAGACGCTGAGGGAGATTGACAGAGAGAGACAGAGAGATTGTGAGAGAGATTGAGAGAGAGGGAGACACAGAGAGAGATGGTGAGAGAGTGAGAGCGAGGGAGACAGAGATGGTGAGACAGATTGAGAGAGAGGGACACAGAGAGAGAGATGGTGAGAGAGATTGAGAGAGAGGGAGACAGAGAGAGAGATGGTGAGAGAGATTGAGAGAGAGGGAGACAGAGAGAGAGATGGTGAGAGAGATTGAGAGAGATGGAGACCGAGAGATGCTGAGAGTGATTGAGAGAGAGGGAGACAAAGAGTGAGATGATAAGAGAGATTGAGAGAGAGGGAGACAGAGAGAGAGATTGAGAGAGAGAGACAGAGAGAGAGATGGTGAGAGATTGAGAGAGGGAGACACAGAGAGAGATGGTGAGAGAGATTGAGAGAGAGTGAGACAGAGAGAGAGATGGTGAGGGAGATTGAGAGAGAGGGAGACAGAGAGAGAGATGGTGAGAGAGATTGAGAGAGAGGGAGACAGAGAGAGAGATGGTGAGAGAGATTGAGAGAGAGGGTGACAGAGAGAGATGGTGAGAGAGATTGAGAGAAAGAGACAGAGAGAGAGATGGTGAGAGATTGAGAGAAGGAGACACAGAGAGAGATGGTGAGAGAGATTGAGAGAGATTGAGACAGAGAGAGAGATGGTGAGCGAGATTGAGAGAGAGGGAGACAGAGAGAGAGATGATGAGAGAGATTGAGAGAGAGGGAGACAGAGAGAGATGGTGAGTGAGATTGAGAGACAGGGAGACAGAGAGAGATGGTGAGAGAGATTGAGGGAGAGGGAGACAGAGAGAGCGATGGTGAGAGAGATTGAAAGAGAGGGAGACAGAGAGAGAAATGGTGAGTGAGATTGAGGGACAGGGAGACAGAGAGAGATGGTGAGAGAGATTGAGGGAGAGGGAGACAGAGAGAAAGATGGTGAGAGAGATTGAGTGTGAGGGAGACAGAGAGAGAGATGGTGAGAGAGATTGAGAGAGAGAGACAGAGAGAGAGACGGTGAGAGAGATTGAGAGAGAGGGAGACAGAGAGAGAGATGGTGAGAGAGATTGAGAGAGAGGGAGACAGAGACAGATGGTGAGAGAGATTGAGAGAGAGGGAGACAGAGAGTGAGATGGTGAGAAAGATTGAGAGAGAGGGAGACAGAGAGAGAGATGGTGAGAAAGATTGAGAGAGAGGGAGACAGAGAGTGAGATGGTGAGAAAGATTGAGAGAGAGGGAGACAGAGAGAGATGGTGAGAATGATTGAGAGAGAGGGAGACAGTGAGAGAGATTTTGAGAGAGATTGAGAGAGAGGGAGACAGAGAGAGAGATGGTTTCAGAGTTTCAGAGAGACGGAGACAGAGAGAGAGAGATGGTGAGATAGATTGAGAGAGAGGGAGGCAGAGAGAGAGTTGGTGAGAGAGATTGAGAGAGAGGGATAGAGAGAGAGATGGTGAGAGAGATTGAGATTTAGGGAGACAGAGGGAGAGATGGTGAGAGAGATTGAGAAAGAGGGAGACAGAGAGATGGTGAGAGATTGAGCGAGAGGGAGACAGAGAGAGAGATTTAGAGAGAGGGACGCAGAGAGAGAGATGTTGAGAGAGATTGAGAGGGAAGGAGACAGAGAGAGAGATGGTGAGAGAGATTGAGAGAGAGGGAGACAAAGAGTGAGATGATAAGAGAGATTGAGAGAGAGGGAGACAGGGAGAGAGATTGAGAGAGAGAGACAGAGAGAGAGATGGTGAGAGATTGAGAGAGGGAGACACAGAGAGAGATGGTGAGAGAGATTGAGAGAGAACGTGACAGAGAGAGAGAGATGGTGAGTGAGATTGAGAGACAGGGAGACAGAGAGAGATGATGAGAGAGATATTGGGAGAGGGAGACAGAGAGAGCGATGGTGAGAGAGATTGAAAGAGAGGGAGACAGAGAGAGAAATGGTGAGTGAGATTGAGGGACAGGGAGACAGAGAGATTTTGAGAGAGATTGAGAGAGATGGAGACAGAGAGAAAGATGGTGAGAGAGATTGAGAGTGAGGGAGACAGAGAGAGAGATGGTGAGAGAGATTGAGAGAGAGAGAGACAGAGAGAGAGACGGTGAGTGTGATTGAGCGAGAGGGAGACAGAGAGTGAGATGGTGAGAAAGATTGAGAGAGAGGGAGACAGAGAGAGAGATTTTGAGAGAGATTGAGAGGGAGGGAGACAGAGAGAGAGATGGTTTGAGAGTTTGAGAGAGAGGGCGACAGAGAGAGAGAGATGGTGAGATAGATTGAGAGAGAGGGAGGCAGAGAGAGACGCTGAGGGAGATTGACAGAGAGAGACAGAGAGATTGTGAGAGAGATTGAGAGAGAGGGAGACACAGAGTGAGATGGTTTGAGATTGAGAGCGAGGGAGACAGAGATGGTGAGACAGATTGAGAGAGAGGGACACAGAGAGAGAGATGGTGAGAGAGATTGAGAGAGAGGGAGACAGAGAGAGAGATGGTGAGAGAGATTGAGAGAGAGGGAGACAGAGAGAGAGATGGTGAGAGAGATTGAGAGAGAGGGAGACAGATAGGGAGATGGTGAGAGAGATTGAGAGAGATGGAGACAGAGAGATGCTGAGAGTGATTGAGAGAGAGGGAGACAAAGAGTGAGATGATAAGAGAGATTGAGAGAGAGGGAGACAGAGAGAGAGATTGAGAGAGAGAGACAGAGAGAGAGATGGTGAGAGATTGAGAGAGGCAGACACAGAGAGAGATGGTGAGAGAGATTGAGAGAGAGTGAGACAGAGAGAGAGATGGTGAGGGATATTGAGAGAGAGGGAGACAGAGAGAGAGATGGTGAGAGAGATTGAGAGAGAGGGAGACAGAGAGAGAGATGGTGAGAGAGATTGAGAGAGAGGGTGACAGAGAGAGATGGTGAGAGCGATTGAGAGAGAGAGACAGAGAGAGAGATGGTGAGAGATTGAGAGAGGGAGACACAGAGAGAGATGGTGAGAGAGATTGAGAGAGATGGAGACAGAGAGAGAGATGGTGAGGGAGATTGAGAGAGAGGGAGACAGAGAGAGATTGTGAGAGAGATTGAGAGAGAGGGAGAGAGAAAGAGAGATGGAGAGAGAGATAGTGAGAGAGGGAGACAGAGAGAGATGGTGTGAGAGATTGAGAGAGAGGGATACAGAGATTGATGGTGAGAGAGATTGAGTGAGAGGGAGACAGAGAGAGATGGTGAGAGAGATTGAGAGAGAGGGATACAGAGAGATGGTGAGAGAGATTGAGAGAGAGTGAGACAGAGAGAGAGATGGTCAGAGAGATTGAGAGACGGAGACAGAGAGAGAAACGGTGAGAGAGATTGAGAGAGAGGGACGCAGAGAGAGAGATGTTGAGAGAGATTGAGAGGGAAGGAGACAGAGAGAGAGATGGTGAGAGAGATTGAGAGAGAGGGAGACAAAGAGTGAGATGATAAGAGAGATTGAGAGAGAGGGAGACAGAGAGAGAGATTGAGAGAGAGAGACAGAGAGAGAGATGGTGAGAGATTGAGAGAGGGAGACACAGAGAGAGATGGTGAGAGAGATTGAGAGAGAACGTGACAGAGAGAGAGAGATGGTGAGTGAGATTGAGAGACAGGGAGACAGAGAGAGATGATGAGAGAGATATTGGGAGAGGGAGACAGAGAGAGCGATGGTGAGAGAGATTGAAAGAGAGGGAGACAGAGAGAGAAATGGTGAGTGAGATTGAGGGACAGGGAGACAGAGAGATTTTGAGAGAGATTGAGAGAGATGGAGACAGAGAGAAAGATGGTGAGAGAGATTGAGAGTGAGGGAGACAGAGAGAGAGATGGTGAGAGAGATTGAGAGAGAGAGAGACAGAGAGAGAGACGGTGAGAGTGATTGAGCGAGAGGGAGACAGAGAGTGAGATGGTGAGAAAGATTGAGAGAGAGGGAGACAGAGAGAGAGATTTTGAGAGAGATTGAGAGGGAGGGAGACAGAGAGAGAGATAGTTTGAGAGTTTGAGAGAGAGGGCGACAGAGAGAGAGAGATGGTGAGATAGATTGAGAGAGAGGGAGGCAGAGAGAGACGCTGAGGGAGATTGACAGAGAGAGACAGAGAGATTGTGAGAGAGATTGAGAGAGAGGGAGACACAGAGTGAGATGGTGAGAGATTGAGAGCGAGGGAGACAGAGATGGTGAGACAGATTGAGAGAGAGGGACACAGAGAGAGAGATGGTGAGAGAGATTGAGAGAGAGGGAGACAGAGAGAGAGATGGTGAGAGAGATTGAGAGAGAGGGAGACAGAGAGAGAGATGGTGAGAGAGATTGAGAGAGACGGAGACAGATAGGGAGATGGTGAGAGAGATTGAGAGAGATGGAGACAGAGAGAGAGATTGAGAGAGAGAGACAGAGAGAGAGATGGTGAGAGATTGAGAGAGGCAGACACAGAGAGAGATGGTGAGAGAGATTGAGAGAGAGTGAGACAGAGAGAGAGATGGTGAGGGAGATTGAGAGAGAGGGAGACAGAGAGAGAGATGGTGAGAGAGATTGAGAGAGAGGGAGACAGAGAGAGAGATGGTGAGAGAGATTGAGAGAGAGGGTGACAGAGAGAGATGGTGAGAGAGATTGAGAGAGAGAGACAGAGAGAGAGATGGTGAGAGATTGAGAGAGGGAGACACAGAGAGAGATGGTGAGAGAGATTGAGAGAGATGGAGACAGAGAGAGAGATGGTGAGGGAGATTGAGAGAGAGGGAGACAGAGAGAGATTGTGAGAGAGATTGAGAGAGAGGGAGAGAGAAAGAGAGATGGAGAGAGAGATAGTGAGAGAGGGAGACAGAGAGAGATGGTGTGAGAGATTGAGAGAGAGGGATACAGAGATTGATGGTGAGAGAGATTGAGTGAGAGGGAGACAGAGAGAGATGGTGAGAGAGATTGAGAGAGAGGGATACAGAGAGATGGTGAGAGAGATTGAGAGAGAGTGAGACAGAGAGAGAGATGGTCAGAGAGATTGAGAGACGGAGACAGAGAGAGAAACGGTGAGAGAGATTGAGAGAGAGGGAGACAGAGAGAGAGATGGTGAGAGAGATTGAGAGGGAGGGAGACAGAGAGAGAGATGGTGAGAGAGATTGAGAGAGAGGGAGACAGAGAGTGAGATGGTGAGAGAGATTGAGAGAGAGGGAAACAGACAGAGAGATGGTGAGAGAGATTGAGAGAGAGGGAGACAGAGAGAGAGATGGTGAGGGAGATTGAGAGATGGAGACAGAGAGAGAAACGATGAGAGAGATTGAGAGAGAGGGAGACATAGAGAGAGAGATGGTGAGAGAGATTGAGAGACGGAGACAGAGAGAGAGATGGTGAGAGAGATTGAGAAAGAAGGAGACAGAGAGAGACATGGTGAGAGAGATTGAGAGAGAGGGAGACAGAGAGAGAGATGGTGAGAGAGATTGAGAGAGAGGGAGACAGAGAGAGAGATGGTGAGAGAGATTGAGAGAGAGGGAGACAGAGAGAGAATGGTGAGAGAGATTGAGACAGAGGGAGACAGAGAGAGAGATGGTGAGAGACATTGAGAGAGAGGGAGACAGAGAGAGAGATGGTGAGAGAGAATGAGAGAGAGGGAGACAGAGCGAGAGATGGTGAGAGAGTTTGAGAGAGAAGGAGACAGAGAGAGACATGGTGAGAGAGATTGAGAGAGAGGGAGACAGAGAGATAGATGGTGAGAGAGATTGAGAGAGAAGGAGACAGAGAGAGATGGTGAGAGAGATTGAGAGAGAGGGAGACAGAGAGAGATGGTGAGAGAGATTGAGAAGAGGGAGACAGAGAGAGAGATGGTGAGAGAGATTGAGAGAGAGGGAGACAGAGAGAGAGATGGTGAGAGAGATTGAGACAGAGTGAGACAGAGAGAGAGATGGTGAGAGAGATTGAGAGAGAGGGAGACCGAGAGAGAGATGGTGAGAGAGATTGAGAGAGAGGGAGACAGAGAGAGAGATGGTGAGAGAGATTGAGAGAGATGGAGACAGAGGGAGAGATGGTGAGAGAGATTGAGAGAGAGGGAGACAGAGAGAGAGATGGTGAGAGAGATTGAGAGAGAGGGAGACAGAGAGAGAGATGGTGAGAGAGATTGAGAGAGAGGGAGGCAGAGAGAGAGAGATGGTGAGAGAGATTGAGAGAGAGGGACTGCTGCCCCTGGAGTCAGTACAACCAGCCTCTCATTCTGATCTCAGGGGAAGTGTCATTGTGAAATGGAACCAAGAGGCAGAAACAATTTTGAGGAAGTATTCGCCCTGACATTGAGTCTGAGGAAAGACTGAGACACATCTGAGAGAGAGAGAGACGCAGACATAACAGGAACGGACGAGAGAGAAACCTCAGACACACACCATGGAGCAGGACACCGACAACATGAACATGAGAACCCACATTACACACCCGAGAGAAGGTATGTTAAACTGTTCTACAGAGAGAGAGAGCGAACAAAGAGAGGGTCAGCGAGACAGAGAGAGAAAAAGAGGTGGAGATGGAGAAACAGATGGAGAAATAGAGGAACAACGAGACAGAATGACAAGAGTGACTGAGACAGAGAAACATACAAAGAGAGATTGTGACAAACAGAAACAGCGAGAGAGAGGGAGAGAGACAGGAAGGGAGAGAGGGAGTTTGTCATAGACAGTGCTGCGGGAGATTTAGTCTGTATCTAACCCCGTGCTGTACCTGTCCTGGGAGTGTTTGATGGGGACGGTGTAGAGGGAGATTTACTCTGTATCTAACCCCGTGCTGTACCTGTCCTGGGAGTGTTTGATGGGGACGGTGTTGAGGGAGATTTACTCTGTACCTAACCCCGTGCTGTACCTGTCCTGGGAGTGTTTGATGGGGACGGTGTAGAGGGAGCTTTACTCTGTATCTAACCCCGTGCTGTACCTGTCCTGGGAGTGTTTGATGGGGACAGTGTAGGTGGAGCTTTACTCTGTATCTAACCCCGTGCTGTACCTGTCCTGGGAGTGTTTGATGGGGACGGTGTAGAGGGAGCTTTACTCTGTATCTAACCCCGTGCTGTACCTGTCCTGGGAGTGTTTGATGGGGACAGTGCAGTGGGAGCTTTACTCTGTATCTAACCCCGTGCTGTACCTGCCCTGGGAGTGTTTGATGGGGACAGTGTAGAGGGAGATTTACTCTGTATCTAACCCCGTGCTGTACCTGTCCTGGGAGTGTTTGATGGGAACTGTGTAGAGGGAGATTTACTCTGTATCTAACCCCGTGATGTACCTGTCCTGGGAGTGTTTGATGGGGACAGTGTATAGGGAGATTTAGTCTGTATCTAACCCCGTGCTGTACCTGTCCTGGGAGTGTTTGATGGGGACAGTGTAGAGGGAGCTTTACTCTGTATCTAACCCCGTGTGTACCTGTCCTGGGAGTGTTTGATGGGGACAGTGTAGAGGGAGCTTTACTCTGTATCTAACCCCGTGCTGTACCTGTCCTGGGAGTGTTTGATGGGGACAGTGTAGAGGGAGATTTACTCTGTATCTAACCCCGTGCTCTACATGTCCTGGGAGTGTTTGATGGGGACAGTGTAGAGGGAGCTATACTCTGTATCTAACCCCGTGTTGTACCTGTTCTGGGAGTGTTTGATGGGGATGGTGTAGAGGGAGATTTATTCTGTATCTAACCCCGTGCTGTACCTGTCCTGGGAGTGTTTGATGGGGACGGTGTAGAGGGAGATTTACTCTGTATCTAACCCCGTGCTGCACCTGTCCTGGGAGTGTTTGATGGGGACAGTGTAGAGGGAGATTTACTCTGTATCTAACACCGTGCTGAACCTGTCCTAGGAGTGTTTGATGGGGACAGTGTAGAGGGAGATTTACTCTGTATGTAACCCCGTGCTGTACCTGTCCTGGGAGTGTTTGATGGGGACACTGTAGAGGGAGATTTAGTCTGTATGTAACCCCGTGCTGTACCTGTCCTGGGAGTGTTTGATGGGGATAGTGTAGAGGGAGCTTTACTCTGTGTCTAACCCCGTCCTGTACCTGTCCTGGGAGTGTTTGATGGGGACGGTGTAGAGGGAGATTTACTCTGTATCTAACCCCGTGCTGTACCTGTCCTGGGAGTGTTTGATGGGGACAGTTTAGCGGGAGATTTACTCTGTATCTAACCCCATGCTGTACCTGTCCTGGGAGTGTTTGATGGGGACAGTGTAGAGGGAGCTTTACTCTGTATCTAACCCTGTGCTGTACCTGTCCTGGGAGTGTTTGATGGGGACAGTGTAGAGGGAGCTTTACTCTGTATCTAACCCCGTGCTGTACCTGTCCTGGGAGTGTTTGATGGGGACAGTGTGGAGGGAGATTTACTCTGTATCTAACCCCGTGCTGTACCTTTCCTGGGAGTGTTTGATGGGGATAGTGTAGAGGGAGATTTACTCTGTATCTAACCACGTGCTGTAACTGTTCTGGGAGTGTTTGATGGGGACAGTGTAGAGGGAGATTTACTCTGTATCTAACCCCGTGCTGTACCTGTCCTGGGACTGTTTGATGGGCACGGTGTAGAGGGAGCTTTACTCTGTAACTGACCCTGTGCTGTACCTGTCCTGGGAGTGTTTGATGGGGACGGTGTAGAGGGAGCTTTACTCTGTATCTAACCCCGTGCTGTACCTGTCCTGGGAGTGTTTGATGGGGACAGTGTAGAGGGAGATTTACTCTGTATCTAACCCCGTGCTGTACCTGTCCTGGGAGTGTTTGATGGGGACGGTGTAGAGGGAGATTTACTCTGTATCTAACCCCGTGCTGTACCTGTCCTGGGTGTGTTTGATGGGGACGGTGTAGAGGGAGATTTACTCTGTATCTAACCCCGTGCTGTACCTGTCCTGGGAGTGTTTGATGGGGACAGTGTGGAGGAAGATTGACTCTGTATCTAACCCCGTGCTGTACCTGTCCTGGGAGTGTTTGATGGGGAAGGTGTAGAGGGAGATTTACACTGTGTCTAACCCCGTGCTGTATCTGTCCTGGGAGTGTTTGATGGGGACGGTGTAGAGGGAGTTTTACTCTGTATCTATCCCCATGCTGTACCTGTCCTGGGAGTGTTTGATGGGGACAGCGTAGAGCGAGATTTACTCTTTATCTAACCCCGTGCTGTACCTGTCCTGGGAGTGTTTGATTGGGGACAGTGTAGAGGGAGCTTTACTCTGTATCTAACCCCGTGCTGTACCTGTCCTGGGAGTGTTTGATTGGGGAACTTGTAGTGGGAGCTTTACTCTGTATCTAACCCTGTGCTATACCTGTCCTGGGAGTGTTTGATGGGGACGGTGTAGTGGGAGCTTTACTCTCTATCTAACCCCGTGCTGTACCTGTCCTGGGAGTGTTTGACGGTGAGATTGTAGAGGGAGTTTTACTCTGTATCTAACCCCGTGCTCTACCAATCCTGGGAGTGTTTGATGGGGACAGTGTAGAGGGAGCTTTACTCTGTATCTAACCCTATGCTGTACCTGTCCTGGGAGTGTTTGATGGGGAAGGAGTAGAGGGAGATTTATTCTGTATCTAACACCGTGCTGTACCTGTCCTGGGAGTGTTTGATGGGGACAGTGTAGAGGGAGATTTACTCTGTATCTAACCCCGTGCTGTACCTGTCCTGGGAGTGTTTGATGGGGAAGGAGTAGAGGGAGATTTACTCTGTATCTAACCCCGTGCTGTACCTGTCCTGGGAGTGTTTGTTGGGGACGGTGTAGAGGGAGCTTTACTCTGTATCTAACCCCGTGCTGTACCTGTCCTGGGAGTGTTTGATGGGGACGGTGTAGAGGGAGCTTTACTCTGTATCTAACCCTATGTTGTACCTGTCCTGGGAGTGTTTGATGGGGACACTGTAGATGGAGATTTACTCTGTATCTAACCCCGTGCTGTACCTGTCCTGGGAGTGTTTAATGGGGACAGTGTAGAGGGAGCTTTACTCTGTATCTAACCCTATGCTGTACCTGTCTTTGGAGTGTTGGATGGGGAAGGTGTAGAGGGAGCTTTACTCTGTGTCTAACCCCGTGCTGTACCTGTCCTGGGAGTGTTTGATGGGGACAGTGTAGAGGGAGATTTACTCTGTATCTAACCCCGTGCTGTACGGTCCTGGGAGTGTTTGATGGGGACGGTGTAGTGGGCGGTTTACACTGTATCTAACCCCGTGCTGTACCTGTGCTGGGAGTGTTTGATGGGGACAGTGTAATGGGAGATTTACTCTGTATCGAACCCCGTCCTGTACCTGTCCTGGGAGTGTTTGATGGGGACAGTGTAGAGGGAGCTTTACTCTGTATCTTACCCCGTGCTGTACCTGTCCTGGGAGTGTTTGAGGTGGACGGTTTAGAGGGAGATTTGCTCTGTATCTAACCCCGTGCTGTACCTGTCCTGGGAGTGTTTGATGGGGACGGTGTAGAGGGAGCTTTACTCTGTATCTAACCCCGTGTTGTACCTGTCCTGGGAGTGTTTGATGGGGACGGTGTAGAGGGAGCTTTACCCTGTATCTAACCCCGTGCTGTACCTGTCCTGGGAGTGTTTGATGGGGGCAGTGTAGACGGAGTTTTACTCTGTATCTAACCCCGTGCTGTACCTGTCCTGGGAGTGTTTGATGGGGACAGTGTAGAGGGAGATTTACTCTGTATCTTACCCCGTGCTGTACCTGTCCTGGGAGTGTTTGATGGGGACAGTGTAGAGGGAGATTTACTCTGTATCTCACCCCGTGCTGTACCTGTCCTGGGAGTGTTTGATGGGGACAGTGTAGAGAGAGATTTACTCTGTATCTAACCCCGTGCTGTACCTGTCCTGGGAGTGTTTGATGGGGACAGTGTAGAGGGAGATTTACTCTGTATCTAACCCCGTGCTGTACCTGTCCTGGGAGTGTTTGATGGGGACGGTGTACAGGGAGATTTACTCTGTATCTAACCCTGTGCTGCACCTGTCCTGACATTGTTTGATGGGGACGGTGTAGAGGGAGCTTTTCTCTGTATCTAACCCTGTGCTGTACCTGTCCTGGGAGTGTTTGATGGGGACAGTGTAGAGGGAGATTTACTCTTTATCTAACCCCGTGCTGTACCTGTCCTGGGAGTGTTTGATGGGGACAGTGTAGAGGGAGATTTACTCTGTATCTAACCCCGTGCTGTACCTGTCCTGGGAGTGTTTGATGGGGACAGTGTAGAGGGAGATTTACTCTGTATCTAACCCCGTGCTGTACCTGTCCTGGGAGTGTTTGATGGGGACGGTGTAGAGGGAGCTTTACTCTGTACCGATGGTTATTTCCTGAAGCCGTCAGCTGACTGGGCGCTAAGCTGCATTTCCGCCCATCTGTCTCTCTCACTCTCTCCATTTTAAGACGCCCCTTGTACCGATCTCTGTGTCAGAGCTGTTGCTTTCCTGTCCCTAATATCTCCCTGTGTGACTCGGCGTCCGATTCTCTTTGATAACCCTCCTGTACCGTGCGCTGGGATGTGAAACCAGGGATATAAACATGGGTCAATTTTTACTTCTGTATTAGATAAAACTGGACAGGAAACATCTGGAGGAAGAAGATCCAAACGTCTCATCGTGGTCGGACTGACTGTCTTAATCATCAGTTTGGGAATTGCGATAGGGCTGAGGATCTCAGGTGGGAACCTGACACGGAAACTGTTACAGAGACATGCTTACACCCTGTTATACACCACACCCCTCAGTGTAACACCCTGTTATACCCCACACCCCTCAGTGTAACACCCTGTTATACCCCACACCCCTCAGTGTAACACTCTGATATATCCCACACCCCTCACTGTAACACACTGATATATCCCACACCCCTCACTGTAACACTCTGATATATCCCACATCCCTCACAGTAACACTCTGATATATCCCACACCCCTCACTGTAACACTCTGATATACCCCACACCCTCACTGTAACACTCTGATATATCACACACACCTCACTGTAACACTCTGATATATCCCACACCCCTCACTGTAACACTCTGATATATCCCACACCCCTCAGTGTAACACCCTGTTATACCCCACACCCCTCAGTGTAACACCCTGTTATACCCCACACCCCTCACTGTAACACTCTGTTATACCCCACACCCCTCAGTGTAACACCCTGTTATACCCCACACCCCTCAGTGTAACACCCTGTTATACCCCACACCCCTCAGTGTAACACCCTGTTATACCCCACACACCTCGCGGTAACACGCTGTTATACCCCACACCCCTCACTGTAACACTCTGATATACCCCACACCCCTCACTGTAACACTCTGATATATCCCACACACCTCACTGTAACACACTGATATACCCCACACCCCTCACTGTAACACTGATATATCCCACACCCCTCACTGTAACACACTGATATATCCCACACCCCTCACTGTAACACTCTGTTATATCCCACACCCCTCACTGTAACACTCTGATATATCACACACCCCTCACTGTAACACCCTGATATATCCCACACCCCTCACTATAACACACTGATATATCCCACACCCCTCACTGTAACACTCTGATATATCCCACAACTCTCACTGTAACACTCTGTTATACCCCACACCCCTCAGTGTAACACTCTGATATATCCCACACCCCTCACTGTAACACTCTGATATATCCCACACACCTCACTGTAACACTCTGATATATCCCACACCCCTCACTGTAACACTCTGATATATCCCACACCCCTCACTGTAACACTCTGATATATCCCACACCCCTCACTGTAACACTCTGATATATCCCACACCCCTCTCTGTAACACTCTGATATATCCCACATCCCTCACTGTAACACTCTGATATATCCCACACCCCTCACTGTAACACTCTGATATACACCACACCCCTCACTGTAACACTCTGATATATCCCACACCCCTCACTGTAACACTCTGATATATCCCACACCCCTCTCTGTAACACTCTGATATATCCCACATCCCTCACTGTAACACTCTGATATATCCCACACCCCTCACTGTAACACTCTGATATACACCACACCCCTCACTGTAACACTCTGATATATCACACACCCCTCACTGTAACACTCTGATATATCCCACACCCCTCACTGTAACACTCTGATATATCCCACACCCCTCACTGTAACACTCTGATATATCCCACACCCCTCACTGTAACACTCTGATATATACCACACCCCTCACTGTGACACTCTGATATATCCCACTCCCCTCACTGTAACACTCTGATATATCCCACACCCCTCACTGTAACACTCTGATATACCCCACACCCCTCACTGTAACACTCTGATATATCCCACACCCCTCACTGTAACACTCTGATATACACCACACCCCTCACTGTAACACTCTGATATATCCCACACCCCTCACTGTAACACTCTGATATATCCCACAACCCTCACTGTAACACTCTGATATATCCCAAACCGCTCACTCTAACACTCTGATATATCCCACACCCCTCACTGTAACACTCTGATATATCCCACATCCCTCACTGTAACACTCTGATATATCCCACACCCCTCAAAGTAACACTCTGATACACCCCACACACCTCACTGTAACGCTCTGATATATCCCACACCCCTCACGGTAACACTCTGATGTATCCCACAGCCCTCACTGTAACAACTCTGATATATCCCACACCCCTCACTGTAACAACCTGATATATCCCACACCCCACACTGTAACACTCAAATATCCCACACGTCTCACTGTAACACTCTGATATAACCCACACCTCTCACTGTAACACGCTGATATATCCCACACCCCTCAGTGTAACACTCTGATATACCCCACACCCCTCACTGTAACACTGATATATTCCACACCCCTCACTTTAACACTCTGATATATCCCAAACTCATCACTGTAACACTGATATATCCCACACCCCTCTCTGTAACACTCTGATATATCCCACACCCCTCACTGTAACAACTCTGATATACCCCACACCCCTCTCTGTAACAACCTGATATATCCCACACCCCTCACTGTAACAACTCTGATATATCCCACACCCCTCACTGTAACATTCTGATATATCCCACACCCCTCACTGTAACACTCTGATATATCCCACACCCCTCACTGTACCACTGATATATTCCACACCCCTCAATGTAACACTCTGATATATCCCACACTCATCACTGTAACACTGATATATCCCACACCCCTCACTGTAACAACCTGATATATCCCACACCCCTCACTGTAACACTCTGATATAACCCACACCCCTCACTGTAACAACCTGATATATCCCACACCCCTCACTGTAACAACTCTGATATATCCCACACCGCTCACTGTAACACTCTGATATATCCCACACCCCTCACTGTAACAACCTGATATATCCCAGACCCCTCACTTTAACAACTCTGATATATCCCACACCCCTCACTGTAACACACTGATATATCCCACACTCCTCACTGTAACACTCTGTTATACCCCTCACCCCTCACCGTAACACTCTGATATATCCCACACCCCTCACTGTAACACTCTGATATACTCCACACCCCTCACTGTAACACTCTGATATATCCCACACCCCTCACGGTAACACTCTGATATATCCCACACCCCTCACTGTAACACTGATATATCCCACACCCCTCACTGTAACACTCTGATATATCCCACACCCCTCACTGTAACACTCTGATATATCCCACACCCCTCACTGTAACACTCTGATATACACAACACCCCTCACTGTAACACTCTGATATATACCACACCCCTCACTGTAACCCTCTGATATATCCCACACCCCTCACTGTAACACTGATATATCCCACACCCCTCACTGTAACAATCTGTTATATCCCACACCCCTCACTGTAACACTCTGATATACCCCACACCACTCACTGTATCACTCTGATATATCCCACACCCCTCACTGTAACAATCTGATATACCCCACACCCCTCACTGTAACACTCTGATATATACCACACCCCTCACAGTAACACTCTGATACACCCCACAACCCTCACTCTAACACTCTGATATATCCCACACCGCTCACTCTAACACTCTGATATATCCCACACCCCTCACTGTAACACTCTGATATATCCCACATCCCTCACTGTAACACTCTGATATATCCCACACCCCTCAAAGTAACACTCTGATACACCCCACACACCTCACTGTAACGCTCTGATATATCCCACACCCCTCACTGTAACAACTCTGATATATCCCACACCCCTCACTGTAACAACTCTGATATATCCCACACCCCTCACTGTAACACTCAAATATCCCACACGTCTCACTGTAACACTCTTATAAACCCCACACCTCTCACTGTAACACGCTGATATATCCCACACCCCTCAGTGTAACACTCTGATATAACCCACACCCCTCACTGTAACACTGATATATTCCACACCCCTCACTTTAACACTCTGATATATCCCACACTCATCACTGTAACACTGATATATCCCACACCCCTCTATGTAACACTCTGATATATCCCACACCCCTCACTGTAACAACTCTGATATACCCCACACCCCTCTCTGTAACAACCTGATATATCCCACACCCCTCACTGTAACAACTCTGATATATCCCACACCCCTCATTGTAACACTCTGATGTATCCCACACCCCTCACTGTACCACTGATATATTCCACACCCCTCAATGTAACACTCTGATATATCCCACACTCATCACTGTAACACTGATATATCCCACACCCCTCACTGTAACAACCTGATATATCCCACACCCCTCACTGTAACGCTCTGATATAACCCACACCCCTCACTGTAACAACCTGATATATCCCACACCCCTCACTGTAACAACTCTGATATATCCCACACCGCTCACTGTAACACTCTGATATATCCCACACCCCTCACTGTAACAACCTGATATATCCCAGACCCCTCACTTTAACAAATCTGATATATCCCACACCCCTCACTGTAACACTCTGATATCTCCCACACTCATCTCTGGAACACTGATATATCCCACACCCCTCACTTTAACAACCTGATATATCCCACACGCCTCACTGTAACACTCTGATATAACCCACACCCCTCACTGTAACAACCTGATATAACCCACACCCCTCACTGTAACAACTCTGATATATCCCAAACCCCTCTCTGTAACACTCTGATATATCCCACACCCCTCACTGTAACAACCTGATATATTCCACACCCCTCACTGTAACACTGATATATCCCACACCCTCACTGTAACTCTCTGATATATCCCACACGCCTCACTGTAACACTGATATATCACACACCCCTCGCTGTAACACTCTGATATATCCCACACCCCTCACTGTAACACTCTCATATATCCCACACCCCTCACTGTAAAACTGATATATCCCACACCCCTCTCTGTAACACACTGATATGTCCCACACCCCTCACTGTAACACTCTGATATATCCCACACCCCTCACTGTAACAATCTGATATATCCCACACCCCTCACTGTAACACTCTGTTATACCCCTCACCCCTCACTGTAACACTCTGATATATCCCACACCCCTCACTGTAACACTCTGATATACACCACACCCCTCACTGTAACACTCTGATATATCCCACACCCCTCACTGTAACACTCTGATATATCCCACAACCCTCACTGTAAGACTCTGATATATCCCAAACCGCTCACTCTAACACTCTGATATATCCCACACCCCTCACTGTAACACTCTGATATATCCCACATCCCTCACTGTAACACTCTGATATATCCCACACCCCTCAAAGTAACACTCTGATACACCCCACACACCTCACTGTAACGCTCTGATATATCCCACACCCCTCACGGTAACACTCTGATGTATCCCACACCCCTCACTGTAACAACTCTGATATATCCCACACCCCTCACTGTAACAACCTGATATATCCCACACCCCACACTGTAACACTCAAATATCCCACACGTCTCACTGTAACACTCTGATATAACCCACACCTCTCACTGTAACACGCTGATATATCCCACACCCCTCAGTGTAACACTCTGATATACCCCACACCCCTCACTGTAACACTGATATATTCCACACCCCTCACTTTAACACTCTGATATATCCCAAACTCATCACTGTAACACTGATATATCCCACACCCCTCTCTGTAACACTCTGATATATCCCACACCCCTCACTGTAACAACTCTGATATACCCCACACCCCTCTCTGTAACAACCTGATATATCCCACACCCCTCACTGTAACAACTCTGATATATCCCACACCCCTCACTGTAACATTCTGATATATCCCACACCCCTCACTGTAACACTCTGATATATCCCACACCCCTCACTGTACCACTGATATATTCCACACCCCTAAATGTAACACTCTGATATATCCCACACTCATCACTGTAACACTGATATATCCCACACCCCTCACTGTAACAACCTGATATATCCCACACCCCTCACTGTAACACTCTGATATAACCCACACCCCTCACTGTAACAACCTGATATATCCCACACCCCTCACTGTAACAACTCTGATATATCCCACACCGCTCACTGTAACACTCTGATATATCCCACACCCCTCACTGTAACAACCTGATATATCCCAGACCCCTCACTTTAACAACTCTGATATATCCCACACCCCTCACTGTAACACACTGATATATCCCACACTCCTCACTGTAACACTCTGTTATACCCCTCACCCCTCACCGTAACACTCTGATATATCCCACACCCCTCACTGTAACACTCTGATATACTCCACACCCCTCACTGTAACACTCTGATATATCCCACACCCCTCACGGTAACACTCTGATATATCCCACACCCCTCACTGTAACACTGATATATCCCACACCCCTCACTGTAACACTCTGATATATCCCACACCCCTCACTGTAACACTCTGATATATCCCACACCCCTCACTGTAACACTCTGATATACACAACACCCCTCACTGTAACACTCTGATATATACCACACCCCTCACTGTAACCCTCTGATATATCCCACACCCCTCACTGTAACACTGATATATCCCACACCCCTCACTGTAACAATCTGTTATATCCCACACCCCTCACTGTAACACTCTGATATACCCCACACCACTCACTGTATCACTCTGATATATCCCACACCCCTCACTGTAACAATCTGATATACCCCACACCCCTCACTGTAACACTCTGATATATACCACACCCCTCACAGTAACACTCTGATACACCCCACAACCCTCACTGTAACACTCTGATATATCCCACACCGCTCACTCTAACACTCTGATATATCCCACACCCCTCACTGTAACACTCTGATATATCCCAATTCCCTCACTGTAACACTCTGATATATCCCACACCCCTCAAAGTAACACTCTGATACACCCCACACACCTCACTGTAACGCTCTGATATATCCCACACCCCTCACTGTAACAACTCTGATATATCCCACACCCCTCACTGTAACAACTCTGATATATCCCACACCCCTCACTGTAACACTCAAATATCCCACACGTCTCACTGTAACACTCTTATAAACCCCACACCTCTCACTGTAACACGCTGATATATCCCACACCCCTCAGTGTAACACTCTGATATACCCCACACCCCTCACTGTAACACTGATATATTCCACACCCCTCACTTTAACACTCTGATATATCCCACACTCATCACTGTAACACTGATATATCCCACACCCCTCTATGTAACACTCTGATATATCCCACACCCCTCACTGTAACAACTCTGATACACCCCACACCCCTCTCTGTAACAACCTGATATATCCCACACCCCTCACTGCAACAACTCTGATATATCCCACACCCCTCATTGTAACACTCTGATGTATCCCACACCCCTCACTGTACCACTGATATATTCCACACCCCTCAATGTAACACTCTGATATATCCCACACTCATCACTGTAACACTGATATATCCCACACCCCTCACTGTAACAACCTGATATATCCCACACCCCTCACTGTAACGCTCTGATATAACCCACACCCCTCACTGTAACAACCTGATATATCCCACACCCCTCACTGTAACAAATCTGATATATCCCACACCGCTCACTGTAACACTCTGATATATCCCACACCCCTCACTGTAACAACCTGATATATCCCAGACCCCTCACTTTAACAAATCTGATATATCCCACACCCCTCACTGTAACACTCTGATATCTCCCACACTCATCTCTGGAACACTGATATATCCCACACCCCTCACTTTAACAACCTGATATATCCCACACGCCTCACTGTAACACTCTGATATAACCCACACCCTCACTGTAACAACCTGATATAACCCACACCCCTCACTGTAACAACTCTGATATATCCCAAACCCCTCTCTGTAACACTCTGATATATCCCACACCCCTCACTGTAACAACCTGATATATTCCACACCCCTCACTGTAACACTGATATATCCCACACCCTCACTGTAACTCTCTGATATATCCCACACGCCTCACTGTAACACTGATATATCACACACCCCTCGCTGTAACACTCTGATATATCCCACACCCCTCACTGTAACACTCTCATATATCCCACACCCCTCACTGTAAAACTGATATATCCCACACCCCTCTCTGTAACACACTGATATGTCCCACACCCCTCACTGTAACACTCTGATATATCCCACACCCCTCACTGTAACAACTCTGATATATCCCACACCCCTCACTGTAACAACTCTGATATATCCCACACCCCTCATTGTAACACTCTGATGTATCCCACACCCCTCACTGTACCACTGATATATTCCACACCCCTCAATGTAACACTCTGATATATCCCACACTCATCACTGTAACACTGATATATCCCACACCCCTCACTGTAACAACCTGATATATCCCACACCCCTCACTGTAACGCTCTGATATAACCCACACCCCTCACTGTAACAACCTGATATATCCCACACCCCTCACTGTAACAACTCTGATATATCCCACACCGCTCACTGTAACACTCTGATATATCCCACACCCCACACTGTAACAACCTGATATATCCCAGACCCCTCACTTTAACAAATCTGATATATCCCACACCCCTCACTGTAACACTCTGATATCTCCCACACTCATCTCTGGAACACTGATATATCCCACACCCCTCACTTTAACAACCTGATATATCCCACACGCCTCACTGTAACACTCTGATATAACCCACACCCCTCACTGTAACAACCTGATATAACCCACACCCCTCACTGTAACAACTCTGATATATCCCAAACCCCGCTCTGTAACACTCTGATATATCCCACACCCCTCACTGTAACAACCTGATATATTCCACACCCCTCACTGTAACACTGATATATCCCACACCCTCACTGTAACTCTCTGATATATCCCACACGCCTCACTGTAACACTGATATATCACACACCCCTCGCTGTAACACTCTGATATATCCCACACCCCTCACTGTAACACTCTCATATATCCCACACCCCTCACTGTAAAACTGATATATCCCACACCCCTCTCTGTAACACACTGATATGTCCCACACCCCTCACTGTAACACTCTGATATATCCCACACCCCTCACTGTAACAACTCTGATATATCCCACACCCCTCACTGTAACAACCTGATATATCCCACACCCCTCACTTTAACAACTCTGATATATCCCACACCCCTCACTGTAACATTCTGATATATCCCACACCCCTCCCTGAAACACTCTGATATATCCCACACCCCTCACTGTACCACTGATATATTCCACACCCCTCAATGTAACACTCTGATATATCCCACACTCATCACTGTAACACTGATATATCCCACACCCCTCACTGTAACAACCTGATATATCCCACACCCCTCACTGTAACACTCTGATATAACCCACACCCCTCACTGTAACAACCTGATATATCCCACACCCCTCACTGTAACAACTCTGATATATCCCACACCGCTCACTGTAACACTCTGATATATCCCACACCCCTCACTGTAACAACCTGATATATCGCAGACCCCTCACTGTAACAACTCTGATATATCCCACACTCCTCACTGTAACACTCTGATATCTCCCACACTCATCACTGGAACACTGATATATCCCACACCCCTCACTTTAACAACCTGATATATCCCACACCCCTCACTGTAACACTCTGATATATCCCACACCCCTCACTGTAACAACTCTGATATATCCCACACCCCTCTCTGTAACACTCTGATATATCCCACACCCCTCACTGTAACAACCTGATATATTCCACACCCCTCACTGTAACACTGATATATCCCACACCCTCACTGTAACTCTCTGATATATCCCACACGCCTCACTGTAACACTCTGATATATCCCACACCCCTCACTGTAACACTGATATATCACACACCTCTCACTGTAACACTCTGATACATCCCACACCCCTCACTGTAACACTCTCATATATCCCTCACCCCTCACTGCAACACTGATATATCCCACACCCCTCACTGTAAAACACTGATATATCCCACATCCCTCACTGTAACACTCTGATATATCCCACACACCTCACTGTAACACTCTCATATACCCCACACCCCTCACTGTAACACACGGATATATCCGACACCCCTCACTGTAACACACTGATAAATCCCACACCCCTCAGTGTAACACACTGATATATCCCACACCCCTCACTGTAACACTCTGATATATCCCACACACCTCACTGTAACACTCTGATATATCCCACACCCCTCACTGTAACACACTGATATATCCCACACCCCTCACTGTAACACACTGATATATCCCACACCCCTCACTGTAACACACTGATATATCCCACACACCTCACTGTAACACTCTGATATATCCCACACACCTCACTGTAACACTCTGATATATCCCACACCCCTCACTGTAACACTCTGTTATACCGCACACCCCTCACAGTAACACTCTGATATATCCCACACCCCTCACTGTAACACTCTGATATACCCCACACCCGTCAATGTAACACTCTGATATTGCCCACACCCCTCACTGTAACACTCTGATATATCCCACACCCCTCACTGTAACACTCTGATATATCCCACACCCCTCACTGTAACACTCTGATACACCCCACACCCCTCACTGTAACACTCTGATATATCCCACACGTCTCACTGTAACACTCTGATATATCCCACACACCTCACTGTAACACCCTGATATACCCCACACCCCTCACTGTAACACCCTGTTATACCCCACACCCCTCTCTGTAACACACTGATATACCCCACTCACCTCACTGTAACATTCTGATGTATCCCACACCCCTCACTGTAACACTCTGATATATCCCACACCCCTCACTGTAACACCCTGATATACCCCACACCCCTCACTGCAACACTCTGATATATCCCACACCCCTCACTGTAACACTCTGATATACCCCACACCCCTCACTGTAACACTCTGATATATCCCACACCCTTCACTGTAATACTCTGATATATCCCACGCCCCTCACTGTAACACTGATATATCCCACACCCCTCACTGTAACACTCTGATATATCCCACACCCCTCACAGTAACACTGATATATCCCACACCCCTCACAGTAACACTTTGATATATCCCACACCCCTCACTGTAACACTCTGATATATTCCACACCCCTCAATGGAACATTCTGATATATCCAACACCCCTCACTGTAACACACTGATATATCCCACACCCCTCACTGAAACACTCTGATATATCCCACACCCCTCACTGTAACACCCTGATATATCCCCACACCCCTCACTGTAACACTCTGATATATCCCACACCCCTCACTGTAACACTGATATATCCCACACCCCTCACTGTAACACTGATATATCCCACACCCCTCACTGTAACACAGTGATATATCCCACACTCCTCACTGAAACACACTTATATATCCCACACCCCTCACTGTAACACTCTGATATATCCCCACACCCCTCACTGTAACACTCTGATATATCCCACACCCCTCACTGTAACACTCTGACATATCCCACACCCCTCACTGTAACACTCTGATATACCCCACACCCCTCGCTGTAACACTCTGATATATCCCACACCCCTCACTGTAACACTCTCATATATCCCTCACCCCTCACTGTAACACTGATATATCCCACACCCCTCACTGTAACACACTGATATATCCCACACCATTCACTGTAACACTCTGATATACCCCACACCCCTCACTGTAACACTCTGATATATCCCACACCCCTCATTGTAACACACTGATATATCCCACACCCCTCACTGTTACTCACTGATATATCCCACACCCCTCACTGTAACACACTGATATATCCCACACCACTCACTGTAACACTCTGATATACCCCACACCCCTCACTGTAACACTCTGATATACCCCACACCCCTCACTGTAACACTCTGATATATCCCACACCCCTCACTGTAACACTCTGATATATCCCACACCCCTCACTTTAACATTCTGTTATAGCCCACACCCCTCACTGTAACACTCTGATATATCCCACAGCCCTCATTGTAACACACTGATATATCACACACCCCTCACTGTAACACTCTGATATATCCCACACCCCTCACTGTAGCACTCTGTTATACCCCACAACCTTCACTGTAACACTCTGATATATCCCACACCCCTCACTGTAACACTCTGATATATCCCACACCCCTCACTGTAACACTCTGAAATATCCCACATGCCTCACTGTAACACTCTGATATATCCCACACCCCTCACTGTAACACTCTGATATATCCCTCACCGCTCACTGTAACATTCTGATATATCCCACATCCGTCATTGTAACACACTGATATACCCCACAACCCTCAATGTAACACTCTGATATATCCCACACAGCTCATTGTAACACTCTGATATATCCCACACCCCTCACTGTAACACTCTGATATACTCCACAACCCTCATTGTAACACTCTGATATATCCCACACCCCTCACTGTAACACTCTGATATATCCCACACCCCTCACTGTAACACTCTGATATATCCCACACCCCTCACTGTAACACTCTGATATATCCCACACCCCTCACTGTAACACTCTGATATCCCCCACACACCTCACTGTAACACTCTGATATATCCCACACCCCTCACTGTAACACTCTGATATATCCCACACCCCTCAAAGTAACACTCTGATATATCCCACACCTCTCACTGTAACACCCTGATATACGCCACAACCCTCACTGTAACACCCTGATATATCCCACACACCTCACTGTAACAATCTGATATATCCCACACCCCTCAAAGTAACACTCTGATATACCCCACACCCCTCACTGTAACACTCTGACATACCCACACCCCTCACTGTAACACTGATATATCCCACACCCCTCACTGTAACACTGATATATCCCACACCCCTCACTGGAACACTCTGATATATCCCACAACCCTCACTGTAACACTATGATATAACCCACACCCCTCACTGTAACAGCCTGTCATAACCCACACCCCTCACTGTAACACTCTGTTATATCCCACACCCCTCACTGTAACACTCTGATATATCCCACACCCCTCACATTAACAATCTGATATATCCCACACCCCTCACTGTAACACTCTGTTATACCCCTCACCCCTCACTGTAACACTCTGATATATCCCACACTCCTCACTGTAACACTCTGATATACCCCACACCCCTCACTGTAACACTCTGATATATACCACACCCCTGACTGTAACACTCTGATATATCCCACACCCCTCACTATAACACTGATATATCCCACACCCCTCACTGTAACACTCTGATATATCCCACACCCCTCACTGTAACACTGTGTTATACCGCACACCCCTCACAGTAACACTCTGATATATCCCACACCCCTCACTGTAACACTCTGATATACCCCACACCCCTCACTGTAACACTCTGATATAGCCCACACCCCTCACTGTAACACTCTGATATATCCCGCACCCCTCACTGTAACTCTCTGATATATCCCACACCCCTCACTGTAACACTCTGATATACCCCACACCCCTCACCGTAACACTCTGATATATCCCACACCCCTCACTGTAACACTCTGATATATCCCACACCCCTCACTGTAACACCCTGATATACCCCACACCCCTCACTGTAACACTCTGTTATACCCCACACCCCTCTCTGTAACAAACTGATATACCCCACACACCTCACTGTAACACTCTGATGTATCCCACACCTCTCACTGTAACACTCTGATATATCCCACACCCCTCACTGTAACACCCTGATATACCCCACACCCCTCATTGCAACACTCTGATATATCCCACACCCCTCACTGTAACACTCTGATATACCCCACACCCCTCACTGTAACACTCTGATATATCCCACACCCCTCACTGTAACACTCTGATATATTCCACACCCTTCACTGTAATACTCTGATATATCCCACACCCCTCACAGTAACACTGTGATATATCCCACACCCCTCACTGTAACACTCTGATATATTCCACACCCCTCACTGTAACATTCTGATATATCCAACACCCCTCACTGTAACACACTGATATATCACACAACCCTCACTGAAACACTCTGATATATCCCACACCCCTCACTGTAACACTCTGATATATCCCCACACCCCTCACTGTAACACTCTGATATATCCCACACCCCTCACTGTAACACTCTGTTATACCCCACACCCTTCACTGTAACACTCTGATATATCCCACACCCCTCACTGTAACACTCTGATATATCCCACACCGCTCACTGTAACACTCTGATATATCCCACACCCCTCGCTGTAACACTCTGATATATCCCCACACCCCTCACTGTAACACTCTGATATATCCCACACCCCTCACTGTAACTCTCTGATATATCCCACACCCCTCACTGTAACACTCTGATATACCCCACACCCCTCGCTGTAACACTCTGATATATCCCACACCCCTCACTGTAACACTCTCATATATCCCTCACCCCTCACTGTAACACTGATATATCCCACACCCCCCACTGTAACACACTGATATATCCCACACCACTCACTGTAACACTCTGATATACCCCACACCCCTCACTGTAACACTCTGATATATCCCACACCCCTCATTGTAACACACTGATATATCCCACACCCCTCACTGTTACACAATGATATATCCCACACCCCTCACTGTAACACACTGATATATCCCACACCACTCACTGTAACACTCTGATATACCCCACACCCCTCACTGTAACACTCTGATATACCCCACACCCCTCACTGTAACACTCTGATATATCCCACACCCCTCACTGTAACACTCTGATATATCCCACACCCCTCACTTTAACATTCTGTTATAGCCCACACCCCTCACTGTAACACTCTGATATATCCCACAGCCCACATAGTAACACACTGATATATCACACACCCCTCACTGTAACACTCTGATATATCCCACACCCCTCACTGTAACACTCTGTTATACCCCACACACTTTACTGTAACACTCTGATATATCCCACACCCCTCACTGTAACACTCTGATATATCCCTCACCCCTCACTGTAACATTCTGATATATCCCACATCCGTCATTGTAACACACTGATATACCCCACAACCCTCATTCTAACACTCTGATATATCCCACAACCCTCACTGTAACACTCTGATATATCCCACACCCCTCACTGTAACACTCTGATATATCCCACACCCCTCACTGTAACACTCTGATATATCCCACACCCCACACTGTAACACTCTGATATCCCCCACACACCTCACTGTAACACTCTGATATATCGCACACCCCTCACTGTAACACTCTGATATATCCCACACCCCTCACAGTAACACTCTGATATATCCCACACCTCTCAATGTAACACCCTGATATACCCCACAACCCTCACTGTAACACCCTGATATATCCCACACACCTCACTGTAACAATCTGATATATCCCACACCCCTCACAGTAACACTCTGATATACCCCACACCCCTCACTGTAACACTCTGACATACCCACACCCCTCACTGTTACACTGATATATCCCACACCCCTCACTGTAACACTGATATATCCCACACCCCTCACTGGAACACTCTGATATATCCCACAACCCTCACTGTAACACTCTGATATAACCCACACCCCTCACTGTAACACTCTGATATACCCCACACCCCTCACTGTAACACTCTGATATATCACACACCCCTCACTTTAACAATCTGATAGATCCCAAACCCCTCACATTAACACTCTGATATATCCCACACCCCTCACTGTAACACTCTGTTATACCCCTCACCCCTCACTGTAACACTCTGATATATCCCACACTCCTCACTGTAACACTCTGATATACCCCACACCCCTCACTGTAACACTCTGATATATCCCACACCCCTCACGGTAACACTCTGATATATCCCACACCCCTCACTGTAACACTGATATATCCCACACCCCTCAATGTAACACTCTGATATACCCCACACCCCTCACTTTAACACACTGATATACCCCACACCCCTCACTGTAACACTCTGATATATCCCACAACCATCATGTAACACTCTGATATATCCCACACTCCTCACTGTAACACTCTGATATACACAACACCCCTCACTGTAACACTCTGATATATACCACACCCCTGACTGTAACACTCTGATATATCCCACAACCCTCACTGTAACACTGATATATCCCACACCCCTCAATGTAACACTCTGATATATCCCACACCCCTCACTGTATCACTCTGATATACCCCACACCACTCACTGTAACACTCTGATATACCCCACACCCCTCACTGTAACACTCTGATATATACCACACCCCTCACAGTAACACTCTGATACACCCCACAACCCTCACTGTAACACTCTGATATATCCCACACCCCTCACTGAAAAACTCTGATATATCCCACACCCCTCACTGTAACACTCTGATATATCCCACATCCCTCACTGTAACACTCTGATATAGCCCACACCCCTCACAGTTACACTCTGATACACCCCACACACCTCACTGTAACACTCTGATATATCCCACACCCCTCACTGTAACACTCTAATATATCCCATACCCCTCGCTGTAACACTCTGATATATCCCACACCCCTCACTGTAACACTCAAATATCCCACACGTCTCACTGTAACTCTCTGATAAACCCCACACCTCTCACTGTAACACGCTGATATATCCCACACCCCTCAGTGTAACACTCTGATATACATCACACTCCTCACTGTAACACTCTGTTATATCCCACACGCCTCACTGTAACACTGATATATTCCACACCCCTCACTGTAACACTCTGATATATCCCACACTCATCACTGTAACACTGATATATCCCACACCCCTCACTGTAACACTCTGATATATCCACACCCCTCACTGTAACAACTCTGATATATACCACACCCCTCACTGTAACAACCTGATATATCCCACACCCCTCACTGTAACAACTCTGATATATCCCACACCCCTCACTGTAACATTCTGATATATCCCACACCCCTCACTGTAACACTCTGATATATCCCACAACCCTCACTGTAACACTGATATATCCCACACCCCTCACTGCAACAACTCTGATATATCCCACACCCCTCACTGTAACATTCTGATATATCCCACACCCCTCACTGTAACACTCTGATATATCCCACACCCCTCACTGTAACAACCTGTTATATCCCACACCCCTCACTGTAACAACTCTGATATATCCCACACCCCTCACTGTAACACTCTGATATATACCACACTCATCACTGGAACACTGATATATCCCACACCCCTCACTGTAACAACCTGATATATCCCACACCCCTCACTGTAACAACTCTGATATATCCCACACCCCTCACTGTAACACTCTGATATATCCCACACCCCTCACTGTAACAACCTGATATATCCCACACCCCTCACTGTAACAACTCTGATATATCCCACAAACCTCACTGTAACACTCTGATATATCCCACACCCCTCACTGTAACACTCTGATATATCCCACACCCCTCAATGTAACACTCTGATATATTCCACACCCCTCACTGTAACACTCTGATATACCCCACACCCCTCACTGTAACACTCTGATATATCCCACACCCCTCACCGTAACACTCTGATATATCCCACAACCCTCACTGTAACACTCTGATATATCCCACACCCCTCACTGTAACACTCTGATATATCCCACAAACCTCACTGCAACACTCTGATATATCGCACACCCCTCACTGTAACACAGATATATCCCACACCCCTCACTGTAACACACTGATATACCCCACACCCCTCACTGTAACACTCTGATATATCCCACACCCCTCACTGTAACACTCTGATATATCCCACACCCCTCACTGTAACACTCTGATATAGCACACACCACTCACTGTAACACTCTGATATATCCCACACCCCTCACTGTAACACTGTGATATACCCCACACCCCTCACTGTAACACTCTGTTATATCCCACACCCCACTCTGTAACACACTGATATATCCCACACTCATCACTGTAACACTCTGATATATCCCACATCCATCACTGTAACACTCTGATATATCCCACATCCCACACTGTAACACTCTGATATATCCCACACCCCTCACTGTAACACTCTGATATATCCCACACCCCTCACTGTAGCACTCTGATATATCCCACACCCCTCACTGTAACACACTGATATATCCCACATCCATCACTGTAACACTCTGATATATCCCACATCCCACACTGTAACACTCTGATTTATCCCACACCCCTCACTGTAACACTCTGATATATCCCACACCCCTCACTGTAACACTCTGATATATCCCACACCCCTCACAGTATCACTCTGATATATCCCACACCCCTCAGTGTAACACTCTGATATATCCCACACCCCTCACTGTAACACTCTGATATATCCCGCACTCATCACTGTAACACTCTGATATATCCCACACCCCTCACTGTAACACTCTGTTATATCCCACACGCCTCACTGTAACACTGATATATTCCACACCCCTCACTGTAACACTCTGATATATCCCACACTCATCACTGTAACACTGATATATCCCACACCACTCACTGTAACACTCTGATATATCCCACACCCCTCACTGTAACAACTCTGATATATCCCACACCCCTCACTGTAACAACCTGATATATCCCACACCCCTCACTGTAACAACTCTGATATATCCCACACCCCTCACTCTAACACTGATATATCCCACACCCCTCACTGTAACACTCTGATATATCCCACACCCCTCACTGTAACACTCTGATATATCCCACACCCCTCACTGTAACACATTGATATATCCCACACACCTCACTGTAACACTGATATATCTCACACCCCTCACTGTAACACACTGATATATCCCACACCCCTCACTGTAACACTCTGATATATCCCACACTATCTCACACTCTGACTCTTGTCTCAGTTCTCCAGAGGAACAACGGTCACCATACTGCTGTCCCTCTGAACCTGACCTTGCCTAATGCCCTGCGGAAATTCCAGATATTGTCCAAGACGGCACGATTGCTCTGCCCTGTCCTCCGAACCTGTTCAGGTGAGTGGTGTCTGCTGCCCCTACTCCTGCCCCAACCCCCCCTCACCCCGCATCATCTGTCCCACTGGGATGCCCCCTCCCCCCTGTCTCGCAGGCTCGAGTGGGGCTGAATGGCCTCCTCCTGTTCCTGTGTAACAGGCTCGAGAGGGGCTGACTGGCCTCCTCCTGTTCCTGTGTAACAATCTCGAGAGGGGCTGAATGGCCTCCTCCTGTTCCTGTGTAGCAGGCTCGAGAAGGGCTGAATGGCCTCCTCCTGTTCCTGTGCAACTGCCTCGAGAGGGGCTGAATTCCTCCTCCTGTTCCTGTGTAACAGGCTCGAGAGGGGCTGAATGTCCTCCTGCTGTCCTTATGTATATACTCTGAATTAAGTCTTTATAATTCTGCAGAGTCTCTCTGTCCGAGTGGCTGGGAAGTTCATAATCATCATTGCTATAGATTCTCAACGGATACAGTAAACTGGGACTCAGCAAAACAACAATGTGAATCCGAAAATTCACACCTCATCATCATAAATACAGAACAGGAACAGGTGAGAATGACAGACGCATCAGTCAGAATGAGATAGAGAGACAATCTCCCTCAACACTGTTCCCATCAAACACTCCCAGGACAGGTACAGCACGGGGTTAGATACAGAGTAAAGCTCCCTCTACACCGTCCCCATCAAACACTCCCAGGACAGGTACAGCACGGGGTTAGATACAGAGTAAATCTCCCTCTACACCTTCCCCATCAAACACTCCCAGGACAGGTACAGCACAGGGTTAGATACAGAGTAAATCTCCCTCTACACCGTCCCCATCAAACACTCCCAGGACAGGTACAGCACGGGGTTAGATACAGAGTAAAGCTCCCTCTACACCGTCCCCATCAAACACTCCCAGGACAGGTACAGCACGGGGTTAGATACAGAGTAAATCTCCCTCTACACCTTCCCCATCAAACACTCCCAGGACAGGTACAGCACAGGGTTAGATACAGAGTAAATCTCCCTCTACACCGTCCCCATCAAACACTCCCAGGACAGGTACAGCACGGGGTTAGATACAGAGTAAATCTCCCTCTACACTGTCCCCATCAAACACTCCCAGGACAGGTACAGCGCGGGGTTAGATACAGAGTAAATCTCCCTCTGCACTGTCCCCATCAAACACTCCCAGGACAGGTACAGCACGGGGTTAGATACAGAGTAAATCTCCCTCTACACCTTCCCCATCAAACACTCCCAGGACAGGTACAGCACAGGGTTAGATACAGAGTAAATCTCCCTCTTCACCGTCCCCATCAAACACTCCCAGGACAGGTACAGCACGGGGTTAGATACAGAGTAAATCTCCCTCTACACCGTCCCCATCAAACACTCCCAGGACAGGTACAGCGCGGGGTTAGATACAGAGTAAATCTCCCTCTACACTGTCCCCATCAAACACTCCCAGGACAGGAACAGCACGGGGTTAGATACAGAGTAAATCTCCCTCTACACCGTCCCCATCAAACACTCCCAGGACAGGTACAGCACGGGGTTAGATACAGAGTAAATCTCCCTCTACACCGTCCCCATCAAACACTCCCAGGACAGGTACAGCACGGGGTTAGATACAGAGTAAATCTCCCTCTACACTGTCTCCATCAAACACTCCCAGGACAGGTACAGCAAGGGGTTAGATACAGAGTAAATCTCCCTCTACACTGTCCCCATCAAACACTCCCAGGACAGGAACAGCACGGGGTTAGATACAGAGTAAATCTCCCTCTACACCGTCCCCATCAAACACTCCCAGGACAGGTACAGCACGGGGTTAGATACAGAGTAAATCTCCCTCTACACCGTCCCCATCAAACACTCCCAGGACAGGTACAGCACGGGGTTAGATACAGAGTAAATCTCCCTCTACACTGTCCCCATCAAACACTCCCAGGACAGGTACAGCACGGGGTTAGATACAGAGTAAAGCTCCCTCTACACTGTCCCCATCAAAAACTCTCAGGACAGGTACAGCACGGGGTTAGATACAAAGTAAATCTCCCTCTAAACTGTCCCCATCAAACACTCCCAGGACAGGTACAGCACGGGGTTAGATACAGAGTAAAGCTCCCTCTACACTGACCCCATCAAACACTCCCAGGACAGGTACAGCACGGGGTTAGATACAGAGTAAATCTCCCTCTACACCGTCCCCATCAAACACTCCCAGGACAGGTACAGCACGGGGTTAGATACAGAGTAAATCTCCCTCTACACTGGCCCCATCAAAGTCTCCCTGGACAGGTACAGCACGGGGTTAGATACAGAGTAAAGCTCCCTCTACACCGACCCCATCAAACACTCCCAGGACAGGTACAGCACGGGGTTAGATACAGAGTAAATCTCCCTCTACACTGTCCCCTTCAAACACTCCCAGGACAGGTACAGCACGGGGTTAGATACAGAGTAAATCTCCCTCTACACTGTCCCCATCAAACACTCCCAGGACAGGTACAGCATGGGGTGAGGTACAGAGTAAATCTCCCTCTACACAGTCCCCATCAAGCACTCCCGGGACAGGTACAGCACGGGGTTAGATACAGAGTAAATCTCCCACTACCCTGTCCCCATCAAACACTCCCAGGACAGGTACAGCACGGGGTTAGATACAGAGTAAATCTCCCTCTACACCGTCCCCATCAAACACTCCCAGGACAGGTACAGCACGGGGTTAGATACAGAGTAAATCTCCCTCTACACTGTCCCCATCAAACACTCCCAGGACAGGTACAGCACGGGGTTAGATACAGAGTAAATCTCCCTCTACACTGTCCCCATCAAACACTCCCAGGACAGGTACAGCACGGGGTTAGATACAGAGTAAAGCTCCCTCTACACTGTCCCCATCAAACACTCCCAGGACAGGTACAGCACGGGGTTAGATTTGTTGCCTGTGTATGTTTGTGTCAGTGTATTTCTGTGTGAGTTTGATAGTTTTAGTGTTTTTTTGTCTATAAATATGTTTGAGTGTGAGTATCTGTATTGGATTCTGTTTGTTTTTGTATGTTTGTGTATCTGTTTTTGATTGGTGTGTGTGGGAATGTGTGTCTATTTGGGATTATGTGTGCGTGTTGTGTGTGTTTATGTGTTTGTCTGTTTGCATGTCTGTGTGTGTGTCAATATGAGTAGTGTTTGTGTGTGAGTGAGAGTCTGTGTGTGTTTTTGCATGTGTGTGTGTGTTATCTGTGTGTCTGAGTGATTGAGCGAGCATCAATGTGCGACGGCGTGTCTCTGTTTGTTGGAGTGATAGATTGAGCTTGTATGTGCGAATGTGTGTGCGACTGTGTATATCTGCGACTGTGTGTTTGTGTGACTGTGTTTGTGTGTGTGTGTGTGTGTGTGTGTCTGTACTTGCGACTGCGTGTTTGTGTAACTGAGCGTGTGTATATGCGGCAGTGTGTTTGTGTGACTGTTTGTGTGTCTGTGTGTCTGTTTCAGTGATTGATTGTGCTTGTATGTGCGACTGTGTGTGTGAGTATGTTTGACTGTGTGTGAGTGTGTGTGTGTATGGGCGACTGTTTGTGTGTGTGTGTGTGTGTGTGTGTGTGTAAGGATGACTGTTTGTGTGTGTGTGTGTATGGGCGACTGTGTGTGAGTGTATGTGCGTTTGTGTGTGAATGTGTGTGTGTGTACGGGCGACTGTGTGTGTGTGTGTGTCTGTGTATGTGAGTGTGTGTGTGACTGAGTGTGTGTGTGCTTGAGTGTGTGTCTGTGTGTGTATGGGCGACTGTTTGTGTGTGTGTGTGTGTGTGTGTATGGGCGACTGTGTGTGTCTGTGGGTGTATGTGCGTGTGTATGTGAGATTGTGTGTGTGTGTATGGGCGACTGTTTGTGTGTGTCTGTGTTTATGTGTGCGTGTGTATGTGCGACTGTGTGTGTGTGTGACTCTGTGTGTGTGTGTGTGTGTTTGTGTCTGTCTGCGTGAACTGAGGCGGTAATACTAACAACTCACCCTACATATCTATTTAAACCGCAGAATTTTACAGAGGAATTTATCAAGAAAGATGAACCGATCTATTGGATCGGACTCACAGATCGGGAGAGTGAGGGAGTTTGGAAATGGGTGGATGGGACCCCAGTGAGGTGAGTCCCAGCGTCGCATGGAGAGAGGGCGGGACAGGGGGATTAGTTTGGGGATTGATACAGGGCTATGGGGAGACAGTGGGACAGGGGGATTAGTTTGGGATTGATACAGGGCTATGGGGAGAGAGCGGGATAGTGGGATTAGTTTGGGGATTGATACAGGGCTATGGGGAGGGAGCGGGACAGTGGGATTAGTTTGGGGTTGATACAGGGCTATGGGGAGAGAGTGGGACAGTGGGATTAGTTTGGGATTGATACAGGGCTATGGGGAGAGAGTGGGACAGTGGGATTAGTTTGGGGATTGATACAGGGCTATGGGGAGAGAGTGGGACAGTGGGATTAGTTTGGGGATTGATACAGGGCTATGGGGAGAGAGTGGGGCAGTGGGATTAGTTTGGGGATTGATACAGGGCTATGGGGAGAGAGCAGGACAGTGGGATTAGTTTGGGTATTGATACAGGGCTACGGGGAGAGAGTGGGACAGTGGGATTAGTTTGGAGATTGATACAGAGCTATGGGGAGAGAGCGGGACAGTGGGATTAGTTTGGGGATTGATACAGGGCTACGGGGAGAGAGTGGGGCAGTGGGATTAGTTTGGGGATTGATACTGGGCTATGGGGAGAGAGTGGGACAGTGGGATTAGTTTGGGGATTGATACAGGGCTATGGGGAGAGAGTGGGACAGTGGGATTAGTTTGGGGATTGATACAGGGCTACGGGGAGAGAGTGGGACAGTGGGATTAGTTTGGAGATTGATACAGAGCTATGGGGAGAGAGCGGGACAGTGGGATTAGTTTGGGGATTGATACAGGGCTACGGGGAGAGAGTGGGGCAGTGGGATTAGTTTGGGGATTGATACTGGGCTATGGGGAGAGAGTGGGACAGTGGGATTAGTTTGGGGATTGATACAGGGCTATGGGGAGAGAGTGGGACAGTGGGATTAGTTTTGGATTGATACAGGGCTATGGGGAGAGAGTGGGGCAGTGGGATTAGTTTGGGGATTGATATAGGGCTATGGGGAGAGAGTGGGACAGTGGGATTAGTTTGGGATTGATACAGGGCTATGGGGAGAGAGGGGGACAGTGGGATTAGTTGGGGATTGATACAGGGCTATGGGGAGAGAGCGGGGCAGTGGGATTAGTTTGGGGATTGATACAGGGCTATGGGGAGACAGCGGGACAGTGGGATTAGTTTGGGGATTGATACAGGGCTATGGGGAGACAGCGGGACAGTGGGATTAGTTTGGAATTGATACGGGGCTATGGGGAGAGAGGGGCAGTGGGATTAGTTTGGGGATTGATACAGGGCTATGGGGAGAGAGTGGGACAGTGGGATTAGTTTGGGGATTGATACAGGGCTATGGGGAGAGAGTGGGACAGTGGGATTAGTTTGGGGATTGATACAGGGCTATGGGGAGAGAGTTGGACAGTGGGATTAGTTTGGGGATTCATACAGGGCTAAGGGGAGAGAGCGGGACAGTGGGATTAGTTTGGGGATTGATACAGGGCTATGGGGAGACAGCGGGACAGTGGGATTAGTTTGGAATTGATACGGGGCTATGGGGAGAGAGGGGCAGTGGGATTAGTTTGGGGATTGATACAGGGCTATGGGGAGAGAGTGGGACAGTGGGATTAGTTTGGGGATTGATACAGGGCTATGGGGAGAGAGTGGGACAGTGGGATTAGTTTGGGGATTGATACAGGGCTATGGGGAGAGAGTTGGACAGTGGGATTAGTTTGGGGATTCATACAGGGCTAAGGGGAGAGAGCGGGACAGTGGGATTAGTTTGGGGATTGATACAGGGCTATGGGGAGAGAGTGGGACAGTGGGATTAGTTGGGGATTGATACAGGGCTATGGGGAGAGAGTGGGACAGTAGGATTAGTTTGGGGATTGATACAGGGCTATGGGGAGAGAGCGGGACATGGGGATTAGTTTGGGAAGTGAAACAGGGCTATGGGGAGAGAGTGGGACAGTGGGATTAGTTTGGGGATTGACACAGGGCTATGGGGAGAGAGTGGGGCAGTGGGATTAGTTTGGGGATTGATACAGGGCTATGGGGAGAGAGTGGGGCAGTGGGATTAGTTTGGGGAGTGATACAGGGCTATGGGGAGAGAGTGGGACAGTGGGATTAGTTTGGGGAGTGATACAGGTCTATGGGGAGAGAGTGGGGCAGTGGGATTAGTTTGGGAAGTGATACAGTGCTATGGGGAGAGAGTGGGACAGTGGGATTAGTTTGGGAAGTGATACAGGGCTATGGGGAGAGAGTGGGGCAGTGGGATTAGTTTTGTGATTGATACAGGGCTATGGGGAGAAAGTGGGAAAGTGGGATTAGTTTGGCGATTGATACAGGGCTATGGGGAGAGAGTGGGACAGTGGGATTAGTTTGGGATTGATACATGTCTATGGGGAGAGAGTGGGGCAGTGGGATTAGTTTGGGGATTTGTACAGGGCTATGGGGAGAGAGTGGGACAGTGGGATTAGTTTGGGGATTGATACAGGGCTATGGGGAGAGCGCGGGACAGTGGGATTAGTTTGGGGATTGATACAGGGCTATGGGGAGAGAGCGGGACAGTGGGATTAGTTTGGGGATTGATACAGGGCTATGGGGAGAGAGCGGGACAGTGGGATTAGTTTGGGGATTGATACAGGGCTGTTGGGAGAGAGCGGGACAGTGGGATTAGTTTGGGGACTGATACAGGGCTACGGGGAGAGAGCGGGACAGTGGGATTAGTTTGGGGACTGATACAGGGCTACGGGGAGAGAGCGGGGCAGTGAGATTATTCCGGGAATCCTGCTGCATTCGAAGAATGTTGTTGATTTATTGAGGAATTTGGTGGCTGTATTGTAAATTATTCCTATTCCCGCCGTTCAGTTTTGTCCGATGGCTTCCAAATGAACCGAACGACATGCGAGATGGCGAGCATTGTGGCACCATCAGAAGGCTGGTCATGACAGGCAATATTGGCTGCAACGATGAGGCTTGTTCCCGGCAATTCCCTTTCATCTGCGAGAAAAGGGCACTGTCCTGCGTCGAGGCAGCTGACATGGAGAAATATTGTTCCTGAAGAGAGACTGGGTCAGAGAACGAGAGTGTCAGGATGGTCCCGAAATCTCAAGCGCCTCCTCCCTTCCCTACAATCCCGGAACGTCTTCCCTTCATATCTCTTTGTTCCCCGGTGTGTCATCTCTCCGTATCCCCCTGTTCCCCGGTGTGTCATCTCTCCGTATCCCCCTGTTCCCAGGTGTGTCCTCTCTCTATATCCCTCTGTTCCCCGGTGTGTCCTCTCTCTATATCCCTCTGTTCCCCGGTGTGTCCTCTCTCTATATCCCTCTGTTCCCCGGAGTGTCCTCTCTCTATATCCCTCTGTTCCCCGGTGTGTCCTCTCTCTATATCTCCCTGTTCCCCAGTGTGTCATCTCTCTATATCCCTCTGTTCCCCGGTGTGTCCTCTCTCTATATCCCTCTGTTCCCCGGTGTGTCCTCTCTCTATATCCCTCTGTTCCGCGGTGTGTCCTCTCTCTATATCCCTCTGTTCCCCGGTGTGTCCTCTCTCTATATCCCTCTGTTCCCCAGTGTGTCCTCTCTCTATATCCCTCTGTTCCGCGGTGTGTCCTCTCTCTATATCCCTCTTTTCCCCTGTGTGTCCTCTCTCTATATCCCTCTGTTCCCCCATGTGTCCTCTCTCTATATCCCTCTGTTCCCCGGTGTGTCCTCTCTCTATATCCCTCTGTTCCCCGGTGTGTCCTCTCTCTATATCCCTCTGTTCCCCGGTATGTCCTCTCTCTATATCCCTCTGTTCCCCTGTGTGTCCTCTCTCTATATCCCTCCGTTACCCGGTGTGTCCTCTCTCTATATCCCTCTGTTCCCCGGTGTGTCCTCTCTCTATATCCCTCTGTACCCGGTGTGTCCTCTCTCTATAGCCCTCTGTTCCCCAGTGTGTCCTCTCTCTATATCCCTCTGTTCCCCGGTGTGTCCTCTCTCTATATCCCTCTGTTCCCCTGTGTGTCCTCTCTCTATATCCCTCTGTTCCCCGGTGTGTCCTCTCTCTATATCCCTCTGTTCCCCGGTGTGTCCTCTCTCTATATCCCTCTGTTCCCCGGTGTGTCCTCTCTCTATATCCCTCTGTTCCCCAGTGTGTCCTCTCTCTATATCCCTCTGTTCCCCGGTGTGTCCTCTCTCTATATCCCTCTGTTCCCCGGTGTGTCCGCGCTCTATATCTCTCTGTTCCATGCGGTGTCCTCTCTCTTTATCCCTCTGTTCCCCGGTGTGTCCTCTCTCTATATCCCTCTGTTCCCTGGTGTGTCCTCTCTCTATATCCCGCTGTTCCCCAGTGTGTCCTCTCTCTATATCCCTCTGTTCCCCGGTGTGTCCTCTCTCTATATCCCTCTGTTCCCCGGTGTGTCCTCTCTCTATATCCCTCTGTTCCCCGGTGTGTCAGCGCTCTATATCTCTCTGTTCCCCGGTGTGTCCTCTCTCTATAACCCTCTGTTCCCCGGTGTGTCCTCTCTCTATATCCCTCTGTTCCCCGGTGTGTCCTCTCTCTATATCCCTCTGTTCCCCGGTGTGTCCTCTCTCTATATCCCTCTGTTCCCCGGTGTGTCCTCTCTCTATATCCCTCTGTTCCCCCGTGTGTCCTCTCTCTATATCCCTCTGTTCCCCGGTGTGTCCTCTCTCTATATCCCTCTGTTCCCCGGTGTGTCCTCTCTCTATATTCCTCTGTTCCCCAGTGTGTCCTCTCTCCATATCCCTCTGTTCCCCGCTGTGTCCTCTCTCTATATCCCTCTGTTTCCTGGTGTGCCCCCTCTCCATATCCCTCTGTTCCCCGGTGTGTCCTCTCTCTATATCCCTCTGTTCCCCGGTGTGTCCACTCTCTGTATCCCTCTGTTCCCCAGTGTGTCCTCTTCCTATATCAGTCTGTTCCCCGGTGTGTCCTCTCTCTATATCCCTCTGTTCCCCGGTGTGTCCTCTCTCTATATCCCTCTGTTCCCCAGTGTGTCCTCTCTCTATATCCCTCTGTTTCCCGGTGTGTCCTCTCTCTATATCTCTCTGTTCCCCGGTGTGTCCTCTCTCTATATCCCTCTGTTTCCCGGCGTATCCTCTCTCTATATCCCTCTGTTCCCCGGTGTGTCCTCTCTCTATATCCCTCTGTTCCCCGGTGTGTCCTCTCTCTATATCCCTCTGTTCCCCGGTGTGTCCTCTCTCTATGTCCCTCTGTTCCCCTGTGTGTCCTCTCTCTATATCTCTCTGTTCCATGCGGTGTCCTCTCTCTTTATCCCTCTGTTCCCCGGTGTATCATCTCTCTATATCCTTCTGTTCACCGGTGTGTCCTCTCTCTATATCTCTCTGTTCCACGCTGTGTCCTCTCTCCATATCCCTCTCTTCCCCGGTGTGTCCTCTCTCTATATCCCTCTGTTCCCCGGTCTGTCCTCTCTCTATATCCCTCTGTTCCCAGTGTGTCCTCTCTCTATATCCCTCTGTTCCCCGGTGTGTCCTCTCTCTATATCCCTCTGTTCCCCGGTGTGTCCTCTCTCTATATCCCTCTGTTCCCCGGTGTGTCCTCTCTCTATTTCCCTCTGTTCCCCGGTGTGTCCTCTCTCTATATCCCTCTGTTCCCCGGTGTGTCCTCTCTCTATATCTCTCTGTTCCCCGGTGTGTCCTCTATCTATATCCCTCTGTTCCCCGGTGTGTCCTCTCTCTATATCCCTCTGTTCCCCGGTGTGTCCTCTGTCTATATCCCTCTGTTCCCCAGTGTGTCCTCTCTCTATATCTCTCTGTTCCCCAGTGTGTCCTCTCTCTATATCCCTCTGTTCCCCGGTGTGTCCTCTCTCTATATCCCTCTGTTCCCCGGTGTGTCCTCCCTCTATATCACTCTGTTCCCCGGTGTGTCCTCTAACTATATCCCTCTGTTCCCCGGTGTGTCTTCTCTCTATATCCCTCTGTTCCCCGGTGTGTCCTCTCTCTATATCCCTCTGTTCCCCGGTGTGTCCTCTCTCTATATCCCTCTGTTCCCCGCTGTGTCCTCTCTCTATATCCCTCTGTTCCCCGGTGTGTCCTCTCTCTATATCCCTCTGTTCCCCAGTGTGTCCTCTCTCTATATCCCTCTGTTCCCTGGAGTGTCCTCTCTCTATATCTCTCTGTTCCCCGGTGTGTCCTCTCTCTATATCCCTCTGTTCCCCGGTGTATCCTCTCTCTTTATCCCTCTGTTCCCCGGTGTGCCCTCTCTCTATATCACTCTGTTCCCCAGTGTGTCCTGTCTGTATATCCCCCTGTTCCCCAGTGTATCCTCTGTCCATATCCCTCTGTTCGCCAGTGTATCCTCTGTCCATATCCCTCTGTTCCCCGGTGTGTCCTCTCTCTATATCCCTCTGTTCCCCAGTGTGTCCTCTCTCTATATCCCGCTGTTCCCCAGTGTGTCCTCTCTCTATCCCTCTGTTCCCTGGTGTGTCCTCTCTCTATATCCCTCTGTTCCGCGGTGTGTCCTCTCTCTATATCCCTCTGTTCCCCGGTGTGTCCTCTCTCTATATCCCTCTGTTCCCCGCTGTGTCCTCTCTCTATATCCCTCTGTTCCCCGGTGTGTCCTCTCTCTGTATCCCTCTGTTCCCCGTTGTGTCCTCTCTCTATATCCCACTGTTCCCTGGTGTGTCCTCTCTCTATATCCCTCTGTTCCCCGGTGTGTCCTCTCTCTGTTTCCTTCTGTTCCCCGGTGTGTCCTCTCTCTATATCCCTCTGTTCCCCGGTGTGTCCTCTCTCCATATCCCTCTGTTCCCCGGTGTGTCCTCTTTCTATATCCCTCTGTTCCCGGTGTGTCCTCTCTCTATATCCCTCTGTTCCCCGGTGTGTCCTCTCTCTGTATCCCTCTGTTCCCCGGTGTGTCCTCTCTCTGTATCCCTCTGTTCCCCAGTTTGTCCTCTCTCTATATCCCTCTGTTCCCCGGTGTGTCCTCTCTCCATATCCCTCTGTTCCCCGTTGTGTCGTCTCTCTATATCCCTCTGTTCCCCGGTGTTTCCTCTCTCTATATCCCTCTGTTCCCCGGTGTGTCCTCTCTACATATCCCTCTGTTCCCCGGTGTGTCCTCTCTCTATATCCCTCTGTTCCCCGTTGTTTCCTCTCTCTATATCCCTCTGTTCCCCGGTGTGTCCTCTCTCTACATCACCCTGATCCCTGGTGTGTCCTTTCTCTATATCCCTCTGTTCCCCGGTGTGTCCTCTCTCTATATCCCTTTGTTCTACGGTGTGTCCTCTCTCTATATCCCCCTGTTCCCCTGTGTGTACCGTCTCTATATCCCTCTGTTCCCCGTTGTATCCTCTCTCTATATCCCTCTGTTCCCCTATGTGTCCTCTCTCTATATCCCTCTGTTCCCCGGTGTGTCCTCTCTCTATATCCCTCTGTTCTCCGGTGTGTCCTCTCTCTATATCCCTCTGTTCCCCGGTGTATCCTCTCTGTATATCCCTCTGTTCCCCGGTGTGTCCTCTCTCTATATCCCTCTGTTCCCCGGTGTGTCCTCTCTCTATATCCCTCTGTTCCCCGGTGTGTCCTCTATCTATATCCCTCTGGTCTCCGGTGTGTCCTCTCTCTCTATCACTTTGTTCCCCGGTGTGTCCTCTCTCTATATCCCTCTGTTCCCCGGTGTGTCCTCTCTCTATATCCCTCTGTTCCCCGGTGTGTCCTCTCTGTATATCCCTCTGTTCCCCGGTGTGTACTCTCTCTATATCCCTCTGTTCCCCGGTGTGTCCTCTCTATATATCCCTCTGTTCCCCGGTGTGTCCTCTCTGTATATACCTCTGTTCCCCGGTGTGTCCTCTCTCTATATCCCTCTGTTCCCCTGTGTGTCCTCTCTCCATATCCCTCTGTTCCCCGGTGTGTCCTCTCTCCATATCCCTCTGTTCCCCGGTGTGGCCTCTCTACCTATCCCTCTGTTCCCCGGTGTGTCCTCTCTCTATATCCCTCTGTTCCCCGGTGTGTCCTCTCTCTATATCCCTCTGTTCCCCGGTGTGTCCTCTCTGTATATCCCTCTGTTCCCCGGTGTGTCCTCTCTCTATATCCCTCTGTTCCCCCGTGTGTCCTCTCTCTATATCCCTCTGTTCCACCGTGTGTCCTCTCTCTATATCCCTCTGTTCCCCGGTGTGTCCTCTCTCTATATCCCTCTGTTCCCCGGTGTGTCCTCTCTCTATATCCCTCTGTTCCCCGGTGTGTCCTCTGTCTATATCCCTCTGTTCCCCGGTGTGTCCTCTCTCTATATCCCTCTGTTCCCCAGTGTGTCCTCTCTCTATATCCCTCTGTTGCGCGGTGTGTCCTCTCTCTATATCCCTCTGTTCCCCTCTGTTTCCTCTCTCTATATCCCTCTGTTCCCCCATGTGTCCTCTCTCTATATCCCTCTGTTCCCCGGTGTGTCCTCTCTCTATATCCCTCGGTTCCCCGGTGTGTCCTCTCTCTATATCCCCCTGTTCCCCAGTGTGTCCTCTCTCTATATCCCTCTGTTCCCCGATGTGTCCTCTCTCTATATCCCTCTGTTCCCCGGTGTGTCCTCTCTCTATATCCCTCAGTTCCCCGGTGTGTCCTCTCTCTATATCCCTCTGCTCCCCGTTGTGTCCTCTCTCTATATCCCTCTGTTCCCCGGTGTGTCCTCTCTCTTTATCCCTCTGTTCCCCAGTGTGTCCTCTCTCTATATCCCTCTGTTCGCCAGTGTGTCCTCTCTCTATATCCCTCTGTTCCCCGGTGTGTCCTCTCTCTATATCCCTCTGTTCCCCGGTGTGTCCTCTGTCTATATCTCTCTGTTCCCCGGTGTGTCCTCTCTCTATATCCCTCTGTTCCCCGGTGTGTCCTCTCTCCATATTCCTCTGTTCCCCGGTGTGTCCTCTCTCTATATCCCTCTGTTCCCCGGTGTGTCCTCTCTCTATATCCCTCTGTTCCCCGTTGTGTCCTCTCTCTATATCCCTCTGTTCCCCGGTGTGTCCTCTCTCTATATCCCTCTGTTCCCCAGTGTGTCCTCTCTCTATATCCCTCTGTTCCCCGGTGTGTCCTCTCTCTATATCCCTCTGTTCCCCTGTGTGTCCTCTCTCTATATCCCTCTGTTCCCCGGTGTGTCCTCTCTCTATATCCCTCTATTCCCCGGTGTGTCCTCTCTCTATATCCCTCTGTTCCCCGGTGTGTCCTCTCTCTATATCCCTCTGTTCCCCGGTGTGTCCTCTCTCTATATCCCTCTGTTCCCCGGTGTGTCCTCTCTCTATATCCCTCTGTTCCCCACTGTGTCCTCCCTCTATATCACTCTGTTCCCCAGTGTGTCCTGTCTGTATATCCCCCTGTTCCCCAGTGTATCCTCTGTCCATATCCCTCTGTTCACCAGTGTGTCCTCTCTCTGTATTCCGCTAATCCCCGATATGTCCTCTCTCTGTATCCCTGTCAAGCAGACATCATTATCCTCATTGCTTTATAAGAATTTGTTGATAGATAGCAGTATCTGAGCATTTAAAAGTTTGTGTCCTGTGTGTATGTGTGTGAGAGACACCCTTCTGGATTCATGGTAACTGGGCTGAAGATTTCACATTCTTACATCTGTCAGCATAGGCGTAAAAGAAAATTTGCATTTTGAAATAAACCAGACTGGTTTGATTTTACAAGATGGTGAGTGATGATACATCTGGCTATTGTAAGTTAAGGAACAGTGTTTTCTCCGTCTCACGGATTGCTGTTAAATTTTTAGCTGTGGGAGGTTTTTATTATCAGAGACGTAAAGTCCAAAACGTAGTGAAGCAAAGGGGATTTGCATTCAAAGGGGAAAATATGTCTAAAGGAGTGAAAGCTGTGTGTAAGGAAAGGCTTTCGAAGATCTAACAAGTGTGAAAAGCCTTCAGCAACTATGTCTCAAGCTGCTTTGTATAAAGAATGGAAGTTAGCAATATTCAGCTTGAATTCGACTGGTTCAGGGAATTGTGTGTCACTCTGTCTGGGTCTTATTCAATCTGTGCGTCTCACTGGGTGCCTGAATGAAAGTGTAGCTGGGTGGGAGATTTACCGGGGGATTTAGAAGTGACCATGGTAGTAGCCTGTGGAGATATGCATGTGCTTTCAATCCTTTCTCTTATTAATAAATTTTAATTTAGCTGTGTAAAATACTACAAGATCTGGTGGTCTTATTACTGATGAATTCAAGGCACGCATCTCAAAATATACACAACTTTCAAAGGAGGTTTTAGCAGTTGTTTCATGAATCCCATTGAAATATGAACAACACAGCATTTACCATCAGCTGATACAGAACGATCACTTTGTTCCCCAATGTTTCCTCTCTCTGTATCCCTCTGTTCCCCGGTGTGTCCTCTCTCTATATCCCTTTGTTCCCCGGTGTGTCTGCTCTCTATATCCCTCTGTTCCCCGGTGTGTCCTCTCTCTATATCCCTCTGTTCCCCGGTGTGTCCTATCTCTATATCCCTCTGTTCCCCGGTGTGTCCTCTCTCTATATCCCTCTGTTCCACGGTGTGTCCTCTCTCTATATCCCTCTGTTCCCCGGTGTGTCCTCTCTCTATATCCCTCTGTTCCCCGATGTGTCCTCTCTCTGTATCCCTCTGTTCCCCGGTGTGTCCTCTCTCTATATCCCTCTGTTCCCCGGTGTGTACTCTCTCTATATCCCTCTGTTCCCCGGTGTGATCACTCTCTATATCCCTCTGTTCCCCGGACTGTCCTCTCTCTATCTCCCTCTGTTCCCCGGTGTGTCCTCTCTCTATATCCATCTGTTCCCCGGTGTGTCCTCTCTCTATATCCCTCTGTTCCCCGGTGTGTCCTCTCTCTATATCTCTCTGTTCCCCGGTGTGTCCTCTCTCTATATCCCTCTGTTCCCCGGTGTGTCCTCTCTCGATATCCCTCTGTTCCCCAGTGTGTCCTATCTCTATATCCCTCTGTTCCCAGGTGTGTCCTCTCTCTATATCCCTCTGTTCCCCGCTGTGTACTCTCTCTATATCCCTCTGTTCCCAGGTGTGTCCTCTCTCTATATCCCTCTGTTCCCCGGTGTGTCCTCTCTCTATATCCCTCTGTTCCCCGGTGTGTCCTCTCTCTATATCCCGCATTTCCTCAGTGTGTCCTCTTTCTATATCCCTCTGTTCCCCAGTGTGACCTCTATCTATATCCCTCTGTTCCCCGGTGTGTCCTCTCTATATATCCCCCTGTTCCCCGGTGTTTCCTCTCTCTATATCCCTCTGTTCCCCGGTGTGTCCTCTCTCTATATCCCTCTGTTCCCCGGTGTGTCCTCTCTCCGTATCCCTCTGTTCCCCGGTGTGTCCTCTCTCTGTATCCCTCTGTTCCCCGGTGTGTCCTCTCTCTATATCCCTCTGTTCCCCGGTGTGTCCTCTCTCTATATCCCTCTGTTCCCCGGTGTGTCCTCTCTCTATGTCTCTCTGTTCCCTGGTGTGTCCTCTCTCTAAATCCCTCTGTTCCCCGGTGTGCCCTCTCTCTATATCCCTCTGTTCCCCGGTGTGTCCTCTCTCTATATCCCTCTGTTCCCCCGTGTGTCCTCTCTCTATATCCCTCTGTTCCCCGGTATGTCCTCTCTCTATATCCCTCTGATCCCCGGTGTGTTCTCTCTCTATATCCCTCTGTTCCCCGGTGTGTCCTCTCTCTATATCCCTCTGTTCCCTGGGGTGTCCTCTCTCCATATCCCTCTGTTCCCCGGTGTGTCCTCTCTCTATATCCCTCTGTTCCCCGGTGTGTTCTCTCTCTATATCCCTCTGTTCCCCGGTGTGTCCTCTCTCTATATCCCTCTGTTCCCCGGTGTGTCCTCTCTCTATATCCCTCTGTTCCCCGGTGTGTCCTCTCTCTATATCCTACTGTTCCCCGGTGTGTCCTCTCTCTATATCCCTCTGTTCCCCGGTGTGTCCTCTCTCTATATCCCTCTGTTCCCCGGTCTGTCCTCTCTCTATATCCCTCTGTTCCCCGGTCTGTCCTCTCTCTATGTCTCTCTGTACCCCGGTGTGTCCTCTCTCTATATCCCTCTGTTCCCCGGTGTGTCCTCTCTCTATATCCCTCTGTTCCCCGGTGTGTCCTCTCTCTATATCCCTCTGTTCCCCGCTGTGTCCTCTCTCTATATCCCTCTGTTCCCCGGTGTGTCCTCTCTCTATATCCCTCTGTTCCCCGGTGTGTCCTCTCTCTATATCCCTCTGTTCCCCGGTGTGTCCTCTCTCTATATCCCTCTGTTCCCTGGTGTGTCCTCTCTCTATAGCCCTCTGTTCCCCGGAGTGTCCTCTCTCTATATCCCTCTGTTCCCCGGTGTGTCCTCTCTCTATATCCCTCTGTTCCCCGGTGTGTCCTCTCTCTATATCCCTCTGTTCCCCGCTGTGTCCTCCCTCTATATCACTCTGTTCCCCAGTGTGTCCTGTCTGTATATCCCCCTGTTCCCCAGTGTGTCCTCTGTCCATTTCCCTCTGTTCGCCAGTGTGTCCTCTCTCTATATTCCGCTAATCCCCGATATGTCCTCTCTCTGTATCCCTGTCAAGCAGACATCATTATCCTCATTGCTTTATAAGAATTTGTTGATAGATAGCAGTATCTGAGCATTTAAAAGTTTGTGTCCTGTGTGTATGTGTGTGAGAGACACCCACCTGGATTCAAGGTAACTGGGCTGAAGATTTCACATTCTTACATCTGCCAGCATAGGCGTAAAAGAAAATTTGCATTTTGAAATAAACCAGACTGGTTTGATTTTACAAGATGGTGAGTGATGATACATCTGGCTATTGTAAGTTAAGGAACAGTGTTTTCTCCGTCTCACGGATTGCTGTTAAATTTTTAGCTTGTGGGAGGTTTTTATTATCAGAGACGTAAAGTCCAAAACGTAGTGAAGCAAAGGGGATTTGCATTCAAAGGGGAAAATATGTCTAAAGGAGTGAAAGCTGTGTGTAAGGAAAGGCTTTCGAAGATCTAACAAGTGTGAAAAGCCTTCAGCAACTATGTCTCAAGCTGCTTTGTATAAAGAATGGAAGTTAGCAATATTCAGCTTGAATTCGACTGGTTCAGGGAATTGTGTGTCACTCTGTCTGGGTCTTATTCAATCTGTGCGTCTTACTGGGTGCCTGAATGAAAGTGTAGCTGGGTGGGAGATTTACCGGGGGATTTAGAAGTGACCATGGTAGTAGCCTGTGGAGATATGCATGTGCTTTCAATCCTTTCTCTTATTAATAAATTTTAATTTAGCTGTGTAAAATACTACAAGATCTGGTGGTCTTATTACTGATGAATTCAAGGCACGCATCTCAAAATATACACAACTTTCAAAGCAGGTTTTAGCAGTTGTTTCATGAATCCCATTGAAATATGAACAACACAGCATTTACCATCAGCTGATACAGAACGATCACTTTGTTCCCCAGTGTTTCCTCTCTCTGTATCCCTCTGTTCCCCGGTGTGTCCTCTCTCTATATCCCTCTGTTCCCCAGTGTGTCCTCTGTCTATATCCCTCTGTTCCCCGGTGTGTCCTCTCTCTATATCCCTCTGTTCCCCGGTGTGTCCTCTCTCTATGTCCCTCTGTTCTCTGGTGTGTCCTCTCTCTATATCCCTCAGTTCCCCGGTGTGTCCTCTCTCTATATCCCTCTGCTCCCCGTTGTGTCCTCTCTCTATATTCCTCTGTTCCCCGGTGTGTCCTCTCTCTTTATCCCTCTGTTCCCCGGTGTGTCCTCTCTCTATATCCCTCTGTTCGCCTGTGTGTCCTCTCTCTATATCCCTCTGTTCCCCGGTGTGTCCTCTCTCTTTATCCCTCTGTTCCCCGGTGTGTTCCCTCTCTTTATCCCTCTGTTCCCCGGTGTGTCCTCTCTCTATATCCCTCTGTTCCCCAGTGTGTCCCCTCTCTATATCCCTCTGTTCCCCGGTGTGTCCTCTGTCTATATCCCTCTGTTCCGCGGTGTGTCCTCTGTCTATATCTCTCTGTTCCCCGGTGTGTCCTCTCTCCATATCCCTCTGTTCCCTGGTGTGTCCTCTCTCTATATCCCTCTGTTCCACAGTGTGTCCTCTCTCTATATCCCTCTGTTCCCCAGTGTGTCCTCCCTCTATATCCCTCTGTTCCCTGGTGTGTCCTCTCTCTATATCCCTCTGTTCCCCGGTGTGTCCTCTCTCTATATCCCTCTGTTCCCCTGTGTGTCCTCTCTCTATATCCCTCTGTTCCCCGGTGTGTCCGCTCTCTATATCCCTCTGTTCCCCGGTGTGTCCTCTCTATATATCCCTCTGTTCCCCGGTGTGTCCTCTCTCTATATCCCTCTGTTCCCCAGTGTGTCCCCTCTCTATATCCCTCTGTTCCCCTTTGTGTCCTCTGTCTATATCCCTCTGTTCCCCAGTGTGTCCTCTGTCTATATCTCTCTGTTCCCCGGTGTGTCCTCTCTCTATATCTCTCTCTGTTCCCTGGTGTGTCCTCTCTCTATATCCCTCTGTTCCCCGGTGTGTCCTCTCTCTATATCCATCTGTTCCCCTGTGTGTCCTCTCTCTATATCCCTCTGTTCCCCGGTGTGTCCTCTCTCTATATCCCTCTGTTCCCCGGTGTGTCCTCTCTCTATATCCCTCTGTTCCCCGGTGTGTCCTCTCTCTATATCCCTCTGTTCCCCGGTGTGTCCTCTCTCTATATCCCTCTGCTCCCCGGTGTGTCCTCTCTCTATATCCCTCTGTTCCCCGGTGTGTCCTCTCTCTATATCCCTCTGCTCCCCGGTGTGTCCTCTCTCTATATCCCTCTGTTCCCCGGTGTGTCCTCTCTCTATATCCCTTTGTTCCCCGGTGTGTCCTCTCTCTATATCCCTCTGTTCCCCGGTGTGTCCTCTCTCTATATCCCTCTGTTCCCCGGTGTGCCCTCTCTCTATATCCCTCTGTTCCCCGGTGTGCCCTCTCTCTATATCCCTCTGTTCCCCGGTGTGTCCTCTCTCTATATCCCTCTGTTCCCCGGTGTGTCCTCTCTCTATATCCCTCTGTTCCCTGGTGTGTCCTCTCTCTATAGCCCTCTGTTCCCCGGAGTGTCCTCTCTCTATATCCCTCTGTTCCCCGGTGTATCCTCTCTCTATATCCCTCTGTTCCCCGGTGTGTCCTCTCTCTATATCCCTCTGTTCCCCGCTGTGTCCTCCCTCTATATCACTCTGTTCCCCAGTGTGTCCTGTCTGTATATCCCCCTGTTCCCCAGTGTGTCCTCTGTCCATATCCCTCTGTTCGCCAGTGTGTCCTCTCTCTATATTCCGCTAATCCCCGATATGTCCTCTCTCTGTATCCCTGTCAAGCAGACATCATTATCCTCATTGCTTTATAAGAATTTGTTGATAGATAGCAGTATCTGAGCATTTAAAAGTTTGTGTCCTGTGTGTCTGTGTGTGAGAGACACCCACCTGGATTCATGGTAACTGGGCTGAAGATTTCACATTCTTACATCTGTCAGCATAGGCGTAAAAGAAAATTTGCATTTTGAAATAAACCAGACTGGTTTGATTTTACAAGATGGTGAGTGATGATACATCTGGCTATTGTAAGTTAAGGAACAGTGTTTTCTCCGTCTCACGGATTGCTGTTAAATTTTTAGCTGTGGGAGGTTTTTATTATCAGAGACGTAAAGTCCAAAACGTAGTGAAGCAAAGGGGATTTGCATTCAAAGGGGAAAATATGTCTAAAGGAGTGAAAGCTGTGTGTAAGGAAAGGCTTTCGAAGATCTAACAAGTGTGAAAACCCTTCAGCAACTATGTCTCAAGCTGCTTTGTATAAAGATTGGAAGTTAGCAATATTCAGCTTGAATTCGACTGGTTCAGGGAATTGTGTGTCACTCTGTCTGGGTCTTATTCAATCTGTGCGTCTCACTGGGTGCCTGAATGAAAGTGTAGCTGGGTCGGAGATTTACCGGGGGATTTAGAAGTGACCATGGTAGTAGCCTGTGGAGATATGCATGTGCTTTCAATCCTTTCTCTTATTAATAAATTTTAATTTAACTGTGTAAAATACTACAAGATCTGGTGGTCCTATTACTGATGAATTCAAGGCACGCATCTCAAAATATACACAACTTTCAAAGCAGGTTTTAGCAGTTGTTTCATGAATCCCATTGAAATATGAACAACACAGCATTTACCATCAGCTGATACAGAACGATCACTTTGTTCCCCAATGTTTCCTCTCTCTATATCCCTCTGTTCCCCGGTGTGTCCTCTGTCTATATCCCTCTGTTCCCCGGTGTGTCCTCTCTCTATATCCCTCTGTTCCCCAGTGTGTCCTCTCTCTATATCCCTCTGTTTCCCGGTGTGTCCTCTCTCTATATCTCTCTGTTCCCCGGTGTGTCCTCTCTCTATATCCCTCTGTTTCCCGGCGTATCCTCTCTCTATATCCCTCTGTTCCCCGGTGTGTCCTCTCTCTATATCCCTCTGTTCCCCGGTGTGTCCTCTCTCTATATCCCTCTGTTCCCCTGTGTGTCCTCTCTCTATATCTCTCTGTTCCATGCGGTGTCCTCTCTCTTTATCCCTCTGTTCCCCGGTGTATCATCTCTCTATATCCTTCTGTTCACCGGTGTGTCCTCCCTCTATATCTCTCTGTTCCACGCTGTGTCCTCTCTCCATATCCCTCTGTTCCCCGGTGTGTCCTCTCTCTATATCCCTCTGTTCCCCGGTCTGTCCTCTCTCTATATCCCTCTGTTCCCAGTGTGTCCTCTCTCTATATCCCTCTGTTCCCCGGTGTGTCCTCTCTCTATATCCCTCTGTTCCCCGGTGTGTCTTCTCTCTATATCCCTCTGTTCCCCGGTGTGTCCTCTCTCTATATCCCTCTGTTCCCCGGTGTGTCCTCTCTCTATATCCCTCTGTTCCCCGGTGTGTCCTCTCTCTATATCTCTCTGTTCCCCGGTGTGTCCTCTCTCTATATCCCTCTGTTCCCCGGTGTGTCCTCTCTCTATATCCCTCTGTTCCCCGGTGTGTCCTCTGTCTATATCCCTCTGTTCCCCGGTGTGTCCTCTCTCTATATCCCTCTGTTCCCCGGTGTGTCATCTCTCTATATCCCTCTGTTCCCCGGTGTGTGCTCTCTCTATATCCCTCTGTTCCCCAGTGTGTCCTCTCTCCATATCCCTCTGTTCCCCGGTGTGTCCTCTCTCTATATCCCTCTGTTTCCCGGTGTGTCCTCTCTCTATATCCCTCTGTTCCCCGGTGTGTCCGCGCTCTATATCTCTCTGTTCCATGCGGTGTCCTCTCTCTTTATCCCTCTGTTCCCCGGTGTGTCCTCTCTCTATATCCCTCTGTTCCCTGGTGTGTCCTCTCTATATATCCCTCTGTTCCCCGGTGTGTCCTCTCTCTATATCCCTCTGTTCCCCGGTGTGTCCTCTCTCTATATCCCTCTGTTCCCCGGTGTGTCCTCTCTCTATATCCCTCTGTTCCCTGGTGTGTCCTCTCTCTATAGCCCTCTGTTCCCCGGAGTGTCCTCTCTCTATATCCCTCTGTTCCCCGGTGTGTCCTCTCTCTATATCCCTCTGTTCCCCGGTGTGTCCTCTCTCTATATCCCTCTGTTCCCTGGTGTGTCCTCTCTCTATATCCCTCTGTTCCCCGGTGTGTCCTCTCTCTATATCCCTCTGTTCCCCGGTGTTTCCTCTCTCTATATCCCTCTGTTCCCCGGTGTGTCCTCTCTCTACATCACCCTGATCCCTGGTGTGTCCTCTCTCTATATCCCTCTGTTCCCCGGTGTGTCCTCTCTCTATATCCCTCTGTTCCCCGGTGTGTCCTCTCTCTATATCCCCCTGTTCCCCTGTGTGTACCGTCTCTATATCCCTCTGTTCCCCGTTGTATCCTCTCTCTATATCCCTCTGTTCCCCTATGTGTCCTCTCTCTATATCCCTCTGTTCCCCGGTGTGTCCTCTCTCTATATCCCTCTGTTCCCCGGTGTGTCCTCTCTCCATATCCCTCTGTTCCCCGTTGTGTCCTCACTCTATATGCCTCTGTTCCCCGCTGTGTCCTCTCTCTATATCCCTCTGTTGCCCGGTGTGTCCGCACTCTATATCCCTCTGTTCCCCGGTGTGTCCTCTCTCTACATCCCTCTGTTCCCCTGTGTGTCCTCTCTCTATATCCCTCTGTTCCCCGGTGTGTCCTCTCTCTATATCCCTCTGTTCCCCGCTGTGTCCTCTCTCTATATCCCTCTGTTCCCCTGTGTGTCCTCTCTCTCTATCCCTTTGTTCCCCTTTGTGTCCTCTCTCTCTATCCCTTTGTTCCCCGGTGTGTCCTCTCTCTATATCCCTCTGTTCCCCAGTGTGTCCTCTCTCTATATCCCTCTGTTCCCCGCTGTGTCCTCTCTCTATATCCCTCTGTTCCCCGGTGTGTCCTCTCTCTATATCCCTCTGTTCCCCGGAGTGTCCTCTCTCTATATCCCTCTGTTCCCCGGTGTATCCTCTCTCTATATCCCTCTGTTCCCCGGTGTGTCCTCTCTCTATATCCCTCAGTTCCCCGGTGTCTCCTCTCTCTATATCCCTCTGTTCCCCGGTGTGTCCTCTCTCTATATCCCTCTGTTCCCCGGTGTGTCCTCACTCTATTTCCCTCTGTTCCCCGGTGTGTCCTCTCTCTATATCCCTCTGTTCCCCGGTGTGTCCTCTCTCTATATCCCTCTGTTGCCCGGTGTGTCCTCTCTCCATATCCCTCTGTTCCCCGGTGTGTCCTCTCTCCATATCCCTCTGTTCCCCGGTGTGTCCTCTCTCTATATCCCTCTGTTCCCCGGTGTGTCCTCTCTCTATATCCCTCTGTTCCCCTGTGTGTCCTCTCTCTATATCTCTCTGTTCCATGCGGTGTCCTCTCTCTTTATCCCTCTGTTCCCCGGTGTATCATCTCTCTATATCCTTCTGTTCACCGGTGTGTCCTCCCTCTATATCTCTCTGTTCCACGCTGTGTCCTCTCTCCATATCCCTCTGTTCCCCGGTGTGTCCTCTCTCTATATCCCTCTGTTCCCCGGTCTGTCCTCTCTCTATATCCCTCTGTTCCCAGTGTGTCCTCTCTCTATATCCCTCTGTTCCCCGGTGTGTCCTCTCTCTATATCCCTCTGTTCCCCGGTGTGTCTTCTCTCTATATCCCTCTGTTCCCCGGTGTGTCCTCTCTCTATATCCCTCTGTTCCCCGGTGTGTCCTCTCTCTATATCCCTCTGTTCCCCGGTGTGTCCTCTCTCTATATCTCTCTGTTCCCCGGTGTGTCCTCTCTCTATATCCCTCTGTTCCCCGGTGTGTCCTCTCTCTATATCCCTCTGTTCCCCGGTGTGTCCTCTGTCTATATCCCTCTGTTCCCCGGTGTGTCCTCTCTCTATATCCCTCTGTTCCCCGGTGTGTCATCTCTCTATATCCCTCTGTTCCCCGGTGTGTGCTCTCTCTATATCCCTCTGTTCCCCAGTGTGTCCTCTCTCCATATCCCTCTGTTCCCCGGTGTGTCCTCTCTCTATATCCCTCTGTTTCCCGGTGTGTCCTCTCTCTATATCCCTCTGTTCCCCGGTGTGTCCGCGCTCTATATCTCTCTGTTCCATGCGGTGTCCTCTCTCTTTATCCCTCTGTTCCCCGGTGTGTCCTCTCTCTATATCCCTCTGTTCCCTGGTGTGTCCTCTCTATATATCCCTCTGTTCCCCGGTGTGTCCTCTCTCTATATCCCTCTGTTCCCCGGTGTGTCCTCTCTCTATATCCCTCTGTTCCCCGGTGTGTCCTCTCTCTATATCCCTCTGTTCCCTGGTGTGTCCTCTCTCTATAGCCCTCTGTTCCCCGGAGTGTCCTCTCTCTATATCCCTCTGTTCCCCGGTGTGTCCTCTCTCTATATCCCTCTGTTCCCCGGTGTGTCCTCTCTCTATATCCCTCTGTTCCCTGGTGTGTCCTCTCTCTATATCCCTCTGTTCCCCGGTGTGTCCTCTCTCTATATCCCTCTGTTCCCCGGTGTTTCCTCTCTCTATATCCCTCTGTTCCCCGGTGTGTCCTCTCTCTACATCACCCTGATCCCTGGTGTGTCCTCTCTCTATATCCCTCTGTTCCCCGGTGTGTCCTCTCTCTATATCCCTCTGTTCCCCGGTGTGTCCTCTCTCTATATCCCCCTGTTCCCCTGTGTGTACCGTCTCTATATCCCTCTGTTCCCCGTTGTATCCTCTCTCTATATCCCTCTGTTCCCCTATGTGTCCTCTCTCTATATCCCTCTGTTCCCCGGTGTGTCCTCTCTCTATATCCCTCTGTTCCCCGGTGTGTCCTCTCTCCATATCCCTCTGTTCCCCGTTGTGTCCTCACTCTATATGCCTCTGTTCCCCGCTGTGTCCTCTCTCTATATCCCTCTGTTGCCCGGTGTGTCCGCACTCTATATCCCTCTGTTCCCCGGTGTGTCCTCTCTCTACATCCCTCTGTTCCCCTGTGTGTCCTCTCTCTATATCCCTCTGTTCCCCGGTGTGTCCTCTCTCTATATCCCTCTGTTCCCCGCTGTGTCCTCTCTCTATATCCCTCTGTTCCCCTGTGTGTCCTCTCTCTCTATCCCTTTGTTCCCCTTTGTGTCCTCTCTCTCTATCCCTTTGTTCCCCGGTGTGTCCTCTCTCTATATCCCTCTGTTCCCCAGTGTGTCCTCTCTCTATATCCCTCTGTTCCCCGCTGTGTCCTCTCTCTATATCCCTCTGTTCCCCGGTGTGTCCTCTCTCTATATCCCTCTGTTCCCCGGAGTGTCCTCTCTCTATATCCCTCTGTTCCCCGGTGTATCCTCTCTCTATATCCCTCTGTTCCCCGGTGTGTCCTCTCTCTATATCCCTCAGTTCCCCGGTGTCTCCTCTCTCTATATCCCTCTGTTCCCCGGTGTGTCCTCTCTCTATATCCCTCTGTTCCCCGGTGTGTCCTCACTCTATTTCCCTCTGTTCCCCGGTGTGTCCTCTCTCTATATCCCTCTGTTCCCCGGTGTGTCCTCTCTCTATATCCCTCTGTTGCCCGGTGTGTCCTCTCTCCATATCCCTCTGTTCCCCGGTGTGTCCTCTCTCCATATCCCTCTGTTCCCCGGTGTGTCCTCTCTCCATATCCCTCTGTTCCCCGGTGTGTCCTCTCTCCCTATCCCTGTGTTCCCCGGTGTGTCCTCTCTCTATATCCCTCTGTTACCCGGTGTGTCCTCTCTCTATATCCCTCTGTTCCCCGGTGTGTCCTCTCTCTATATCCCTCTGTTCCCCGGTGTGTCCTCTCTCTGAATCCCTCTGTTCCCCGGTGTGTCCTCTCTCTGTATCCCTCTGTTCCCCGGTGTGACCTCTCTCTATATCCCTCTGTTCCACAGTGTGTCCTCTCTCTATATCCCTCTGTTCCCCGGTGTGTCCTCTCTCTATAGCCCTCTGTTCCCTGGTGTGTCCTCTCTCTATATCCCTCTGTTTACCGGTGTGTCCTCTCTCTATATCCCTCTGTTCCCCGGTGTGTCCTCTCTCTACATCCCTCTGTTCCCCGGTGTGTCTTCTCTCCACATCCCCCTGTTCCCCGGTGTGTCCTCTCTCTATATCCCTCTGTTCCCTGGGGTGTCCTCTCTCTATATCCCTCTGATCCCCGGTGTGTCCTCTCTCTATATCCCTCTGTTCCCCGCTGTGTCCTCTCTCTATATCCCTCTGTTCCCCGCTGTGTCCTCTCTCTATATCCCTCTGTTCCCCGGTGTGTCCTCTCTCTGTATCCCTCTGTTCCCCGGTGTGTCCTCTCTCTATATCCCTCTGTTCCCCGCTGTGTCCTCTCTCTATATCCCTCTGTTCCCCGGTGTGTCCTCTCTCTGTTTCCTTCTGTTCCCCGCTGTGTCCTCTCTCTATATCCCTCTGTTCCCCGGTGTGTCCTCTCTCCATATCCCTCTGTTCCCCGGTGTGTCCTCTCTCTATATCCCTCTGTTCCCCGGTGTGTCCTCTCTCTATATCCCTCTATTCCCCGGTGTGTCCTCTCTCTATATCCCTCTGTTCCCCGGTGTGTCCTCTCTCTATATCCCTCTATTCCCCGGTGTGTCCTCTCTCTATATCCCTCTGTTCCCCGGTGTGTCCTCTCTCTGTATCCCTCTGTTCCCCCGTGTGTCCTCTCTCTATATCCCTCTGTTCCCCGGTGTGTCCTCTCTCCATATCCCTCTGTTCCCCGGTGTGTCCTCTCACTATATCCCTGTGTTCCCCGGTGTTTCCTCTCTCTATATCCCTCTGTTCCCCGGTGTGTCCTCTCTACATATCCCTCTCTTCCCCGGTGTGTCCTCTCTCTATATCCCTCTGTTCCCCGGTGTTTCCTCTCTCTATATCCCTCTGTTCCCCGTTGTGTCCTCTCTCTACATCACCCTGATCCCTGGTGTGTCCTCTCTCTATATCCCTCTGTTCCCCGGTGTGTCCTCTCTCTATATCCCTCTGTTCCCCGGTGTGTCCTCTCTCTATATCCCCCTGTTCCCCTGTGTGTACCGTCTCTATATCCCTCTGTTCCCCGTTGTATCCTCTCTCTATATCCCTCTGTTCCCCTATGTGTCCTCTCTCTATATCCCTCTGTTCCCCGGTGTGTCCTCTCTCTATATCCCTCTGTTCCCCGGTGTGTCCTCTCTCCATATCCCTCTGTTCCCCGTTGTGTCCTCACTCTATATGCCTCTGTTCCCCGCTGTGTCCTCTCTCTATATCCCTCTGTTGCCCTGTGTGTCCGCACTCTATATCCCTCTGTTCCCCGGTGTGTCCTCTCTCTATATCCGTCTGTTCCCCGGTGTGCCCTCTCTCTATATCACTCTGTTCCCCGGTGTGTCCTCTCTCCATATCCCTCTGTTGCCCGGTGGGTCCGCACTCTATATCCCTCTGTTCCCCTATGTGTCCTCTCTCTATATCCCTCTGTTCCCCTGTGTGTCCTCTCTCTATATCCCTCTGTTCCCCTATGTGTCATCTCTATATATATCCCTCTGTTCCCCGGTGTGTCCTCTCTCTATATCCCTCTGTTCCCCGATGTGTCCTCTGTCTCTATCCCTCTGTTCCCCCGTGTGTCCACTCTCTATATCCCTCTGTTCCCCGGTGTGTCCTCTCTCTATATCCCTCTGTTCCCCGGTGTGTCCTCTCCCCATATCCCTCTGTTCCCCGGTGTGTCCTCTCTCTATATCCCTCTGTTCCCCGGTGTGTCCTCTTTCTAAATCAGTCTGTTCCCCTTTTTGTCCTCTCTCTATATCCCTCTGTTCCCCGGTGTGTCCTCTCTCTATATCCCTCTGTTCCCCGGTGTGTCCTCTCTCTATATCCCTCTGTTCCCCGGTGTGTCCTCTCTGTATATCGCTCTGTTCCCCGGTGTGTCCTCTCTCTATATCCCTCTGTTCCCCGGTGGGTCCTCTCTCTATATCCCTCTGTTCCCCGGTGTGTCCTCTCTCTATATCCCTCTGTTCCCTGGTGTGTCCTCTCTCTATAGCCCTCTGTTCCCCGGAGTGTCCTCTCTCTATATCCCTCTGTTCCCCGGTGTGTCCTCTCTCTATATCCCTCTGTTCCCCGGTGTGTCCTCTCTCTATATCCCTCTGTTCCCCGCTGTGTCCTCCCTCTATATCACTCTGTTCCCCAGTGTGTCCTGTCTGTATATCCCCCTGTTCCCCAGTGTGTCCTCTGTCCATATCCCTCTGTTCGCCAGTGTGTCCTCTCTCTATATTCCGCTAATCCCCGATATGTCCTCTCTCTGTATCCCTGTCAAGCAGACATCATTATCCTCATTGCTTTATAAGAATTTGTTGATAGACAGCAGTATCTGAGCATTTAAAAGTTTGTGTCCTGTGTGTATGTGTGTGAGAGACTCCCACCTGGATTCATGGTAACTGGGCTGAAGATTTCACATTCTTACATTGTCAGCATAGGCGTAAAAGAAAATTTGCATTTTGAAATAAACCAGACTGGTTTGATTTTACAAGATGGTGAGTGATGATACATCTGGCTATTGTAAGTTAAGGAACAGTGTTTTCTCCGTCTCACGGATTGCTGTTAAATTTTTAGCTGTGGGAGGTTTTTATTATCAGAGACGTAAAGTCCAAAACGTAGTGAAGCAAAGGGGATTTGCATTCAAAGGGGAAAATATGTCTAAAGGAGTGAAAGCTGTGTGTAAGGAAAGGCTTTCGAAGATCTAACAAGTGTGAAAAGCCTTCAGCAACTATGTCTCAAGCTGCTTTGTATAAAGAATGGAAGTTAGCAATATTCAGCTTGAATTCGACTGGTTCAGGGAATTGTGTGTCACTCTGTCTGGGTCTTATTCAATCTGTGCGTCTCACTGGGTGCCTGAATGAAAGTGTAGCTGGGTGGGAGATTTACCGGGGGATTTAGAAGTGACCATGGTAGTAGCCTGTGGAGATATGCATGTGCTTTCAATCCTTTCTCTTATTAATAAATTTTAATTTAGCTGTGTAAAATACTACAAGATCTGGTGGTCTTATTACTGATGAATTCAAGGCACGCATCTCAAAATATACACAACTTTCAAAGGAGGTTTTAGCAGTTGTTTCATGAATCCCATTGAAATATGAACAACACAGCATTTACCATCAGCTGATACAGAACGATCACTTTGTTCCCCAATGTTTCCTCTCTCTGTATCCCTCTGTTCCCCGGTGTGTCCTCTCTCTATATCCCTTTGTTCCCCGGTGTGTCTGCTCTCTATATCCCTCTGTTCCCCGGTGTGTCCTCTCTCTATATCCCTCTGTTCCCCGGTGTGTCCTATCTCTATATCCCTCTGTTCCCCGGTGTGTCCTCTCTCTATATCCCTCTGTTCCACGGTGTGTCCTCTCTCTATATCCCTCTGTTCCCCGGTGTGTCCTCTCTCTATATCCCTCTGTTCCCCGATGTGTCCTCTCTCTGTATCCCTCTGTTCCCCGGTGTGTCCTCTCTCTATATCCCTCTGTTCCCCGGTGTGTACTCTCTCTATATCCCTCTGTTCCCCGGTGTGATCACTCTCTATATCCCTCTGCTCCCCGGAGTGTCCTCTCTCTATCTCCCTCTGTTCCCCGGTGTGTCCTCTCTCTATATCCATCTGTTCCCCGGTGTGTCCTCTCTCTATATCCCTCTGTTCCCCGGTGTGTCCTCTCTCTATATCTCTCTGTTCCCCGGTGTGTCCTCTCTCTATATCCCTCTGTTCCCCGGTGTGTCCTCTCTCGATATCCCTCTGTTCCCCAGTGTGTCCTATCTCTATATCCCTCTGTTCCCAGGTGTGTCCTCTCTCTATATCCCTCTGTTCCCCGCTGTGTACTCTCTCTATATCCCTCTGTTCCCAGGTGTGTCCTCTCTCTATATCCCTCTGTTCCCCGGTGTGTCCTCTCTCTATATCCCTCTGTTCCCCGGTGTGTCCTCTCTCTATATCCCGCATTTCCTCAGTGTGTCCTCTTTCTATATCCCTCTGTTCCCCAGTGTGACCTCTATCTATATCCCTCTGTTCCCCGGTGTGTCCTCTCTATATATCCCCCTGTTCCCCGGTGTTTCCTCTCTCTATATCCCTCTGTTCCCCGGTGTGTCCTCTCTCTATATCCCTCTGTTCCCCGGTGTGTCCTCTCTCCGTATCCCTCTGTTCCCCGGTGTGTCCTCTCTCTGTATCCCTCTGTTCCCCGGTGTGTCCTCTCTCTATATCCCTCTGTTCCCCGGTGTGTCCTCTCTCTATATCCCTCTGTTCCCCGGTGTGTCCTCTCTCTATGTCTCTCTGTTCCCTGGTGTGTCCTCTCTCTAAATCCCTCTGTTCCCCGGTGTGCCCTCTCTCTATATCCCTCTGTTCCCCGGTGTGTCCTCTCTCTATATCCCTCTGTTCCCCCGTGTGTCCTCTCTCTATATCCCTCTGTTCCCCGGTATGTCCTCTCTCTATATCCCTCTGATCCCCGGTGTGTTCTCTCTCTATATCCCTCTGTTCCCCGGTGTGTCCTCTCTCTATATCCCTCTGTTCCCTGGGGTGTCCTCTCTCCATATCCCTCTGTTCCCCGGTGTGTCCTCTCTCTATATCCCTCTGTTCCCCGGTGTGTTCTCTCTCTATATCCCTCTGTTCCCCGGTGTGTCCTCTCTCTATATCCCTCTGTTCCCCGGTGTGTCCTCTCTCTATATCCCTCTGTTCCCCGGTGTGTCCTCTCTCTATATCCTACTGTTCCCCGGTGTGTCCTCTCTCTATATCCCTCTGTTCCCCGGTGTGTCCTCTCTCTATATCCCTCTGTTCCCCGGTCTGTCCTCTCTCTATATCCCTCTGTTCCCCGGTCTGTCCTCTCTCTATGTCTCTCTGTACCCCGGTGTGTCCTCTCTCTATATCCCTCTGTTCCCCGGTGTGTCCTCTCTCTATATCCCTCTGTTCCCCGGTGTGTCCTCTCTCTATATCCCTCTGTTCCCCGCTGTGTCCTCTCTCTATATCCCTCTGTTCCCCGGTGTGTCCTCTCTCTATATCCCTCTGTTCCCCGGTGTGTCCTCTCTCTATATCCCTCTGTTCCCCGGTGTGTCCTCTCTCTATATCCCTCTGTTCCCTGGTGTGTCCTCTCTCTATAGCACTCTGTTCCCCGGAGTGTCCTCTCTCTATATCCCTCTGTTCCCCGGTGTGTCCTCTCTCTATATCCCTCTGTTCCCCGGTGTGTCCTCTCTCTATATCCCTCTGTTCCCCGCTGTGTCCTCCCTCTATATCACTCTGTTCCCCAGTGTGTCCTGTCTGTATATCCCCCTGTTCCCCAGTGTGTCCTCTGTCCATTTCCCTCTGTTCGCCAGTGTGTCCTCTCTCTATATTCCGCTAATCCCCGATATGTCCTCTCTCTGTATCCCTGTCAAGCAGACATCATTATCCTCATTGCTTTATAAGAATTTGTTGATAGATAGCAGTATCTGAGCATTTAAAAGTTTGTGTCCTGTGTGTATGTGTGTGAGAGACACCCACCTGGATTCAAGGTAACTGGGCTGAAGATTTCACATTCTTACATCTGCCAGCATAGGCGTAAAAGAAAATTTGCATTTTGAAATAAACCAGACTGGTTTGATTTTACAAGATGGTGAGTGATGATACATCTGGCTATTGTAAGTTAAGGAACAGTGTTTTCTCCGTCTCACGGATTGCTGTTAAATTTTTAGCTTGTGGGAGGTTTTTATTATCAGAGACGTAAAGTCCAAAACGTAGTGAAGCAAAGGGGATTTGCATTCAAAGGGGAAAATATGTCTAAAGGAGTGAAAGCTGTGTGTAAGGAAAGGCTTTCGAAGATCTAACAAGTGTGAAAAGCCTTCAGCAACTATGTCTCAAGCTGCTTTGTATAAAGAATGGAAGTTAGCAATATTCAGCTTGAATTCGACTGGTTCAGGGAATTGTGTGTCACTCTGTCTGGGTCTTATTCAATCTGTGCGTCTTACTGGGTGCCTGAATGAAAGTGTAGCTGGGTGGGAGATTTACCGGGGGATTTAGAAGTGACCATGGTAGTAGCCTGTGGAGATATGCATGTGCTTTCAATCCTTTCTCTTATTAATAAATTTTAATTTAGCTGTGTAAAATACTACAAGATCTGGTGGTCTTATTACTGATGAATTCAAGGCACGCATCTCAAAATATACACAACTTTCAAAGCAGGTTTTAGCAGTTGTTTCATGAATCCCATTGAAATATGAACAACACAGCATTTACCATCAGCTGATACAGAACGATCACTTTGTTCCCCAGTGTTTCCTCTCTCTGTATCCCTCTGTTCCCCGGTGTGTCCTCTCTCTATATCCCTCTGTTCCCCAGTGTGTCCTCTGTCTATATCCCTCTGTTCCCCGGTGTGTCCTCTCTCTATATCCCTCTGTTCCCCGGTGTGTCCTCTCTCTATATCCCTCTGTTCCCCGGTGTGTCCTCTCTCTATGTCCCTCTGTTCTCTGGTGTGTCCTCTCTCTATATCCCTCAGTTCCCCGGTGTGTCCTCTCTCTATATCCCTCTGCTCCCCGTTGTGTCCTCTCTCTATATTCCTCTGTTCCCCGGTGTGTCCTCTCTCTTTATCCCTCTGTTCCCCGGTGTGTCCTCTCTCTATATCCCTCTGTTCGCCTGTGTGTCCTCTCTCTATATCCCTCTGTTCCCCGGTGTGTCCTCTCTCTTTATCCCTCTGTTCCCCGGTGTGTTCCCTCTCTTTATCCCTCTGTTCCCCGGTGTGTCCTCTCTCTATATCCCTCTGTTCCCCAGTGTGTCCCCTCTCTATATCCCTCTGTTCCCCGGTGTGTCCTCTGTCTATATCCCTCTGTTCCGCGGTGTGTCCTCTGTCTATATCTCTCTGTTCCCCGGTGTGTCCTCTCTCCATATCCCTCTGTTCCCTGGTGTGTCCTCTCTCTATATCCCTCTGTTCCACAGTGTGTCCTCTCTCTATATCCCTCTGTTCCCCAGTGTGTCCTCCCTCTATATCCCTCTGTTCCCTGGTGTGTCCTCTCTCTATATCCCTCTGTTCCCCGGTGTGTCCTCTCTCTATATCCCTCTGTTCCCCTGTGTGTCCTCTCTCTATATCCCTCTGTTCCCCGGTGTGTCCTCTCTCTATATCCCTCTGTTCCCCGGTGTGTCCTCTCTATATATCCCTCTGTTCCCCGGTGTGTCCTCTCTCTATATCCCTCTGTTCCCCAGTGTGTCCCCTCTCTATATCCCTCTGTTCCCCTTTGTGTCCTCTGTCTATATCCCTCTGTTCCCCAGTGTGTCCTCTGTCTATATCTCTCTGTTCCCCGGTGTGTCCTCTCTCTATATCTCTCTGTTCCCTGGTGTGTCCTCTCTCTATATCCCTCTGTTCCCCGGTGTGTCCTCTCTCTATATCCATCTGTTCCCCTGTGTGTCCTCTCTCTATATCCCTCTGTTCCCCGGTGTGTCCTCTCTCTATATCCCTCTGTTCCCCGGTGTGTCCTCTCTCTATATCCCTCTGTTCCCCGGTGTGTCCTCTCTCTATATCCCTCTGTTCCCCGGTGTGTCCTCTCTCTATATCCCTCTGCTCCCCGGTGTGTCCTCTCTCTATATCCCTCTGTTCCCCGGTGTGTCCTCTCTCTATATCCCTCTGCTCCCCGGTGTGTCCTCTCTCTATATCCCTCTGTTCCCCGGTGTGTCCTCTCTCTATATCCCTTTGTTCCCCGGTGTGTCCTCTCTCTATATCCCTCTGTTCCCCGGTGTGTCCTCTCTCTATATCCCTCTGTTCCCCGGTGTGCCCTCTCTCTATATCCCTCTGTTCCCCGGTGTGCCCTCTCTCTATATCCCTCTGTTCCCCGGTGTGTCCTCTCTCTATATCCCTCTGTTCCCCGGTGTGTCCTCTCTCTATATCCCTCTGTTCCCTGGTGTGTCCTCTCTCTATAGCCCTCTGTTCCCCGGAGTGTCCTCTCTCTATATCCCTCTGTTCCCCGGTGTATCCTCTCTCTATATCCCTCTGTTCCCCGGTGTGTCCTCTCTCTATATCCCTCTGTTCCCCGCTGTGTCCTCCCTCTATATCACTCTGTTCCCCAGTGTGTCCTGTCTGTATATCCCCCTGTTCCCCAGTGTGTCCTCTGTCCATATCCCTCTGTTCGCCAGTGTGTCCTCTCTCTATATTCCGCTAATCCCCGATATGTCCTCTCTCTGTATCCCTGTCAAGCAGACATCATTATCCTCATTGCTTTATAAGAATTTGTTGATAGATAGCAGTATCTGAGCATTTAAAAGTTTGTGTCCTGTGTGTCTGTGTGTGAGAGACACCCACCTGGATTCATGGTAACTGGGCTGAAGATTTCACATTCTTACATCTGTCAGCATAGGCGTAAAAGAAAATTTGCATTTTGAAATAAACCAGACTGGTTTGATTTTACAAGATGGTGAGTGATGATACATCTGGCTATTGTAAGTTAAGGAACAGTGTTTTCTCCGTCTCACGGATTGCTGTTAAATTTTTAGCTGTGGGAGGTTTTTATTATCAGAGACGTAAAGTCCAAAACGTAGTGAAGCAAAGGGGATTTGCATTCAAAGGGGAAAATATGTCTAAAGGAGTGAAAGCTGTGTGTAAGGAAAGGCTTTCGAAGATCTAACAAGTGTGAAAACCCTTCAGCAACTATGTCTCAAGCTGCTTTGTATAAAGATTGGAAGTTAGCAATATTCAGCTTGAATTCGACTGGTTCAGGGAATTGTGTGTCACTCTGTCTGGGTCTTATTCAATCTGTGCGTCTCACTGGGTGCCTGAATGAAAGTGTAGCTGGGTCGGAGATTTACCGGGGGATTTAGAAGTGACCATGGTAGTAGCCTGTGGAGATATGCATGTGCTTTCAATCCTTTCTCTTATTAATAAATTTTAATTTAACTGTGTAAAATACTACAAGATCTGGTGGTCCTATTACTGATGAATTCAAGGCACGCATCTCAAAATATACACAACTTTCAAAGCAGGTTTTAGCAGTTGTTTCATGAATCCCATTGAAATATGAACAACACAGCATTTACCATCAGCTGATACAGAACGATCACTTTGTTCCCCAATGTTTCCTCTCTCTATATCCCTCTGTTCCCCGGTGTGTCCTCTGTCTATATCCCTCTGTTCCCCGGTGTGTCCTCTCTCTATATCCCTCTGTTCCCCAGTGTGTCCTCTCTCTATATCCCTCTGTTTCCCGGTGTGTCCTCTCTCTATATCTCTCTGTTCCCCGGTGTGTCCTCTCTCTATATCCCTCTGTTTCCCGGCGTATCCTCTCTCTATATCCCTCTGTTCCCCGGTGTGTCCTCTCTCTATATCCCTCTGTTCCCCGGTGTGTCCTCTCTCTATATCCCTCTGTTCCCCTGTGTGTCCTCTCTCTATATCTCTCTGTTCCATGCGGTGTCCTCTCTCTTTATCCCTCTGTTCCCCGGTGTATCATCTCTCTATATCCTTCTGTTCACCGGTGTGTCCTCCCTCTATATCTCTCTGTTCCACGCTGTGTCCTCTCTCCATATCCCTCTGTTCCCCGGTGTGTCCTCTCTCTATATCCCTCTGTTCCCCGGTCTGTCCTCTCTCTATATCCCTCTGTTCCCAGTGTGTCCTCTCTCTATATCCCTCTGTTCCCCGGTGTGTCCTCTCTCTATATCCCTCTGTTCCCCGGTGTGTCTTCTCTCTATATCCCTCTGTTCCCCGGTGTGTCCTCTCTCTATATCCCTCTGTTCCCCGGTGTGTCCTCTCTCTATATCCCTCTGTTCCCCGGTGTGTCCTCTCTCTATATCTCTCTGTTCCCCGGTGTGTCCTCTCTCTATATCCCTCTGTTCCCCGGTGTGTCCTCTCTCTATATCCCTCTGTTCCCCGGTGTGTCCTCTGTCTATATCCCTCTGTTCCCCGGTGTGTCCTCTCTCTATATCCCTCTGTTCCCCGGTGTGTCATCTCTCTATATCCCTCTGTTCCCCGGTGTGTGCTCTCTCTATATCCCTCTGTTCCCCAGTGTGTCCTCTCTCCATATCCCTCTGTTCCCCGGTGTGTCCTCTCTCTATATCCCTCTGTTTCCCGGTGTGTCCTCTCTCTATATCCCTCTGTTCCCCGGTGTGTCCGCGCTCTATATCTCTCTGTTCCATGCGGTGTCCTCTCTCTTTATCCCTCTGTTCCCCGGTGTGTCCTCTCTCTATATCCCTCTGTTCCCTGGTGTGTCCTCTCTATATATCCCTCTGTTCCCCGGTGTGTCCTCTCTCTATATCCCTCTGTTCCCCGGTGTGTCCTCTCTCTATATCCCTCTGTTCCCCGGTGTGTCCTCTCTCTATATCCCTCTGTTCCCTGGTGTGTCCTCTCTCTATAGCCCTCTGTTCCCCGGAGTGTCCTCTCTCTATATCCCTCTGTTCCCCGGTGTGTCCTCTCTCTATATCCCTCTGTTCCCCGGTGTGTCCTCTCTCTATATCCCTCTGTTCCCTGGTGTGTCCTCTCTCTATATCCCTCTGTTCCCCGGTGTGTCCTCTCTCTATATCCCTCTGTTCCCCGGTGTTTCCTCTCTCTATATCCCTCTGTTCCCCGGTGTGTCCTCTCTCTACATCACCCTGATCCCTGGTGTGTCCTCTCTCTATATCCCTCTGTTCCCCGGTGTGTCCTCTCTCTATATCCCTCTGTTCCCCGGTGTGTCCTCTCTCTATATCCCCCTGTTCCCCTGTGTGTACCGTCTCTATATCCCTCTGTTCCCCGTTGTATCCTCTCTCTATATCCCTCTGTTCCCCTATGTGTCCTCTCTCTATATCCCTCTGTTCCCCGGTGTGTCCTCTCTCTATATCCCTCTGTTCCCCGGTGTGTCCTCTCTCCATATCCCTCTGTTCCCCGTTGTGTCCTCACTCTATATGCCTCTGTTCCCCGCTGTGTCCTCTCTCTATATCCCTCTGTTGCCCGGTGTGTCCGCACTCTATATCCCTCTGTTCCCCGGTGTGTCCTCTCTCTACATCCCTCTGTTCCCCTGTGTGTCCTCTCTCTATATCCCTCTGTTCCCCGGTGTGTCCTCTCTCTATATCCCTCTGTTCCCCGCTGTGTCCTCTCTCTATATCCCTCTGTTCCCCTGTGTGTCCTCTCTCTCTATCCCTTTGTTCCCCTTTGTGTCCTCTCTCTCTATCCCTTTGTTCCCCGGTGTGTCCTCTCTCTATATCCCTCTGTTCCCCAGTGTGTCCTCTCTCTATATCCCTCTGTTCCCCGCTGTGTCCTCTCTCTATATCCCTCTGTTCCCCGGTGTGTCCTCTCTCTATATCCCTCTGTTCCCCGGAGTGTCCTCTCTCTATATCCCTCTGTTCCCCGGTGTATCCTCTCTCTATATCCCTCTGTTCCCCGGTGTGTCCTCTCTCTATATCCCTCAGTTCCCCGGTGTCTCCTCTCTCTATATCCCTCTGTTCCCCGGTGTGTCCTCTCTCTATATCCCTCTGTTCCCCGGTGTGTCCTCACTCTATTTCCCTCTGTTCCCCGGTGTGTCCTCTCTCTATATCCCTCTGTTCCCCGGTGTGTCCTCTCTCTATATCCCTCTGTTGCCCGGTGTGTCCTCTCTCCATATCCCTCTGTTCCCCGGTGTGTCCTCTCTCCATATCCCTCTGTTCCCCGGTGTGTCCTCTCTCCATATCCCTCTGTTCCCCGGTGTGTCCTCTCTCCCTATCCCTGTGTTCCCCGGTGTGTCCTCTCTCTATATCCCTCTGTTACCCGGTGTGTCCTCTCTCTATATCCCTCTGTTCCCCGGTGTGTCCTCTCTCTATATCCCTCTGTTCCCCGGTGTGTCCTCTCTCTGAATCCCTCTGTTCCCCGGTGTGTCCTCTCTCTGTATCCCTCTGTTCCCCGGTGTGACCTCTCTCTATATCCCTCTGTTCCACAGTGTGTCCTCTCTCTATATCCCTCTGTTCCCCGGTGTGTCCTCTCTCTATAGCCCTCTGTTCCCTGGTGTGTCCTCTCTCTATATCCCTCTGTTTACCGGTGTGTCCTCTCTCTATATCCCTCTGTTCCCCGGTGTGTCCTCTCTCTACATCCCTCTGTTCCCCGGTGTGTCCTCTCTCCACATCCCCCTGTTCCCCGGTGTGTCCTCTCTCTATATCCCTCTGTTCCCTGGGGTGTCCTCTCTCTATATCCCTCTGTTCCCCGGTGTGTCCTCTCTCTATATCCCTCTGTTCCCCGCTGTGTCCTCTCTCTATATCCCTCTGTTCCCCGCTGTGTCCTCTCTCTATATCCCTCTGTTCCCCGGTGTGTCCTCTCTCTGTATCCCTCTGTTCCCCGGTGTGTCCTCTCTCTATATCCCTCTGTTCCCCGCTGTGTCCTCTCTCTATATCCCTCTGTTCCCCAGTGTGTCCCCTCTCTATATCCCTCTGTTCCCCTTTGTGTCCTCTGTCTATATCCCTCTGTTCCCCAGTGTGTCCTCTGTCTATATCTCTCTGTTCCCCGGTGTGTCCTCTCTCTATATCTCTCTGTTCCCTGGTGTGTCCTCTCTCTATATCCCTCTGTTCCCCGGTGTGTCCTCTCTCTATATCCATCTGTTCCCCTGTGTGTCCTCTCTCTATATCCCTCTGTTCCCCGGTGTGTCCTCTCTCTATATCCCTCTGTTCCCCGGTGTGTCCTCTCTCTATATCCCTCTGTTCCCCGGTGTGTCCTCTCTCTATATCCCTCTGTTCCCCGGTGTGTCCTCTCTCTATATCCCTCTGCTCCCCGGTGTGTCCTCTCTCTATATCCCTCTGTTCCCCGGTGTGTCCTCTCTCTATATCCCTCTGCTCCCCGGTGTGTCCTCTCTCTATATCCCTCTGTTCCCCGGTGTGTCCTCTCTCTATATCCCTTTGTTCCCCGGTGTGTCCTCTCTCTATATCCCTCTGTTCCCCGGTGTGTCCTCTCTCTATATCCCTCTGTTCCCCGGTGTGCCCTCTCTCTATATCCCTCTGTTCCCCGGTGTGCCCTCTCTCTATATCCCTCTGTTCCCCGGTGTGTCCTCTCTCTATATCCCTCTGTTCCCCGGTGTGTCCTCTCTCTATATCCCTCTGTTCCCTGGTGTGTCCTCTCTCTATAGCCCTCTGTTCCCCGGAGTGTCCTCTCTCTATATCCCTCTGTTCCCCGGTGTATCCTCTCTCTATATCCCTCTGTTCCCCGGTGTGTCCTCTCTCTATATCCCTCTGTTCCCCGCTGTGTCCTCCCTCTATATCACTCTGTTCCCCAGTGTGTCCTGTCTGTATATCCCCCTGTTCCCCAGTGTGTCCTCTGTCCATATCCCTCTGTTCGCCAGTGTGTCCTCTCTCTATATTCCGCTAATCCCCGATATGTCCTCTCTCTGTATCCCTGTCAAGCAGACATCATTATCCTCATTGCTTTATAAGAATTTGTTGATAGATAGCAGTATCTGAGCATTTAAAAGTTTGTGTCCTGTGTGTCTGTGTGTGAGAGACACCCACCTGGATTCATGGTAACTGGGCTGAAGATTTCACATTCTTACATCTGTCAGCATAGGCGTAAAAGAAAATTTGCATTTTGAAATAAACCAGACTGGTTTGATTTTACAAGATGGTGAGTGATGATACATCTGGCTATTGTAAGTTAAGGAACAGTGTTTTCTCCGTCTCACGGATTGCTGTTAAATTTTTAGCTGTGGGAGGTTTTTATTATCAGAGACGTAAAGTCCAAAACGTAGTGAAGCAAAGGGGATTTGCATTCAAAGGGGAAAATATGTCTAAAGGAGTGAAAGCTGTGTGTAAGGAAAGGCTTTCGAAGATCTAACAAGTGTGAAAACCCTTCAGCAACTATGTCTCAAGCTGCTTTGTATAAAGATTGGAAGTTAGCAATATTCAGCTTGAATTCGACTGGTTCAGGGAATTGTGTGTCACTCTGTCTGGGTCTTATTCAATCTGTGCGTCTCACTGGGTGCCTGAATGAAAGTGTAGCTGGGTCGGAGATTTACCGGGGGATTTAGAAGTGACCATGGTAGTAGCCTGTGGAGATATGCATGTGCTTTCAATCCTTTCTCTTATTAATAAATTTTAATTTAACTGTGTAAAATACTACAAGATCTGGTGGTCCTATTACTGATGAATTCAAGGCACGCATCTCAAAATATACACAACTTTCAAAGCAGGTTTTAGCAGTTGTTTCATGAATCCCATTGAAATATGAACAACACAGCATTTACCATCAGCTGATACAGAACGATCACTTTGTTCCCCAATGTTTCCTCTCTCTATATCCCTCTGTTCCCCGGTGTGTCCTCTGTCTATATCCCTCTGTTCCCCGGTGTGTCCTCTCTCTATATCCCTCTGTTCCCCAGTGTGTCCTCTCTCTATATCCCTCTGTTTCCCGGTGTGTCCTCTCTCTATATCTCTCTGTTCCCCGGTGTGTCCTCTCTCTATATCCCTCTGTTTCCCGGCGTATCCTCTCTCTATATCCCTCTGTTCCCCGGTGTGTCCTCTCTCTATATCCCTCTGTTCCCCGGTGTGTCCTCTCTCTATATCCCTCTGTTCCCCTGTGTGTCCTCTCTCTATATCTCTCTGTTCCATGCGGTGTCCTCTCTCTTTATCCCTCTGTTCCCCGGTGTATCATCTCTCTATATCCTTCTGTTCACCGGTGTGTCCTCCCTCTATATCTCTCTGTTCCACGCTGTGTCCTCTCTCCATATCCCTCTGTTCCCCGGTGTGTCCTCTCTCTATATCCCTCTGTTCCCCGGTCTGTCCTCTCTCTATATCCCTCTGTTCCCAGTGTGTCCTCTCTCTATATCCCTCTGTTCCCCGGTGTGTCCTCTCTCTATATCCCTCTGTTCCCCGGTGTGTCTTCTCTCTATATCCCTCTGTTCCCCGGTGTGTCCTCTCTCTATATCCCTCTGTTCCCCGGTGTGTCCTCTCTCTATATCCCTCTGTTCCCCGGTGTGTCCTCTCTCTATATCTCTCTGTTCCCCGGTGTGTCCTCTCTCTATATCCCTCTGTTCCCCGGTGTGTCCTCTCTCTATATCCCTCTGTTCCCCGGTGTGTCCTCTGTCTATATCCCTCTGTTCCCCGGTGTGTCCTCTCTCTATATCCCTCTGTTCCCCGGTGTGTCATCTCTCTATATCCCTCTGTTCCCCGGTGTGTGCTCTCTCTATATCCCTCTGTTCCCCAGTGTGTCCTCTCTCCATATCCCTCTGTTCCCCGGTGTGTCCTCTCTCTATATCCCTCTGTTTCCCGGTGTGTCCTCTCTCTATATCCCTCTGTTCCCCGGTGTGTCCGCGCTCTATATCTCTCTGTTCCATGCGGTGTCCTCTCTCTTTATCCCTCTGTTCCCCGGTGTGTCCTCTCTCTATATCCCTCTGTTCCCTGGTGTGTCCTCTCTATATATCCCTCTGTTCCCCGGTGTGTCCTCTCTCTATATCCCTCTGTTCCCCGGTGTGTCCTCTCTCTATATCCCTCTGTTCCCCGGTGTGTCCTCTCTCTATATCCCTCTGTTCCCTGGTGTGTCCTCTCTCTATAGCCCTCTGTTCCCCGGAGTGTCCTCTCTCTATATCCCTCTGTTCCCCGGTGTGTCCTCTCTCTATATCCCTCTGTTCCCCGGTGTGTCCTCTCTCTATATCCCTCTGTTCCCTGGTGTGTCCTCTCTCTATATCCCTCTGTTCCCCGGTGTGTCCTCTCTCTATATCCCTCTGTTCCCCGGTGTTTCCTCTCTCTATATCCCTCTGTTCCCCGGTGTGTCCTCTCTCTACATCACCCTGATCCCTGGTGTGTCCTCTCTCTATATCCCTCTGTTCCCCGGTGTGTCCTCTCTCTATATCCCTCTGTTCCCCGGTGTGTCCTCTCTCTATATCCCCCTGTTCCCCTGTGTGTACCGTCTCTATATCCCTCTGTTCCCCGTTGTATCCTCTCTCTATATCCCTCTGTTCCCCTATGTGTCCTCTCTCTATATCCCTCTGTTCCCCGGTGTGTCCTCTCTCTATATCCCTCTGTTCCCCGGTGTGTCCTCTCTCCATATCCCTCTGTTCCCCGTTGTGTCCTCACTCTATATGCCTCTGTTCCCCGCTGTGTCCTCTCTCTATATCCCTCTGTTGCCCGGTGTGTCCGCACTCTATATCCCTCTGTTCCCCGGTGTGTCCTCTCTCTACATCCCTCTGTTCCCCTGTGTGTCCTCTCTCTATATCCCTCTGTTCCCCGGTGTGTCCTCTCTCTATATCCCTCTGTTCCCCGCTGTGTCCTCTCTCTATATCCCTCTGTTCCCCTGTGTGTCCTCTCTCTCTATCCCTTTGTTCCCCTTTGTGTCCTCTCTCTCTATCCCTTTGTTCCCCGGTGTGTCCTCTCTCTATATCCCTCTGTTCCCCAGTGTGTCCTCTCTCTATATCCCTCTGTTCCCCGCTGTGTCCTCTCTCTATATCCCTCTGTTCCCCGGTGTGTCCTCTCTCTATATCCCTCTGTTCCCCGGAGTGTCCTCTCTCTATATCCCTCTGTTCCCCGGTGTATCCTCTCTCTATATCCCTCTGTTCCCCGGTGTGTCCTCTCTCTATATCCCTCAGTTCCCCGGTGTCTCCTCTCTCTATATCCCTCTGTTCCCCGGTGTGTCCTCTCTCTATATCCCTCTGTTCCCCGGTGTGTCCTCACTCTATTTCCCTCTGTTCCCCGGTGTGTCCTCTCTCTATATCCCTCTGTTCCCCGGTGTGTCCTCTCTCTATATCCCTCTGTTGCCCGGTGTGTCCTCTCTCCATATCCCTCTGTTCCCCGGTGTGTCCTCTCTCCATATCCCTCTGTTCCCCGGTGTGTCCTCTCTCCATATCCCTCTGTTCCCCGGTGTGTCCTCTCTCCCTATCCCTGTGTTCCCCGGTGTGTCCTCTCTCTATATCCCTCTGTTACCCGGTGTGTCCTCTCTCTATATCCCTCTGTTCCCCGGTGTGTCCTCTCTCTATATCCCTCTGTTCCCCGGTGTGTCCTCTCTCTGAATCCCTCTGTTCCCCGGTGTGTCCTCTCTCTGTATCCCTCTGTTCCCCGGTGTGACCTCTCTCTATATCCCTCTGTTCCACAGTGTGTCCTCTCTCTATATCCCTCTGTTCCCCGGTGTGTCCTCTCTCTATAGCCCTCTGTTCCCTGGTGTGTCCTCTCTCTATATCCCTCTGTTTACCGGTGTGTCCTCTCTCTATATCCCTCTGTTCCCCGGTGTGTCCTCTCTCTACATCCCTCTGTTCCCCGGTGTGTCCTCTCTCCACATCCCCCTGTTCCCCGGTGTGTCCTCTCTCTATATCCCTCTGTTCCCTGGGGTGTCCTCTCTCTATATCCCTCTGTTCCCCGGTGTGTCCTCTCTCTATATCCCTCTGTTCCCCGCTGTGTCCTCTCTCTATATCCCTCTGTTCCCCGCTGTGTCCTCTCTCTATATCCCTCTGTTCCCCGGTGTGTCCTCTCTCTGTATCCCTCTGTTCCCCGGTGTGTCCTCTCTCTATATCCCTCTGTTCCCCGCTGTGTCCTCTCTCTATATCCCTCTGTTCCCCGGTGTGTCCTCTCTCTGTTTCCTTCTGTTCCCCGCTGTGTCCTCTCTCTATATCCCTCTGTTCCCCGGTGTGTCCTCTCTCCATATCCCTCTGTTCCCCGGTGTGTCCTCTCTCTATATCCCTCTGTTCCCCGGTGTGTCCTCTCTCTATATCCCTCTATTCCCCGGTGTGTCCTCTCTCTATATCCCTCTGTTCCCCGGTGTGTCCTCTCTCTATATCCCTCTATTCCCCGGTGTGTCCTCTCTCTATATCCCTCTGTTCCCCGGTGTGTCCTCTCTCTGTATCCCTCTGTTCCCCAGTGTGTCCTCTCTCTATATCCCTCTGTTCCCCGGTGTGTCCTCTCTCCATATCCCTCTGTTCCCCGGTGTGTCCTCTCACTATATCCCTGTGTTCCCCGGTGTTTCCTCTCTCTATATCCCTCTGTTCCCCGGTGTGTCCTCTCTACATATCCCTCTCTTCCCCGGTGTGTCCTCTCTCTATATCCCTCTGTTCCCCGGTGTTTCCTCTCTCTATATCCCTCTGTTCCCCGTTGTGTCCTCTCTCTACATCACCCTGATCCCTGGTGTGTCCTCTCTCTATATCCCTCTGTTCCCCGGTGTGTCCTCTCTCTATATCCCTCTGTTCCCCGGTGTGTCCTCTCTCTATATCCCCCTGTTCCCCTGTGTGTACCGTCTCTATATCCCTCTGTTCCCCGTTGTATCCTCTCTCTATATCCCTCTGTTCCCCTATGTGTCCTCTCTCTATATCCCTCTGTTCCCCGGTGTGTCCTCTCTCTATATCCCTCTGTTCCCCGGTGTGTCCTCTCTCCATATCCCTCTGTTCCCCGTTGTGTCCTCACTCTATATGCCTCTGTTCCCCGCTGTGTCCTCTCTCTATATCCCTCTGTTGCCCTGTGTGTCCGCACTCTATATCCCTCTGTTCCCCGGTGTGTCCTCTCTCTATATCCGTCTGTTCCCCGGTGTGCCCTCTCTCTATATCACTCTGTTCCCCGGTGTGTCCTCTCTCCATATCCCTCTGTTGCCCGGTGGGTCCGCACTCTATATCCCTCTGTTCCCCTATGTGTCCTCTCTCTATATCCCTCTGTTCCCCTGTGTGTCCTCTCTCTATATCCCTCTGTTCCCCTATGTGTCCTCTCTATATATATCCCTCTGTTCCCCGGTGTGTCCTCTCTCTATATCCCTCTGTTCCCCGATGTGTCCTCTGTCTCTATCCCTCTGTTCCCCCGTGTGTCCACTCTCTATATCCCTCTGTTCCCCGGTGTGTCCTCTCTCTATATCCCTCTGTTCCCCGGTGTGTCCTCTCCCCATATCCCTCTGTTCCCCGGTGTGTCCTCTCTCTATATCCCTCTGTTCCCCGGTGTGTCCTCTTTCTAAATCAGTCTGTTCCCCTTTTTGTCCTCTCTCTATATCCCTCTGTTCCCCGGTGTGTCCTCTCTCTATATCCCTCTGTTCCCCGGTGTGTCCTCTCTCTATATCCCTCTGTTCCCCGGTGTGTCCTCTCTGTATATCGCTCTGTTCCCCGGTGTGTCCTCTCTCTATATCCCTCTGTTCCCCGGTGGGTCCTCTCTCTATATCCCTCTGTTCCCCGGTGTGTCCTCTATCTATATCCCTCTGTTCCCCGGTGTGTCCTCTCTCTCTATCCCTTTGTTCCCCGGTGTGTCCTCTCTCTATATCCCCCTGTTCCCCGGTGTGTCCTCTCTCTATATCCCTCTGTTCCCCGGTGTGTCCTCTCTCTTTATCCCTCTGTTCCCCGGTGTGTCCTCTCTCTATATCCCTCTGTTCCCCGGTGTGTCCTCTCTCTATATCCCTCTGTTCCCTGGTTTGTCCTCTCTCTATATCCCTCTGTTCCCCGGTGTGTCCTCTCTGTATATCCCTCTGTTCCCCGGTGTGTCCTCTCTCTACATCCCTCTGTTCCCCGGTGTGTCCTCTCTCTATATCCCTCTGTTCCCCGGTGTGTCCTCTATTTATATCCCTCTGGTCCCCGGTGTGTCCTCTCTCTCTATCCCTTTGTTCCCCGGTGTGTCCTCTCTCTATATCCCTCTGTTCCCCGGTGTGTCCTCTCTCTGTATCCCTCTGTTCCCCAGTGTGTCCTCTTCCTATATCAGTCTGTTCCCCGGTGTGTCCTCTCTCAAATCCCTCTGTTCCCCGGTGTGTCCTCTCTCTATATCCCTCTGTTCCCCAGGTGTCCTCTCTCTATATCCCTCTGTTTCCCGGTGTGTCCTCTGTCTATATCTCTCTGTTCCCCGGTGTGTCCTCTCTCTATATCCCTCTGTTTCCCGTCGTATCCTCTCTGTATATCCCTCTGTTCCCCGGTGTGTCCTCTCTCTATATCCCTCTGTTCCCCGGTGTGTCCTCTCTCTATATCCCTCTGTTCCCCGGTGTGTCCTCTCTCTATGTCCCTCTGTTCCCCTGTGTGTCCTCTCTCTATATCTCTCTGTTCCATGCGGTGTCCTCTCTCTTTATCCCTCTGTTTCCCGGTGTATCATCTCCCTATATCCTTCTGTTCACCGGTGTGTCCTCTCTCTATATCTCTCTGTTCCACGCTGTGTCCTCTCTCCATATCCCTCTGTTCCCCGGTGTGTCCTCTCTCTATATCCCTCTGTTCCCCGGTCTGTCCTCTCTCTATATCCCTTTGTTCACAGTGTGTCCTCTATCTATATCCCTCTGGTCCCCTGTGTGTCCTCTCTCTATATCCCTCTGTTCCCCAGTGTGTCCTCTCTCTATATCCCTCTGTTTCCCGGTGTGTCCTCTCTCTATATCTCTCTGTTCCCCGGTGTGTCCTCTCTCTATATCCCTCTGTTTCCCGGCGTATCCTCTCTCTATATCCCTCTGTTCCCCGGTGTGTCCTCTCTCTATATCCCTCTGTTCCCCGGTGTGTCCTCTCTCTATATCCCTCTGTTCCCCGGTGTGTCCTCTCTCTATGTCCCTCTGTTCCCCTGTGTGTCCTCTCTCTATATCTCTCTGTTCCATGCGGTGTCCTCTCTCTTTATCCCTCTGTTCCCCGGTGTATCATCTCTCTATATCCTTCTGTTCACCGGTGTGTCCTCCCTCTATATCTCTCTGTTCCACGCTGTGTCCTCTCTCCATATCCCTCTGTTCCCCGGTGTGTCCTCTCTCTATATCCCTCTGTTCCCCGGTCTGTCCTCTCTCTATATCCCTCTGTTCCCAGTGTGTCCTCTCTCTATATCCCTCTGTTCCCCGGTGTGTCCTCTCTCTATATCCCTCTGTTCCCCGGTGTGTCCTCTCTCTATATCCCTCTGTTCCCCGGTGTGTCCTATCTCTATATCCCTCTGTTCCCCGGTGTGTCCTCTCTCTATATCCCTCTGTTCCCCGGTGTGTCCTCTCTCTATATCTCTCTCTTCCCCGGTGTGTCCTCTCTCTATATCCCTCTGTTCCCCGGTGTGTCCTCTCTCTATATCCCTCTGTTCCCCGGTGTGTCCTCTGTCTATATCCCTCTGTTCCCCGGTGTGTCCTCTCTCTATATCCCTCTGTTCCCCGGTGTGTCATCTCTCTATATCCCTCTGTTCCCCGGTGTGTGCTCTCTCTATATCCCTCTGTTCCCCAGTGTGTCCTCTCTCCATATCCCTCTGTTCCCCGGTGTGTCCTCTCTCTATATCCCTCTGTTTCCCGGTGTGTTCTCTCTCTAAATCCCTCTGTTCCCCGGTGTGTCCGCGCTCTATATCTCTCTGTTCCATGCGGTGTCCTCTCTCTTTATCCCTCTGTTCCCCGGTGTGTCCTCTCTCTATATCCCTCTGTTCCCTGGTGTGTCCTCTCTCTATATCCCTCTGTTCCCCGGTGTGTCCTCTCTCTAAATCCCTCTGTTCCCCGGTGTGTCCTCTCTCTATATCCCTCTGTTCCCCGGTGTGTCCTCTCTCTATATCCCTCTGTTCCCTGGTGTGTCCTCTCTCTATAGCCCTCTGTTCCCCGGAGTGTCCTCTCTCTATATCCCTCTGTTCCCCGGTGTGTCCTCTCTCTATATCCCTCTGTTCCCCGGTGTGTCCTCTCTCTATATCCCTCTGTTCCCTGGTGTGTCCTCTCTCTATATCCCTCTGTTCCCCGGTGTGTCCTCTCTCTATATCCCTCTGTTCCCCGGTGTGTCCTCTCTCTATATCCCTCTGTTCCCCGGTGTGTCCTCTCTCTATATCCCTCTGTTCCCTGGTGTGTCCTCTCTCTATAGCCCTCTGTTCCCCGGAGTGTCCTCTCTCTATATCCCTCTGTTCCCCGGTGTGTCCTCTCTCTATATCCCTCTGTTCCCCGGTGTGTCCTCTCTCTATATCCCTCTGTTCCCCGCTGTGTCCTCCCTCTATATCACTCTGTTCCCCAGTGTGTCCTGTCTGTATATCCCCCTGTTCCCCAGTGTATCCTCTGTCCATATCCCTCTGTTCGCCAGTGTGTCCTCTCTCTATATTCCGCTAATCCCCGATATGTCCTCTCTCTGTATCCCTGTCAAGCAGACATCATTATCCTCATTGCTTTATAAGAATTTGTTGATAGATAGCAGTATCTGAGCATTTAAAAGTTTGTGTCCTGTGTGTATGTGTGTGAGAGACACCCACCTGGATTCATGGTAACTGGGCTGAAGATTTCACATTCTTCCATCTGTCAGCATAGGCGTAAAAGAAAATTTGCATTTTGAAATAAACCAGACTGGTTTGATTTTTCAAGATGGTGAGTGATGATACATCTGGCTATTGTAAGTTAAGGAACAGTGTTTTCTCCGTCTCACGGATTGCTGTTAAATTTTTAGTTGTGGGAGGTTTTTATTATCAGAGACGTAAAGTCCAAAACGTAGTGAAGCAAAGGGGATTTGCATTCAAAGGGGAAAATATGTCTAAAGGAGTGAAAGCTGTGTGTAAGGAAAGGCTTTCGAAGATCTAACAAGTGTGAAAAGCCTTCAGCAACTATGTCTCAAGCTGCTTTGTATAAAGAATGGAAGTTAGCAATATTCAGCTTGAATTCGACTGGTTCAGGGAATTGTGTGTCACTCTGTCTGGGTCTTATTCAATCTGTGCGTCTCACTGGGTGCCTGAATGAAAGTGTAGCTGGGTGGGAGATTTACCGGGGGATTTAGAAGTGACCATGGTAGTAGCCTGTGGAGATATGCATGTGCTTTCAATCCTTTCTCTTATTAATAAATTTTAATTTAGCTGTGTAAAATACTACAAGATCTGGTGGTCTTATTACTGATGAATTCAAGGCACGCATCTCAAAATATACACAACTTTCAAAGCAGGTTTTAGCAGTTGTTTCATGAATCCCATTGAAATATGAACAACACAGCATTTACCATCAGCTGATACAGAACGATCACTTTGTTCCCCAATGTTTCCTCTCTCTATATCCCTCTGTTCCCCGGTGTGTCCTCTCTCTATATCCCTCTGTTCCAAAGTGTGTCCGCTCTCTATATCCCTCTGTTCTCCTGTGTGTCCACTCTCTATAACCCTCTGTTGCCCAGTGTGTCCTCTCTCTATATCTGTTCCCCGGTGTGTCCTCTCTCTATATCCCTCTGTTCCCCGGTGTGTCCTCTCTATATCCCTCTGTTCCCTGGTGTGTCCTCTCTCTATATCCCTCTGTTCCCCGGTGTGTCCTCTCTATATCCCTCTGTTCCCTGGTGTGTCCTCTCTCTATATCCCTCTGTTCCCCGGTGTGACCACTCTCTATAACCCTCTGTTGCCCACTGTGTCCTCTCTCTATATCTGTTCCCCGGTGTGTCCTCTCTCTATATCCCTCTGTTCCCCGGTGTGTCCTCTCTCTATATCCGTCTGTTCCCCGGTGTGTCCTCTCTCTATATCCCTCTGTTCCCCATTGTGTCCTCTCTCTCTATCCCTTTGTTCCCCGGTGTGACCTCTCTCTATATCCCTCTGTTCCCCAGTGTGTCCTCTCTCTATATCCTTCTGTTCCCCAGTGTGTCCTCTCTCTATAACCCTCTGTTGCCCAGTGTGTCCTCTCTCTATATCTGTTCCCCGGTGTGTCCTCTCTCTATATCCCTCTGTTCCCCGGTGTGTCCTCTCTCTATATCCCTCTGTTCCCCGCTGTGTCCCCTCTCTACATCCGTCTGTTCCCCGGTGTGTCCTCTCTCTATATCTCTCTGTTCCCCGGTGTGTCCTCTCTCTATATCCCTCTGTTCCCCGGTGTGTCCTCTCTCTATATCCATCTGTTCCCCGGTGTGTCCTCTCTCTATATCCCTCTGTTCCCCGGTGTGTCCTCTCTCTATATCCCTCTGTTCCCCGGTGTGTCCTCTCTCTCAATATCCCTTTGTTCCCCGATGTGTCCTCTCTCTATATCACTCTGTTTCCCGGTGTGTCCTCTCTCTATATCCTTCTGTTCCCCGGTGTGTCCTCTCTCCATATCCCTCTGTTCCCCGATGTGTCCTCTCTCTATATCTCTCTGTTCCCCGGTGTGTCCTCTCTCTATATCCCTCTGTTCCCCGGTGTGTCCTCTCTCTATATCCCTCTGTTCTCTGGTGTGTCCTCTCTCTATATCCCTCTGTTCCCCGGTGTGTCCTCTCTCTATATCCCCCTGTTCCCCAGTGTGTCCTCTCTCTATATCCCTCTGTTCCCCGATGTGTCCTCTCTCTATATCCCTCTGTTCCCCGGTGTGTCCTCTCTCTATATCCCTCAGTTCCCCGGTGTGTCCTCTCTCTATATCCCTCTGCTCCCCGTTGTGTCCTCTCTCTATATCCCTCTGTTCGCCAGTGTGTCCTCTCTCTATATCCCTCTGTTCCCCGGTGTGTCCTCTCTCTATATCCCTCTGTTCCCCGGTGTGTCCTCTGTCTATATCTCTCTGTTCCCCGGTGTGTCCTCTCTCTATATCCCTCTGTTCCCCGGTGTGTCCTCTCTCCATATCCCTCTGTTCCCTGGTGTGTCCTCTCTCTATATCCCTCTGTTCCCCGGTGTGTCCTCTCTCTATATCCCTCTGTTCCCCGGTGTGTCCTCTCTCTATATCCCTCTGTTCCCTGGTGTGTCCTCTCTCTATATCCCTCTGTTCCCCGGTGTGTCCTCTCTCTATATCCCTCTGTTCCCCGGTGTGTCCTCTCTCTATATTCCTCTGTTCCCCTGTGTGTCCTCTCTCTATATCCCTCTGTTCCCCAGTGTGTCCTCTCTCTATATCCCTCTATTCCCCGGTGTGTCCTCTCTCTATATCCCTCTGTTCCCCGGTGTGTCCTCTCTCTATATCCCTCTGTTCCCCGGTGTGTCCTCTCTCTATATCCCTCTGCTCCCCGGTGTGTCCTCTCTCTATATCCCTCTGTTCCCCGGTGTGTCCTCTCTCTATATCCCTCTGCTCCCCGGTGTGTCCTCTCTCTATATCCCTCTGTTCCCCGGTGTGTCCTCTCTCTATATCCCTCTGTTCCCCGGTGTGTCCTCTCTCTATATCCCTCTGTTCCCCGGTGTGTCCTCTCTCTATATCCCTCTGTTCCCCGGTGTGCCCTCTCTCTATGTCCCTCAGTTCCCCGGTGTGTCCTCTCTCTATATCCCTCTGTTCCCTGGTGTGTCCTCTCTCTATAGCACTCTGTTCCCCGGAGTGTCCTCTCTCTATATCCCTCTGTTCCCCGGTGTGTCCTCTCTCTATATCCCTCTGTTCCCCGGTGTGTCCTCTCTCTATATCCCTCTGTTCCCCGCTGTGTCCTCCCTCTATATCACTCTGTTCCCCAATGTGTCCTGTCTGTATATCCCCCTGTTCCCCAGTGTGTCCTCTGTCCATATCCCTCTGTTCGCCAGTGTGTCCTCTCTCTATATCCCGCTAATCCCCGATATGTCCTCTCTCTGTATCCCTGTCAAGCAGACATCATTATCCTCATTGCTTTATAAGAATTTGTTGATAGATAGCAGTATCTGAGCATTTAAAAGTTTGTGTCCTGTGTGTCTGTGTGTGAGACACAGCCACCTGGATTCATGGTAACTGGGCTGAAGATTTCACATTCTTACATCTGTCAGCATAGGCGTAAAAGAAAATTTGCATTTTGAAATAAACCAGACTGGTTTGATTTTACAAGATGGTGAGTGATGATACATCTGGCTATTGTAAGTTAAGGAACAGTGTTTTCTCCGTCTCACGGATTGCTGTTAAATTTTTAGCTGTGGGAGGTTTTTATTATCAGAGACGTAAAGTCCAAAACGTATTGAAGCAAAGGGGATTTGCATTCAAAGGGGAAAATATGTCTAAAGGAGTGAAAGCTGTGTGTAAGGAAAGGCTTTCGAAGATCTAACAAGTGTGAAAAGCCTTCAGCAACTATGTCTCAAGCTGCTTTGTATAAAGAATGGAAGTTAGCAATATTCAGCTTGAATTCGACTGGTTCAGGGAATTGTGTGTCACTCTGTCTGGGTCTTATTCAATCTGTGCGTCTCACTGGGTGCCTGAATGAAAGTGTAGCTGGGTCGGAGATTTACCGGGGGATTTAGAAGTGACCATGGTAGTAGCCTGTGGAGATATGCATGTGCTTTCAATCCTTTCTCTTATTAATAAATTTTAATTTAGCTGTTTAAAATACTAAAAGATCTGGTGGTCTTATTACTGATGAATTCAAGGCACGCATCTCAAAATATACACAACTTTCAAAGCAGGTTTTAGCAGTTGTTTCATGAATCCCATTGAAATATGAACAACACAGCATTTACCATCAGCTGATACAGAACGATCACTTTGTTCCCCAATGTTTCCTCTCTCTATATCCCTCTGTTCCCCGGTGTGTCCTCTCTCTATATCCCTCTGTTCCCCTGTGTGTCCTCTCTCTATATCCCTCTGTTCCCCAGTGTGTCCTCTCTCTATATCCCTCTGTTTCCCGGTGTGTCCTCTCTCTATATCCCTCTGTTCCCCGGTGTGTCCTCTCTCTATATCCCTCTGTTTCCCGGCGTATCCTCTCTCTATATCCCTCTGTTCCCCGGTGTGTCCTCTCTCTATATCCCTCTGTTCCCCGGTGTGTCCTCTCTCAATATCCCTCTGTTCCCCGGTGTGTCCTCTCTCTATGTCCCTCTGTTCCCCTGTGTGTCCTCTCTCTATATCTCTCTGTTCCATGCGGTGTCCTCTCTCTATATCCCTCTGTTCCCCGGTGTGTCCTCTCTCTATATCCCTCTGTTCCCCGGTCTGTCCTCTCTCTATATCCCTCTGTTCCCAGTGTGTCCTCTCTCTATATCCCTCTGTTCCCCGGTGTGTCCTCTCTCTATATCCCTCTGTTCCCCGGTGTGTCCTCTCTCAATATCCCTCTGTTCCCCGGTGTGTCCTCTCTCTATGTCCCTCTGTTCCCCTGTGTGTCCTCTCTCTATATCTCTCTGTTCCATGCGGTGTCCTCTCTCCATATCCCTCTGTTCCCCGGTGTGTCCTCTCTCTATATCCCTCTGTTCCCCGGTCTGTCCTCTCTCTATATCCCTCTGTTCCCAGTGTGTCCTCTCTCTATATCCCTCTGTTCCCCGGTGTGTCCTCTCTCTATATCCCTCTGTTCCCCGGTGTGTCTTCTCTCTATATCCCTCTGTTCCCCGGTGTGTCCTCTCTCTATATCCCTCTGTTCCCCGGTGTGTCCTCTCTCTATATCCCTCTGTTCCCCGGTGTGTCCTCTCTCTATATCTCTCTGTTCCCCGGTGTGTCCTCTCTCTATATCCCTCTGTTCCCCGGTGTGTCCTCTCTCTATATCCCTCTGTTCCCCGGTGTGTCCTCTGTCTATATCCCTCTGTTCCCCGGTGTGTCCTCTCTCTATATCCCTCTGTTCCCCGGTGTGTCATCTCTCTATATCCCTCTGTTCCCCGGTGTGTGCTCTCTCTATATCCCTCTGTTCCCCAGTGTGTCCTCTCTCCATATCCCTCTGTTCCCCGGTGTGTCCTCTCTCTATATCCCTCTGTTTCCCGGTGTGTCCTCTCTCTATATCCCTCTGTTCCCCGGTGTGTCCGCGCTCTATATCTCTCTGTTCCATGCGGTGTCCTCTCTCTTTATCCCTCTGTTCCCCGGTGTGTCCTCTCTCTATATCCCTCTGTTCCCTGGTGTGTCCTCTCTCTATATCCCTCTGTTCCCCGGTGTGTCCTCTCTCTAAATCCCTCTGTTCCCCGGTGTGTCCTCTCTCTATATCCCTCTGTTCCCCGGTGTGTCCTCTCTCTATATCCCTCTGTTCCCTGGTGTGTCCTCTCTCTATAGCCCTCTGTTCCCCGGAGTGTCCTCTCTCTATATCCCTCTGTTCCCCGGTGTGTCCTCTCTCTATATCCCTCTGTTCCCCGGTGTGTCCTCTCTCTATATCCCTCTGTTCCCTGGTGTGTCCTCTCTCTATATCCCTCTGTTCCCCGGTGTGTCCTCTCTCTATATCCCTCTGTTCCCCGGTGTGTCCTCTCTCTATATCCCTCTGTTCCCCGGTGTGTCCTCTCTCTATATCCCTCTGTTCCCTGGTGTGTCCTCTCTCTATAGCCCTCTGTTCCCCGGAGTGTCCTCTCTCTATATCCCTCTGTTCCCCGGTGTGTCCTCTCTCTATATCCCTCTGTTCCCCGGTGTGTCCTCTCTCTATATCACTCTGTTCCCCGGTGTCTCCTCTCTCTATATCCCTCTGTTCCCCGGTATGTCCTCTCTCTATATCCCTCTGTTCCCCGGTATGTCCTCTCTCTATATCCCTCTGTTCCCCGCTGTGTCCTCCCTCTATATCACTCTGTTCCCCAGTGTGTCCTGTCTGTATATCCCCCTGTTCCCCAGTGTATCCTCTGTCCATATCCCTCTGTTCGCCAGTGTGTCCTCTCTCTATATTCCGCTAATCCCCGATATGTCCTCTCTCTGTATCCCTGTCAAGCAGACATCATTATCCTCATTGCTTTATAAGAATTTGTTGATAGATAGCAGTATCTGAGCATTTAAAAGTTTGTGTCCTGTGTGTATGTGTGTGAGAGACACCCACCTGGATTCATGGTAACTGGGCTGAAGATTTCACATTCTTCCATCTGTCAGCATAGGCGTAAAAGAAAATTTGCATTTTGAAATAAACCAGACTGGTTTGATTTTTCAAGATGGTGAGTGATGATACATCTGGCTATTGTAAGTAAAGGAACAGTGTTTTCTCCGTCTCACGGATTGCTGTTAAATTTTTAGTTGTGGGAGGTTTTTATTATCAGAGACGTAAAGTCCAAAACGTAGTGAAGCAAAGGGGATTTGCATTCAAAGGGGAAAATATGTCTAAAGGAGTGAAAGCTGTGTGTAAGGAAAGGCTTTCGAAGATCTAACAAGTGTGAAAAGCCTTCAGCAACTATGTCTCAAGCTGCTTTGTATAAAGAATGGAAGTTAGCAATATTCAGCTTGAATTCGACTGGTTCAGGGAATTGTGTGTCACTCTGTCTGGGTCTTATTCAATCTGTGCGTCTCACTGGGTGCCTGAATGAAAGTGTAGCTGGGTCGGAGATTTACCGGGGGATTTAGAAGTGACCATGGTAGTAGCCTGTGGAGATATGCATGTGCTTTCAATCCTTTCTCTTATTAATAAATTTTAATTTAGCTGTGTAAAATACTACAAGATCTGGTGGTCTTATTACTGATGAATTCAAGGCACGCATCTCAAAATATACACAACTTTCAAAGCAGGTTTCAGCAGTTGTTTCATGAATCCCATTGAAATATGAACAACACAGCATTTACCATCAGCTGATACAGAACGATCACTTTGTTCCCCAGTGCTTCCTCTCTCTGTATCCCTCTGTTCCCCGGTGTGTCCTCTGTCTATATCCCTCTGTTCCCCGGTGTGTCCTCTCACTATATCCCTCTGTTCCCCAGTGTGTACTGTCTCTATATCCCTCTGTTCCCCGGTGTGTCCTCTCTCTATATCCCTCTGTTCCCCGGTGTGTCCTCTCTCTATATCCCTCTGTTCGCGGTGTGTCCTCTCTCTATGTCTCTCTGTTCCCTGGTATGTCCTCTCTCTAAATCCCTCTGTTCCCCGGTGTGCCCTCTCTCTATATCCCTCTGTTCCCCGGTGTGTCCTCTCTCTATATCCCTCTGTTCCCCCGTGTGTCCTCTCTCTATATCCCTCTGTTCCCCGGTATGTCCTCTCTCTATATCCCTCTGTTCCCCGGTGTGTCCTCTCTCTATATCCCTCTGTTCCCCGGTGTGTCCTCTCTCTATATCCCTCTGTTCCCTGGGGTGTCCTCTCTCCATATCCCTCTGTTCCCCGGTGTGTCCTCTCTCTATATCCCTCTGTTCCCCGGTGTGTTCCCTCTCTATATCCCTCTGTTCCCCGGTGTGTCCTCTCTCTATATCCCTCTGTTCCCTGGTGTGTCCTCTCTCTATATCCCTCTGTTCCCCAGTGTGTCCTCTCTCTATATCCTACAGTTCCCCGGTGTGTCCTCTCTCTATATCCCTCTGTTCCCCAGTGTGTCCTCTCTCTATATCCCTCTGTTCCCCAGTCTGTCCTCTCTCTATATCCCTCTGTTCCCCGGTGTGTCCTCTCTCTATGTCTCTCTGTTCCCCGGTGTGTCCTCTCTCTATATCCCTCTGTTCCCCGGTGTGTCCTCTCTCTATATCCCTCTGTTCCCCGGTGTGTCCTCTCTCTATATCCCTCTGTTCCCCGGTGTGTCCTCTCTCTATATCCCTCTGTTCCCCGGTGTGTCCTCTCTCTATATCCCTCTGTTCCCCGGTGTGTCCTCTCTCTATATCCCTCTGTTCCCCGGTGTGTCCTCTCTCTATATCCCTCTGTTCCCCTGTGTGTCCTCTCTCTCTATCCCTTTGTTCCCCCGTGTGTCCTCTCTCTATATCCCTCTGTTCCCCGGTATGTCCTCTCTCTATATCCCTCTGTTCCCCGGTGTGTCCTCTCTCTATATCCCTCTGTTCCCCGGTGTGTCCTCTCTCTATATCCCTCTGTTCCCTGGGGTGTCCTCTCTCCATATCCCTCTGTTCCCCGGTGTGTCCTCTCTCTATATCCCTCTGTTCCCCGGTGTGTTCCCTCTCTATATCCCTCTGTTCCCCGGTGTGTCCTCTCTCTATATCCCTCTGTTCCCCGGTGTGTCCTCTCTCTATATCCCTCTGTTCCCCGGTGTGTCCTCTCTCTATATCCCTCTGTTCCCCAGTGTGTACTGTCTCTATATCCCTCTGTTCCCCGGTGTGTCCTCTCTCTATATCCCTCTGTTCCCCGGTGTGTCCTCTCTCTATATCCCTCTGTTCCCCGGTGTGTCCTCTCTCTATATCCCTCTGTTCGCGGTGTGTCCTCTCTCTATGTCTCTCTGTTCCCTGGTGTGTCCTCTCTCTAAATCCCTCTGTTCCCCGGTGTGCCCTCTCTCTATATCCCTCTGTTCCCCGGTGTGTCCTCTCTCTATATCCCTCTGTTCCCCCGTGTGTCCTCTCTCTATATCCCTCTGTTCCCCGGTATGTCCTCTCTCTATATCCCTCTGTTCCCCGGTGTGTCCTCTCTCTATATCCCTCTGTTCCCCGGTGTGTCCTCTCTCTATATCCCTCTGTTCCCCGGTGTGTCCTCGCTCTATATCCCTCTGTTCCCCGGTGTGTCCTCTCTCTATATCCCTCTGTTCCCTGGGGTGTCCTCTCTCCATATCCCTCTGTTCCCCGGTGTGTCCTCTCTCTATTTCCCTCTGTTCCCCGGTGTGTTCCCTCTCTATATCCCTCTGTTCCCCGGTGTGTCCTCTCTCTATATCCCTCTGTTCCCCAGTGTGTCCTCTCTCTATATCCCTCTGTTCCCCAGTGTGTCCTCTCTCTATATCCTACAGTTCCCCGGTGTGTCCTCTCTCTATATCCCTCTGTTCCCCAGTGTGTCCTCTCTCTATATCCCTCTGTTCCCCAGTCTGTCCTCTCTCTATATCCCTCTGTTCCCCGGTGTGTCCTCTCTCTATGTCTCTCTGTTCCCCGGTGTGTCCTCTCTCTATATCCCTCTGTTCCCCGGTGTGTCCTCTCTCTATATCCCTCTGTTCCCCGGTGTGTCCTCTCTCTATATCCCTCTGTTCCCCGGTGTGTCCTCTCTCTATATCCCTCTGTTCCCCGGTGTGTCCTCTCTCTATATCCCTCTGTTCCCCGGTGTGTCCTCTCTCTATATCCCTCTGTTCCCCGGTGTGTCCTCTCTCTATATCCCTCTGTTCCCCTGTGTGTCCTCTCTCTCTATCCCTTTGTTCCCCCGTGTGTCCTCTCTCTATATCCCTCTGTTCCCCGGTATGTCCTCTCTCTATATCCCTCTGTTCCCCGGTGTGTCCTCTCTCTATATCCCTCTGTTCCCCGGTGTGTCCTCTCTCTATATCCCTCTGTTCCCTGGGGTGTCCTCTCTCCATATCCCTCTGTTCCCCGGTGTGTCCTCTCTCTATATCCCTCTGTTCCCCGGTGTGTTCCCTCTCTATATCCCTCTGTTCCCCGGTGTGTCCTCTCTCTATATCCCTCTGTTCCCCGGTGTGTCCTCTCTCTATATCCCTCTGTTCCCCAGTGTGTCCTCTCTCTATATCCTACTGTTCCCCGGTGTGTCCTCTCTCTATATCCCTCTGTTCCCCGGTGTGTCCTCTCTCTATATCCCTCTGTTCCCCAGTCTGTCCTCTCTCTATATCCCTCTGTTCCCCGGTGTGTCCTCTCTCTATATCCCTCTGTTCCCCGGTGTGTCCTCTCTCTATATCCTACTGTTCCCCGGTGTGTCCTCTCTCTATATCCCTCTGTTCCCCGGTGTGTCCTCTCTCTATATCCCTCTGTTCCCCGGTGTGTCCTCTCTCTATATCCCTCTGTTCCCCGGTGTGTCCTCTCTCTATATCCCTCTGTTCCCCGGTGTGTCCTCTCTCTATATCCCTCTGTTCCCCGGTGTGTCCTCTCTCTATATCCCTCTGTTCCCCGGTGTGTCCTCTCTCTATATCCCTCTGTTCCCCTGTGTGTCCTCTCTCTCTATCCCTCTGTTCCCCGGTGTGTCCTCTCTCTATATCCCTCTGTTCCCCGGTGTGTCCTCTCTCTATATCCCTCTGTTCCCCGGTGTGCCCTCTCTCTATGTCCCTCAGTTCCCCGGTGTGTCCTCTCTCTATATCCCTCTGTTCCCTGGTGTGTCCTCTCTCTATAGCACTCTGTTCCCCGGAGTGTCCTCTCTCTATATCCCTCTGTTCCCCGGTGTGTCCTCTCTCTATATCCCTCTGTTCCCCGGTGTGTCCTCTCTCTATATCCCTCTGTTCCCCGCTGTGTCCTCCCTCTATATCACTCTGTTCCCCAATGTGTCCTGTCTGTATATCCCCCTGTTCCCCAGTGTGTCCTCTGTCCATATCCCTCTGTTCGCCAGTGTGTCCTCTCTCTATATCCCGCTAATCCCCGATATGTCCTCTCTCTGTATCCCTGTCAAGCAGACATCATTATCCTCATTGCTTTATAAGAATTTGTTGATAGATAGCAGTATCTGAGCATTTAAAAGTTTGTGTCCTGTGTGTCTGTGTGTGAGACACAGCCACCTGGATTCATGGTAACTGGGCTGAAGATTTCACATTCTTACATCTGTCAGCATAGGCGTAAAAGAAAATTTGCATTTTGAAATAAACCAGACTTGTTTGATTTTACAAGATGGTGAGTGATGATACATCTGGCTATTGTAAGTTAAGGAACAGTGTTTTCTCCGTCTCACGGATTGCTGTTAAATTTTTAGCTGTGGGAGGTTTTTATTATCAGAGACGTAAAGTCCAAAACGTATTGAAGCAAAGGGGATTTGCATTCAAAGGGGAAAATATGTCTAAAGGAGTGAAAGCTGTGTGTAAGGAAAGGCTTTCGAAGATCTAACAAGTGTGAAAAGCCTTCAGCAACTATGTCTCAAGCTGCTTTGTATAAAGAATGGAAGTTAGCAATATTCAGCTTGAATTCGACTGGTTCAGGGAATTGTGTGTCACTCTGTCTGGGTCTTATTCAATCTGTGCATCTCACTGGGTGCCTGAATGAAAGTGTAGCTGGGTCGGAGATTTACCGGGGGATTTAGAAGTGACCATGGTAGTAGCCTGTGGAGATATGCATGTGCTTTCAATCCTTTCTCTTATTAATAAATTTTAATTTAGCTGTTTAAAATACTAAAAGATCTGGTGGTCTTATTACTGATGAATTCAAGGCACGCATCTCAAAATATACACAACTTTCAAAGCAGGTTTTAGCAGTTGTTTCATGAATCCCATTGAAATATGAACAACACAGCATTTACCATCAGCTGATACAGAACGATCACTTTGTTCCCCAATGTTTCCTCTCTCTATATCCCTCTGTTCCCCGGTGTGTCCTCTCTCTATATCCCTCTGTTCCCCTGTGTGTCCTCCCTCTATATCCCTCTGTTCCCCAGTGTGTCCTCTCTCTATATCCCTCTGTTTCCCGGTGTGTCCTCTCTCTATATCTCTCTGTTCCCCGGTGTGTCCTCTCTCTATATCCCTCTGTTTCCCGGCGTATCCTCTCTCTATATCCCTCTGTTCCCCGGTGTGTCCTCTCTCTATATCCCTCTGTTCCCCGGTGTGTCCTCTCTCTATATCCCTCTGTTCCCCGGTGTGTCCTCTCTCTATGTCCCTCTGTTCCCCTGTGTGTCCTCTCTCTATATCTCTCTGTTCCATGCGGTGTCCTCTCTCTTTATCCCTCTGTTCCCCGGTGTATCATCTCTCTATATCCTTCTGTTCACCGGTGTGTCCTCCCTCTATATCTCTCTGTTCCACGCTGTGTCCTCTCTCCATATCCCTCTGTTCCCCGGTGTGTCCTCTCTCTATATCCCTCTGTTCCCCGGTCTGTCCTCTCTCTATATCCCTCTGTTCCCAGTGTGTCCTCTCTCTATATCCCTCTGTTCCCCGGTGTGTCCTCTCTCTTTATCCCTCTGTTCCCCGGTGTGTCTTCTCTCTATATCCCTCTGTTCCCCGGTGTGTCCTCTCTCTATATCCCTCTGTTCCCCGGTGTGTCCTCTCTCTATATCCCTCTGTTCCCCGGTGTGTCCTCTCTCTATATCTCTCTGTTCCCCGGTGTGTCCTCTCTCTATATCCCTCTGTTCCCCGGTGTGTCCTCTCTCTATATCCCTCTGTTCCCCGGTGTGTCCTCTGTCTATATCCCTCTGTTCCCCGGTGTGTCCTCTCTCTATATCCCTCTGTTCCCCGGTGTGTCATCTCTCTATATCCCTCTGTTCCCCGGTGTGTGCTCTCTCTATATCCCTCTGTTCCCCAGTGTGTCCTCTCTCCATATCCCTCTGTTCCCCGGTGTGTCCTCTCTCTATATCCCTCTGTTTCCCGGTGTGTCCTCTCTCTATATCCCTCTGTTCCCCGGTGTGTCCGCGCTCTATATCTCTCTGTTCCATGCGGTGTCCTCTCTCTTTATCCCTCTGTTCCCCGGTGTGTCCTCTCTCTATATCCCTCTGTTCCCTGGTGTGTCCTCTCTCTATATCCCTCTGTTCCCCGGTGTGTCCTCTCTCTAAATCCCTCTGTTCCCCGGTGTGTCCTCTCTCTATATCCCTCTGTTCCCCGGTGTGTCCTCTCTCTATATCCCTCTGTTCCCTGGTGTGTCCTCTCTCTATAGCCCTCTGTTCCCCGGAGTGTCCTCTCTCTATATCCCTCTGTTCCCCGGTGTGTCCTCTCTCTATATCCCTCTGTTCCCCGGTGTGTCCTCTCTCTATATCCCTCTGTTCCCTGGTGTGTCCTCTCTCTATATCCCTCTGTTCCCCGGTGTGTCCTCTCTCTATATCCCTCTGTTCCCCGGTGTGTCCTCTCTCTATATCCCTCTGTTCCCCGGTGTGTCCTCTCTCTATATCCCTCTGTTCCCTGGTGTGTCCTCTCTCTATAGCCCTCTGTTCCCCGGAGTGTCCTCTCTCTATATCCCTCTGTTCCCCGGTGTGTCCTCTCTCTATATCCCTCTGTTCCCCGGTGTGTCCTCTCTCTATATCCCTCTGTTCCCCGCTGTGTCCTCCCTCTATATCACTCTGTTCCCCAGTGTGTCCTGTCTGTATATCCCCCTGTTCCCCAGTGTATCCTCTGTCCATATCCCTCTGTTCGCCAGTGTGTCCTCTCTCTATATTCCGCTAATCCCCGATATGTCCTCTCTCTGTATCCCTGTCAAGCAGACATCATTATCCTCATTGCTTTATAAGAATTTGTTGATAGATAGCAGTATCTGAGCATTTAAAAGTTTGTGTCCTGTGTGTATGTGTGTGAGAGACACCCACCTGGATTCATGGTAACTGGGCTGAAGATTTCACATTCTTCCATCTGTCAGCATAGGCGTAAAAGAAAATTTGCATTTTGAAATAAACCAGACTGGTTTGATTTTTCAAGATGGTGAGTGATGATACATCTGGCTATTGTAAGTTAAGGAACAGTGTTTTCTCCGTCTCACGGATTGCTGTTAAATTTTTAGTTGTGGGAGGTTTTTATTATCAGAGACGTAAAGTCCAAAACGTAGTGAAGCAAAGGGGATTTGCATTCAAAGGGGAAAATATGTCTAAAGGAGTGAAAGCTGTGTGTAAGGAAAGGCTTTCGAAGATCTAACAAGTGTGAAAAGCCTTCAGCAACTATGTCTCAAGCTGCTTTGTATAAAGAATGGAAGTTAGCAATATTCAGCTTGAATTCGACTGGTTCAGGGAATTGTGTGTCACTCTGTCTGGGTCTTATTCAATCTGTGCGTCTCACTGGGTGCCTGAATGAAAGTGTAGCTGGGTCGGAGATTTACCGGGGGATTTAGAAGTGACCATGGTAGTAGCCTGTGGAGATATGCATGTGCTTTCAATCCTTTCTCTTATTAATAAATTTTAATTTAGCTGTGTAAAATACTACAAGATCTGGTGGTCTTATTACTGATGAATTCAAGGCACGCATCTCAAAATATACACAACTTTCAAAGCAGGTTTCAGCAGTTGTTTCATGAATCCCATTGAAATATGAACAACACAGCATTTACCATCAGCTGATACAGAACGATCACTTTGTTCCCCAGTGCTTCCTCTCTCTGTATCCCTCTGTTCCCCGGTGTGTCCTCTGTCTATATCCCTCTGTTCCCCGGTGTGTCCTCTCTCTATATCCCTCTGTTCCCCGGTGTGTCCTCTCTCTATATCCCTCTGTTCCCCCGTGTGTCCTCTCTCAATATCCCTCTGTTCCCCGGTATGTCCTCTCTCTATATCCCTCTGTTCCCCGGTGTGTCCTCTCTCTATATCCCTCTGTTCCCCGGTGTGTCCTCTCTCTATATCCCTCTGTTCCCTGGGGTGTCCTCTCTCCATATCCCTCTGTTCCCCGGTGTGTCCTCTCTCTATATCCCTCTGTTCCCCGGTGTGTTCCCTCTCTATATCCCTCTGTTCCCCGGTGTGTCCTCTCTCTATATCCCTCTGTTCCCCGGTGTGTCCTCTCTCTATATCCCTCTGTTCCCCAGTGTGTCCTCTCTCTATATCCTACAGTTCCCCGGTGTGTCCTCTCTCTATATCCCTCTGTTCCCCAGTGTGTCCTCTCTCTATATCCCTCTGTTCCCCAGTCTGTCCTCTCTCTATATCCCTCTGTTCCCCGGTGTGTCCTCTCTCTATGTCTCTCTGTTCCCCGGTGTGTCCTCTCTCTATATCCCTCTGTTCCCCGGTGTGTCCTCTCTCTATATCCCTCTGTTCCCCGGTGTGTCCTCTCTCTATATCCCTCTGTTCCCCGGTGTGTCCTCTCTCTATATCCCTCTGTTCCCCGGTGTGTCCTCTCTCTATATCCCTCTGTTCCCCGGTGTGTCCTCTCTCTATATCCCTCTGTTCCCCGGTGTGTCCTCTCTCTATATCCCTCTGTTCCCCTGTGTGTCCTCTCTCTCTATCCCTTTGTTCCCCCGTGTGTCCTCTCTCTATATCCCTCTGTTCCCCGGTATGTCCTCTCTCTATATCCCTCTGTTCCCCGGTGTGTCCTCTCTCTATATCCCTCTGTTCCCCGGTGTGTCCTCTCTCTATATCCCTCTGTTCCCTGGGGTGTCCTCTCTCCATATCCCTCTGTTCCCCGGTGTGTCCTCTCTCTATATCCCTCTGTTCCCCGGTGTGTTCCCTCTCTATATCCCTCTGTTCCCCGGTGTGTCCTCTCTCTATATCCCTCTGTTCCCCGGTGTGTCCTCTCTCTATATCCCTCTGTTCCCCGGTGTGTCCTCTCTCTATATCCCTCTGTTCCCCAGTGTGTACTGTCTCTATATCCCTCTGTTCCCCGGTGTGTCCTCTCTCTATATCCCTCTGTTCCCCGGTGTGTCCTCTCTCTATATCCCTCTGTTCGCGGTGTGTCCTCTCTCTATGTCTCTCTGTTCCCTGGTGTGTCCTCTCTCTAAATCCCTCTGTTCCCCGGTGTGCCCTCTCTCTATATCCCTCTGTTCCCCGGTGTGTCCTCTCTCTATATCCCTCTGTTCCCCCGTGTGTCCTCTCTCTATATCCCTCTGTTCCCCGGTATGTCCTCTCTCTATATCCCTCTGTTCCCCGGTGTGTCCTCTCTCTATATCCCTCTGTTCCCCGGTGTGTCCTCTCTCTATATCCCTCTGTTCCCCGGTGTGTCCTCGCTCTATATCCCTCTGTTCCCCGGTGTGTCCTCTCTCTATATCCCTCTGTTCCCTCGGGTGTCCTCTCTCCATATCCCTCTGTTCCCCGGTGTGTCCTCTCTCTATATCCCTCTGTTCCCCGGTGTGTTCCCTCTCTATATCCCTCTGTTCCCCGGTGTGTCCTCTCTCTATATCCCTCTGTTCCCCAGTGTGTCCTCTCTCTATATCCCTCTGTTCCCCAGTGTGTCCTCTCTCTATATCCTACAGTTCCCCGGTGTGTCCTCTCTCTATATCCCTCTGTTCCCCAGTGTGTCCTCTCTCTATATCCCTCTGTTCCCCAGTCTGTCCTCTCTCTATATCCCTCTGTTCCCCGGTGTGTCCTCTCTCTATGTCTCTCTGTTCCCCGGTGTGTCCTCTCTCTATATCCCTCTGTTCCCCGGTGTGTCCTCTCTCTATATCCCTCTGTTCCCCGGTGTGTCCTCTCTCTATATCCCTCTGTTCCCCGGTGTGTCCTCTCTCTATATCCCTCTGTTCCCCGGTGTGTCCTCTCTCTATATCCCTCTGTTCCCCGGTGTGTCCTCTCTCTATATCCCTCTGTTCCCCGGTGTGTCCTCTCTCTATATCCCTCTGTTCCCCTGTGTGTCCTCTCTCTCTATCCCTTTGTTCCCCCGTGTGTCCTCTCTCTATATCCCTCTGTTCCCCGGTATGTCCTCTCTCTATATCCCTCTGTTCCCCGGTGTGTCCTCTCTCTATATCCCTCTGTTCCCCGGTGTGTCCTCTCTCTATATCCCTCTGTTCCCTGGGGTGTCCTCTCTCCATATCCCTCTGTTCCCCGGTGTGTCCTCTCTCTATATCCCTCTGTTCCCCGGTGTGTTCCCTCTCTATATCCCTCTGTTCCCCGGTGTGTCCTCTCTCTATATCCCTCTGTTCCCCGGTGTGTCCTCTCTCTATATCCCTCTGTTCCCCAGTGTGTCCTCTCTCTATATCCTACTGTTCCCCGGTGTGTCCTCTCTCTATATCCCTCTGTTCCCCGGTGTGTCCTCTCTCTATATCCCTCTGTTCCCCAGTCTGTCCTCTCTCTATATCCCTCTGTTCCCCGGTGTGTCCTCTCTCTATATCCCTCTGTTCCCCGGTGTGTCCTCTCTCTATATCCTACTGTTCCCCGGTGTGTCCTCTCTCTATATCCCTCTGTTCCCCGGTGTGTCCTCTCTCTATATCCCTCTGTTCCCCGGTGTGTCCTCTCTCTATATCCCTCTGTTCCCCGGTGTGTCCTCTCTCTATATCCCTCTGTTCCCCGGTGTGTCCTCTCTCTATATCCCTCTGTTCCCCGGTGTGTCCTCTCTCTATATCCCTCTGTTCCCCGGTGTGTCCTCTCTCTATATCCCTCTGTTCCCCTGTGTGTCCTCTCTCTCTATCCCTCTGTTCCCCGGTGTGTCCTCTCTCTATATCCCTCTGTTCCCCGGTGTGTCCTCTCTCTATATCCATCTGTTCCCCGGTGTGTCCTCTCTCTCTATCCCTTTGTTCCCCTGTGTGTCCTCTCTCTCTATCCCTTTGTTCCCCGGTGTGTCCTCTCTCTATATCCCTCTGTTCCCCAGTGTGTCCTCTCTCTATATCCCTCTGTTCCCCGGTGTGTCCTCTCTCTATTTCCCTCTGTTCCCCGGTGTGTCCTCTCTCTATATCCCTCTGTTCCCCGGTGTGTCCTCTCTCTATATCCCTCTGTTCCCCGGTGTGTCCTCTCTCTATTTCCTTCTGTTCCCCGGTGTGTCCTCTCTCTATATCCCTCTGTGCCCCAGTGTGTCCTCCCTCTATATTCCGCTAATCCCCGATATGACCTCTCTCTGTATCCCTGTCAAGCAGACATCATTATCCTCATTGCTTTATAAGAATTTGTTGATAGATAGCAGTATCTGAGCATTTAAAAGTTTGTGTCCTGTGTGTCCGTGTGTGAGAGACAGCCACCTGGATTCATGGTAACTGGGCTGAAGATTTCACATTGTTACATCTGTCAGCATAGGCGTAAAAGAAAATTTACATTTTAAAATAAACCAGACTGGTTTGATTTTAGAAGATGGTGAGTGATGATACATCTGGCTATTGTAAGGTAAGGAACAGTGTTTTCTCCGTCTCAAGGATTGCTGTTAAATTTTTACCTGTGGGAGGTTTTTATTATGAGAGACGTAAAGTTCAAAACATAGTGAAGCAAAGGGGATTTGCATTCAAATGGGAAAATATGACTAAAGGAGTGAAAGCTGTGTGTAAGGAAAGGCTTTCGAAGATCTAACAAGTGTGAAAAGCCTTCAGCAACTATGTCTCAAGCTGCTTTGTATAAAGAATGGAAGTTAGCAATATTCAGCTTGAATTCGACTGGTTCAGGGAATTGTGTGTCACTCTGTCTGGGTCTTATTCGATCTGTCCATCTTCCTGTGGGCCTGAATGAAAGTGTAGCTGGGTGGGAGATTTACCGGGGGATTTACAAGTGACCATGGTAGTAGCTTGTGGAGATATGCATGTGCTTTCAATCCTTTCTCTTATTAATAAATTTTAATTTAGCTGTGTAAAATACTACAAGATCTGGTGGTCTTATTACTGATGAATTCAAGGCACGCATCTCAAAATATACACAACTTTCAAAGAAGGTTTTAGCAGTTGTTTCATGAATCCCATTGAAATATGAACAACACAGCATTTACCATCAGCTGATACAGAACGATCACTTTGTTCCCCAATGTTTCCTCTCTCTGTATCCCTCTGTTCCCCGGTGCGTCCTCTCTCTATATCCCTCTGTTCCCCGGTGTGTCCTCTCTCTCTATCCCTCTGTTCCCCAGTGTGTACTGTCTCTATATCCCTCTGTTCGCCGGTGTGGCCTCTCTCTATATCCCTCTGTTCCCCGGTGTGTCCTCCCTCTATATCCCTCTGTTCGCGGTGTGTCCTCTCTCTATGTCTCTCTGTTCCCTGGTGTGTCCTCTCTCTAAATCCCTCTGTTCCCCGGTGTGCCCTCTCTCTATATCCCTCTGTTCCCCGGTGTGTCCTCTCTCTATATCCCTCTGTTCCCCCGTGTGTCCTCTCTCTATATCCCTCTGTTCCCCGGTATGTCCTCTCTCTATATCCCTCTGTTCCCCGGTGTGTCCTCTCTCTATATCCCTCTGTTCCCCGGTGAGTCCTCTCTCTATATCCCTCTGTTCCCTGGGGTGTCCTCTCTCCATATCCCTCTGTTCCCCGGTGTGTCCTCTCTCTATATCCCTCTGTTCCCCGGTGTGTTCCCTCTCTATATCCCTCTGTTCCCCGGTGTGTCCTCTCTCTATATCCCTCTGTTCCCCGGTGTGTCCTCTCTCTAGATCCCGCTGTTCCCCAGTGTGTCCTCTCTCTATATCCTACTGTTCCCCGGTGTGTCCTCTCTCTATATCCCTCTGTTCCCCGGTGTGTCCTCTCTCTATATCCCTCTGTTCCCCAGTCTGTCCTCTCTCTATATCCCTCTGTTCCCCGGTGTGTCCTCTCTCTATGTCTCTCTGTTCCCCGGTGTGTCCTCTCTCTATGTCTCTCTGTTCCCCGGTGTGTCCTCTCTCTATATCCCTCTGTTCCCCGGTGTGTCCTCTCTCTATATACCTCTGTTCCCCGGTGTGTCCTCTCTCTATATCCCTCTGTTCCCCGGTGTGTCCTCTCTCTATATCCCTCTGTTCCCCGGTGTGTCCTCTCTCTATATCCCTCTGTTCCCCGGTGTGTCCTCTCTCTATATCCCTCTGTTCCCCGGTGTGTCCTCTCTCTATATCCCTCTGTTCCCCCGTGTGTCCTCTCTCTCTATCCCTTTGTTCCCCCGTGTGTCCTCTCTCTATATCCCTCTGTTCCCCGGTATGTCCTCTCTCTATGTCCCTCTGTTCCCCGGTGTGTCCTCTCTCTATATCCCTCTGTTCCCCGGTGTGTCCTCTCTCTATATCCCTCTGTTCCCCGGTGTGTCCTCTCTCTATATCCCTCTGTTCCCTGGGGTGTCCTCTCTCCATATCCCTCTGTTCCCCGGTGTGTCCTCTCTCTATATCCCTCTGTTCCCCGGTGTGTTCCCTCTCTATATCCCTCTGTTCCCCGGTGTGTCCTCTCTCTATATCCCTCTGTTCCCCGGTGTGTTCCCTCTCTATATCCCTCTGTTCCCCGGTGTGTCCTCTCTCTATATCCCTCTGTTCCCCGGTGTGTCCTCTCTCTATATCCCTCTGTTCCCCAGTGTGTCCTCTCTCTATATCCTACTGTTCCCCGGTGTGTCCTCTCTCTATATCCCTCTGTTCCCCGGTGTGTCCTCTCTCTATATCCCTCTGTTCCCCAGTCTGTCCTCTCTCTATATCCCTCTGTTCCCCGGTGTGTCCTCTCTCTATATCACTCTGTTCCCCGGTGTGTCCTCTCTCTATATCCCTCTGTTCCCCGGTGTGTCCTCTCTCTATATCCCTCTGTTCCCCGGTGTGTCCTCTCTCTCTATCCCTCTGTTCCCCTGTGTGTCCTCTCTCTCTATCCCTTTGTTCCCCTGTGTGTCCTCTCTCTCTATCCCTTTGTTCCCCGGTGTGTCCTCTCTCTATATCCCTCTGTTCCCCGGTGTGTCCTCTCTCTATATCCCTCTGTTCCCCGGTGTGCCCTCTCTCTATATCCCTCTGTTCCCCGGTGTGTCCTCTCTCTATATCCCTCTGTTCCCCGGTGTGTCCTCTCTCTATATCCTACTGTTCCCCGGTGTGTCCTCTCTCTATATCCCTCTGTTCCCCGGTGTGTCCTCTCTCTATATCCCTCTGTTCCCCGGTCTGTCCTCTCTCTATATCCCTCTGTTCCCCGGTGTGTCCTCTCTCTATGTCTCTCTGTTCCCCGGTGTGTCCTCTCTCTATATCCCTCTGTTCCCCGGTGTGTCCTCTCTCTATATCCCTCTGTTCCCCGGTGTGTCCTCTCTCTATATCCCTCTGTTCCCCGGTGTGTCCTCTCTCTATATCCCTCTGTTCCCCGGTGTGTCCTCTCTCTATATCCCTCTGTTCCCCGGTGTGTCCTCTCTCTATATCCCTCTGTTTTCCGGTGTGTCCTCTCTCTATATCCCTCTGTTCCCCGGTGTGTCCTCTCCCTCTATCCCTCTGTTCCCCGGTGTGTCCTCTCTCTATATCCCTCTGTTCCCCGGTGTGTCCTCTCTCTATATCCCTCTGTTCCCCGGTGTGTCCTCTCTCTCTATCCCTTTGTTCCCCTGTGTGTCCTCTCTCTCTATCCCTTTGTTCCCCGGTGTGTCCTCTCTCTATATCCCTCTGTTCCCCGGTGTGTCCTCTCTCTATATCCCTCTGTTCCCCGGTGTGTCCTCTCTCTATTTCCTTCTGTTCCCCGGTGTGTCCTCTCTCTATATCCCTCTGTTCCCCGGTGTGTCCTCTCTCCATATCCCTCTGTTCCCCGGTGTGTCCTCTCTCTATATCCCTCTGTTCCCCGGTGTGTCCTCTCTCTATATCCCTCTGTTCCCCGGTGTGTCCTCTCTCTATATCCCTCTGTTCCCCGGTGTGTCCTCTCTCTTTATCCCTCTGTTCCCCAGTGTGTCCTCTCTCTATATCCCTCTGTTCCCCGGTGTGTCCTGTCTCCATATCCCTCTGTTCCCCGGTGTGTCCTCTCTCTATATCCCTCTGTTCCCCGGTGTTTCCTCTCTCTATATCCCTCTGTTCCCCGGTGTGTCCTCTCTACATATCCCTCTGTTCCCCGGTGTGTCCTCTCTCTATATCCCTCTGTTCCCCTGTGTTTCCTCTCTCTATATCCCTCTGTTCCCCGGTGTGTCCTCTCTCTACATCACCCTGATCCCTGGTGTGTCCTCTCTCTATATCCCTCTGTTCCCCGGTGTGTCCTCTCTCTATATCCCTCTGTTCCCCGGTGTGTCCTCTCTCTATATCCCCCTGTTCCCCTGTGTGTACCGTCTCTATATCCCTCTGTTCCCCGTTGTATCCTCTCTCTATATCCCGCTGTTCCCCTATGTGTCCTCTCTCTTTATCCCTCTGTTCCCCGGTGTGTCCTCTCTCCATATCCCTCTGTTCCCCGTTGTGTCCTCACTCTATATGCCTCTGTTCCCCGGTGTGTCCTCTCTCTATATCCCTCTGTTGCCCGGTGTGTCCGCACTCTATATCCCTCTGTTCCCCGGTGTGTCCTCTCTCTATATCCGTCTGTTCCCCGGTGTGCCCTCTCTCTATATCCCTCTGTTCCCCGGTGTGTCCTCTCTCCATATCCCTCTGTTGCCCGGTGGGTCCGCACTCTATATCCCTCTGTTCCACAGTGTGTCCTCTCTCTATATCCCTCTGTTCCCCGGTGTGTCCTCTCTCTATATCCCTCTGTTCCCCGGTGTGTCCTCTCTCTATATCCCTCTGTTCCCCGGTGTGTCCTCTCTCTATATCCCTCTGTTCCCCAGTGTGTCCTCTCTCTATATCCCTCTGTTCCCCTATGTATCCTCTCTCTATATCCCTCTGTTCCCCTGTGTGTCCTCTCTCTATATCCCTCTGTTCCCCGGTGTGTCCTCTCTCCATATCCCTCTGTTGACCGGTGTGTCCGCACTCTATATCCCTCTGTTCCCCTATGTGTCCTCTCTATATATATCCCTCTGTTCCCCGGTGTGTCCTCTCTCTATATCCCTCTGTTCCCCGATGTGTCCTCTGTCTATATCCCTCTGTTCCCCCGTGTGTCCCCTCTCTATATCCCTCTGTTCCCTGGTGTGTCCTCTCTCTATATCCCTCTGTTCCCCGGTGTGTCCTCTCCCCATATCCCTCTGTTCCCCGGTGTGTCCTCTCTCCATATCCCTCTGTTCCCCGGTGTGTCCTCTCTCTATATCCCTCTGTTCCCCGGTGTGTCCTCTCCCCATATCCCCCTGTTCCCCGGTGTGTCCTCTCTCTATATCCCTCTGTTCCCCGGTGTGTCCTCTCTCTATATCCCTCTGTTCCCCGGTGTGTCCTCTCTCTAAATCAGTCTGTTCCCCTTTTTGTCCTCTCTCTATATCCCTCTGTTCCCCGGTGTGTCCTCTCTCTATATCCCTCTGTTCCCCGGTGTGTCCTCTCTCTATATCCCTCTGTTCCCCGGTGTGTCCTCTCTGTATATCCCTCTGTTCCCCGGTGTGTCCTCTTTCTATATCCCTCTGTTCCCCGGTGTGTCCTCTCTCTATATCCCTCTGTTCCCCGGTGTGTCCTCTATCTATATCCCTCTGTTCCCCGGTGTGTCCTCTCTATCCCTTTGTTCCCCGGTGTGTCCTCTCTCTATATCCCTCTGTTCCCCGGTGTGTCCTCTCTCTATATCCCTCTGTTCCCCGGTGTGTCCTCTCTCTATATCCCTCTGTTCCCCGGTGTGTCCTCTCTCTATATCCCTCTGTTCCCCGGTGTGTCCTCTCTCTATATCCCTCTGTTCCCCGGTGTGTCCTCTCTCTATATCCCTCTGTTCCCCGGTGTGTCCTCTCTCTATATCCCTCTGTTCCCCGGTGTGTCCTCTCTCTATATCCCTCTGTTCCCCGGTGTGTCCTCTCTCTATATCCCTCTGTTCCCCGGTGTGTCCTCTCTCCATATCCCTCTGTTCCCCGGTGTGTCCTCTCTCAATATCCCTCTGTTCCCCGGTGTGTCCTCTCTCTATATCCCTCTGTTCCCCGGTGTGTCCTCTCTCTATATCCCTCTGTTCTCCGGTGTGTCCTCTCTCTATATCCCTCTGTTCCCCGGTGTGTCCTCTCTGTATATCCCTCTGTTCCCCGGTGTGTCCTCTCTCTATATCCCTCTGTTCCCCGGTGTGTCCTCTCTCTATATCCCTCTGTTCCCCGGTGTGTCCTCTATCTATATCCCTCTGGTCCCCGGTGTGTCCTCTCTCTCTATCCCTTTGTTCCCCGGTGTGTCCTCTCTCTATATCCCTCTGTTCCCCGGTGTGTCCTCTCTCTATATCCCTCTGTTCCCCGGTGTGTCCTCTCTGTATATCCCTCTGTTCCCCGGTGTGTCCTCTCTCTATATCCCTCTGTTCCCCGATGTGTCCTCTCTATATATCCCTCTGTTCCCCGGTGTGTCCTCTCTGTATATCCCTCTGTTCCCCGGTGTGTCCTCTCTCTATATCCCTCTGTTCCCCGGTGTGTCCTCTCTCCATATCCCTCTGTTCCCCGGTGTGTCCTCTCTCCATATCCCTCTGTTCCCCGGTGTGTCCTCTCTCCATATCCCTCTGTTCCCCGGTGTGTCCTCTCTCTATATCCCTCTGTTCCCCTGTGTGTCCTCTCTCCCTATCCCTCTGTTCCCCTGTGTGTCCTCTCTCTATATCCCTCTGTTGCCCGGTGTGTCCTCTCTTTATATCCCTCTGTCCCCGGTGTGTACTCTCTCTAAATCCCTCTGTTCCCCGGTGTGTCTTCTCTTTATGTTCATCGCTTCCCCTTTCTGTCCTCTCTCCATATCCCCCTCTTGGCCAGTTTTCCTCTCTCCGTGTCCCTCTGTTTTCCATTCTCCACTCCCTCTTAATGTTCTGTCCCACTGAATCTCCCCTCCCTCTTAATGTCCCCTGCCTCCTACTCTCCCCTCCCTCTTAATCTCCCCTCGCACTAAATCTCCCCTAGCACATTATCTCCCGTCGCTCTTAATCTCCCCTTGCGCATTATCTCCCCTCGCACTTAATCTCCCCTCACTCTTAACCTCCTCTCCCTCTTAATCTCACTTCGCTTTTATCTGCTTTCACTCTTAATCTCCCCTCGCTCTTTATCTCCCCTGCATCTTTATCTCCCCTCACTCTTAATCTCCCCTCGCTCTTAATCTCCTCTCCCTCTTAATCTCCCCTGCTCTTAATCTGCCCTCACTCTTAATCTCCCCTCCCTCTTAATCTCCCCTGCATCTTTATCTCCCCTCGCTCTTAATCTCCCCTAATTCTTAATATCCCCTCCCTCTTAATCTCCTCTGCATCATTATCTCCCCTCGCTCTTAATCTCCCCTCCCTCTTAATCTCCCCTCCCTCTTATTATCCCCTCACTCTTAATCTCCCCTCCCTCTTAATCTCCCCTCCCTCTTAATCTCCCCTCCCTCTTAATCTCCCCTCCCTCTTATTATCCCCTCACTCTTCATCTCCCCGCCCTCTTAATCTCCCCGCCCTCTTAATCTCCCCTCCCTTTTAATCTCCCCTCCCTCTTAATCTCCCCTCCCTCTTAATCTCCCCTCCCTCTTAATCTCCCCGCCCTCTTAATCTCCCCGCCCTCTTAATCTGCCCTCCCTTTTAATCTCCCCTCCCTCTTAATCTCCCCGCCCTCTTAATCTCCCCTCCCTTTTAATCTCCCCTCCCTCTTAATCTCCCCTCCCTCTTAATCTCCCCTCCCTTTTAATCTCCCCTCCCTCTTCCTCCCCTTCCCTCTTAATCTCCTCTCGCTCTTAATCTCCTCTCGCTCTTAATCTCCCCTCGCTCTTTATCTCCCCTCCCTCTTAATCTCCCCTCCCTCTAATCTCCCCTCCCACTTAATCCCCTCACGCTCTTAATCTTTCCTCCCTCTTAAACTCCCCACCCTCTTAATCTCCCCTCCCACTTAATCTCCCCTCCCTCTTAATCTCCCCTCCCTCTTAAACTCCCCTCTGTCTTAATCTCCCCACCGTCTAAATCACCCCTCCCTCTTAATCTCCCCTCCCTCTTAATCTCCCCTCCCTCTTAATCTCCCCTCCCTCTTAATCTCCCCTCCCTCTTACTCCCCTCACTCTTAATCTCCCCGCCCTCTTAATCTCCCCTCTGTCTTAATCTCCCCACCGTCTAAATCACCCCTCCCTCTTAATCTCCCCTCCCTCTTAATCTCCCCTCCCTCTTAATCTCCCCTCCCTCTTACTCCCCTCACTCTTAATCTCCCCTCCCTCTTAATCTCCCCTCCCTCTTAATCTCCCCTCGCACTTAATCTCCCCTCCCTCTTTATCTGCCCTCGCTCTTAATCTCCCCTCGCTCTTAATCTCCCCTCCCTCATAATCTCCCCACCCTCTTAATCTTCCCTCCCTCTTGATTTCCCCTCCCTCCTAATCTCCCCTCACTCCTAATCTCCCCTCCCTCTTAATCTCCCCTCCCTCTTTATCTGCCCTCGCTCTTAATCTCCCCACCCTCTTAATCTCCCCTCCCTCTTAATCTCCCCTCGCTCTTAATCTCCCCTCCATCTTAATCTCCCCTCACTCCTAATCTCCCCTCTGTCTTAATCTCCCCACCGTCTAAATCACCCCTCCCTCTTAATCACCCCTCCCTCTTAATCCCTCTCCCTCTTAATCCCCCTCCCTCTTAATCCCCCTCGCTCTTAATCTCCCCTCGCACTTAATCTCCCCTCCCTCTTGATCTCACCTCCCTCATAATCTCCCCTCCTTCTTAATCACCCCTCCTCTTAATCTCCCCTCGATCTCAATCTCCCCTCCCTCATAATCTCCCCTCACTCCTAATCTCCCCTCCCTCGTTATCTCCCCTCGCTTTTAATCTCCCCTCACTCTTAATCTCCCCTCCCTCATAATCTCCCCTCCTTCTTAATCACCCCTCCCCTTAATCTCCCCTCGATCTCAATCTCCCCTCCCTCATAATCTCCCCTCCCTCATTATCTGCCCTCGCTCTTAATCTCCCCTCTCCCTTAATCTCCCCTCCCTCATAATCTGCCCTCCTTCTTAATCTCCCCTCACTCTTAATCTCCCCTCCCTCTTAATCTCCTCTCGCTCTTAATCTCCCTTCGCTCTTAATCTCCCCTCCCTCTTCATCACCCCTCCCTCTTAATCCCCCTCCCACTTAATCAGCCCTCCCTCTTAATCCCCCTCCCACTTAATCCCCCTCCCTCTTAATCCCCATTCCTCTTAATCCCCCTCCCTCTTAATCTCCCCTCCCTCTTAATCTCCCCTCCCTCTTAATCACCCCTCCCTCTTATTCTCCCCTCGCTCCTAATCCCCCCTCGCTCTTAATCACCCCTCCCTCTTATTCTCCCCTCGCTCCTAATCTCCCCTCGCTCTTAATCTCCCGTCCCTCTAAATCTCACCACCCTCTTGAGAGAGGGAGAGACAGGGATTGGGCAATGTTTTATTGATCACACCACAATCCAGAGATGCAGAAAGATCTCCGGTGATCACTCACAACTGTAAAATTTCTCACTCCCAGGACAGGTACAGCACGGTGTTAGATACAGAGTAAATCTCCCTCTACACTGTCCCCATCAAACACTCCCAGGACAGGTACAGCACGGGGGTTAGATACAGAGTAAATCTCCCTCTACACTCTCCCCATCAAACACTCCCAGGACAGGTACAGCACGGGGTAAGATACAGAGTAAATCTCCCTCTACACTGTCCCCATCAAACACTCCCAGGACAGTTACAGCACGGGGTTAGATACAGAGTAAATCTCCGTCTACACTGTCCCCATCAAACACTCCCAGGACAGGGACAGCACGGGGTTAGATACAGAGTAAATCTCCCTCTACACTGTCCCCATCAAACACTCCCAGGACAGGTACAGCACGGGGTTAGATACAGAGTAAAGCTCCCTCTACACTGTCCCCATCAAACACTCCAGGACAGGTACAGCACGGGGTTAGATACAGAGTAAATCTCCCTCTACACTGTCCCCATCAAACACTCCCAGGACAGGTACAGCACGGGGTTAGATACAGAGTAAAGCTCCCTCTACACTGTCCCCATCATACACTCCCAGGACAGGTACAGCACGGGGTTAGATACAGAGTAAATCTCCCTCTACACCGTCCCCATCAAACACTCCCTGTACAGTACAGCACGGGGTTAGATACAGAGTAAATCTCCCTCTACACTGTCCCCATTAAACACTCCCAGGACAGGTACAGCACGGGGTTAGATACAGAGTAAAGCTCCCTCTACACTGTCCCCATCAAACACTCCCAGGACAGGTTACAGCACGGGGTTAGATACAGAGTAAATCTCCCTCTACACTGTCCCCATCAAACACTCCCAGGACAGGTACAGCACGGGGTTAGATACAGCGTAAATCTCCCTCTACACCGTCCCCATCAAACACTCCCAGGATACGTACAGCACGGGGTAAGATACAGAGTAAAGCTCCCTCTGCACTGTCCCCATCAAACACTCCCAGGACAGGTACAGCACGGAGTTAGATACAGAGTAAACCTCCCTCTACACTGTCCCCATCAAACACTCCCAGGACAGGTACAGCACGGGGTTAGATACAGAGTAAATCTCCCTCTACACCGTCCCCATCAAACACTCCCAGGACAGGTACAGCACGGGGTTAGATACAGAGTAAAGCTCCCTCTACACCGTCCCCATCATACACTCCCAGGACAGGTACAGCACGGGGTTAGATACAGAGTAAAGCTCCCTCTACACTGTCCCCATCAAACACTCCCAGGACAGGTACAGCACGGGGTTAGATACAGAGTAAATCTCCCTCTACACCGTCCCCATCAAACACTCCCAGGACAGGTACAGCACGGGGTTAGATACAGAGTAAAGCTCCCTCTACACTGTCCCCATCAAACACTCCCAGGACAGGTACAGCGCGGGGTTAGATACAGAGTAAATCTCCCTCTACACTGTCCCCATCAAACACTCCCAGGACAGGTACAGCACGGGGTTAGATACAGAGCAAAGCTCCCTCTACACCGTCCCCATCAAACACTCCCAGGACAGGTACAGCACGGGGTTAGACACAGAGTAAATCTCCCTCTACTCTGTCCCCATCAAACACTCCCAGGACAGGTACAGCACGGGGTTAGATACAGAGTAAATCTCCCTCTACACCGTCCCCATCAAACACTCCCAGGACAGGTACAGCACGGGGTTAGACACAGAGTAAAGCTCCCTCTGCACTGTCCACATCAAACACTCCCAGGACAGGTACAGCACGGGGTTAGATACAGAGTAAATCTCCCTCTACACCGTCCCCATCAAACACTCCCAGGACAGGTACAGCACGGGGTTAGACACAGAGTAAAGCTCCCTCTGCACTGTCCACATCAAACACTCCCAGGACAGGTACAGCACGGAGTTAGATACAGAGTAAATCTCCCTCTACACCGTCCCCATCAAACACTCCCAGGACAGGTACAGCACGGGGTTAGACACAGAGTAAAGCTCCCTCTGCACTGTCCACATCAAACACTCCCAGGACAGGTACAGCACGGGGTTAGATACAGAGTAAATCTCCCTCTACACCGTCCCCATCAAACACTCCCAGGACAGGTACAGCACGGGGTTAGACACAGAGTAAAGCTCCCTCTGCACTGTCCACATCAAACACTCCCAGGACAGATACAGCACGGGGTTAGATACAGAGTAAAGCTCCCTCTACACCGTCCCCATCAAACACTCCAGGACAGGTACAGCACGGGGTTAGATACAGAGTAAAGCTCCCTCTACACTGTCCCCATCAAACACTCCCAGGACAGGTACAGCACGGGGTTAGACACAGAGTAAAGCTCCCTCTGCACTGTCCACATCAAACACTCCCTGTACAGTACAGCATCCCGTTAGAGATGTGGATGATAGATTTATAGCCTGATAAGCAAGTTTCTCAGTGGAGATGTTATGTCCAGAAAGAATTGCCCATTCTTTACGCAGGAACAGGAGGAGGCCATTGAGCCCCTCTCGAGCCTCTTACTTTGAAACAGGAAGAGGCCATTCAGCCCCTCTCGAGCCTCTTACATTGAAACAGGAGGAGACCATTCAGCCCCTCTCGAGCCTGTTTCACAGGAACAGGAGGAGGCCATTAGCCTCTCTCGAGCCTGTTACACAGGAACAGGAGGAGGCCATTCTACCCCTCTCGAGCCTTTTACACAGGAACTGGAGGAGGCCATTCAGCCCCTCTCGATTCAGTTACACAGGAACAGGAGAAGCCCATTCAGCCCCTCTCGAGTCTGTAACACAGAAACAGGAGGAGGCCATTCAGCCCCTCTCGAGCCTCTTACATTGGAACAGGAGGAGACCATTCAGCCCCTCTCGAGTCTGTTACACAGGAACAGGAGGAGGCCATTCAGCCCCTCTCGAGTCTGTTACACAGGAACAGGAGGAGGCCATTCAGCCCCTCTCGAGCCTCTTACATTGGAACAGGAGGAGACCATTCAGCCCCTCTCGAGCCTGTTGCACAGGAACAGGAGGAGTCCCATTCAGCCCCTCTTGAGCCTGTTACACAGAAACTGGAGGAGGCCATTCAGCCCCTCTCGAGCCTCTTACATTGGAACAGGAGTAGACCATTCAGCCCCTCTCGATCCTGTTACACAGGAACAGGAGGAGGCAATTCAGCCTCTCTCGAGCCTGTTGCACAGGAACAGGAGGAGGCCATTCAGCCCCTCTCTAGTCTGTTGCACAGAAATAAGAGGAGTCCTTTCCTTCCTCTAGCTCGTTGCAGTTTTCCCCATTCTTTGCTCTTGGATCTTGCTGTGTACAAAGTGACTGGCCCTTACCTTTACCTGACATAAGCCTTGACGTGAAGCTAACTCTGTCAGGCTGTGTTTTCTAACAGCCCGAGGCCGTGACAGAAACTACGGACGCTCAGTTCACCTCATGGTTGCTTGCTCAGGGATCCGACGTCTCTCACCTGATTGGTCCCCGGGCCGTCACATGACCAATGGCGCTCCTCCACCTGGGGCCCAAAAGGTGCGTCACCATCATGGACGTAACGCATGGCAGGGCACGCGGTCTGTCCCGTGATGTGCCTCCTCCTCCAACAGCCTTATCCCAAGCAACCAGTTTCAGGCTAAGCGCATCATAGCGGATTTATTGCAACAGGTAAGATTACACAGAGGACAGAACACGGGCGAAATTAATCCATTCAGTGCTGAGCCTGGGCAGTTGAGTCGTGCTTTTGCTCCGAGGGTTTCAAAGTGGCAAAGCGAGAGTAATGACCAGCCCACCTCGTCTGGACATTGGTGATGCTCTTGCACATTGGAGATTCTTGGGTGTGCTGATGATGTCCGTGCTACTTGGAGAATGTGGAGACTGGCAGGGTTTCTGGGAGGGGAAGGGGATGAATCTGGCTGCGGCTGGCGGTGAGGTGGGGTATCATCAGATGGGCCTGTGGTACAGTCGACTTCGAGTGCAACAGTGAGCACAGGAGCAATAAAACCCAATGAGAACCAGAAACAGGAGGGGACACGATTGACAATAGGGCAAAGGCTTGGGAACCTGGATGTATCAAAGAAAGAGACGGACAATCAGTAGCAGACTTTCCACTCTCACCTAACCTCAGCACTGACCCTCCGACAGTGCGGCTCTCCCTCAGTACTGACCCTCCGACAGTGCGGCTCTCCCTCAGTACTGACTCTCCGACAGTGCGACACTCCCTCAGTACTGACCCTCCGACAGTGCGGCTCTCCCTCAGTACTGACCCTCCGACAGTGCGGCTCTCCCTCAGCACTGACCCTCTGACAGTGCGGCTCTCTCTCAGTACTGACCCTCCGACAGTGCGGCTCTCCCTCAGCACTGACCCTCCGACAGTGCGGCAGTCCCTCAGTACTGACCCTCTGACAGTGCGGCTCTCCCTCAGTACTGACCCTCCGACAGTGCGGGCACTCCCTCAGTACTGACCCTCCGACAGTGCGGCAGTCCCTCAGTACTGACCCTCTGACAGTGCGGCTCTCCCTCAGTACTGACCCTCCGACAGTGCGGCACTCCCTCAGCACTGACCCTCCGACAGTGCGGCTCTCCCTCAGTACTGACTCTGTGACAGTGCGGCTCTCCTTCAGTACTGACCCTCCGACAGTGCGGCTCTCCCTCAGTACTGACCCTCCGACAGTGCGGCTCTCCCCTCAGTACTGACCCTCCGACAGTGCGGCTCTCCCTCAGCACTGACCCTCCGACAGTGCGGCTCTCCCTCAGTACTGACCCTCCGACAGTGCGGCTCTCCCTCAGCACTGACCCCTCCGACAGTGCGGCGCTCCCTCAGTACTGACCCTCTGACAGTGCGGCGCTCCCTCAGTACTGACCCTCCGATTTTCCCCATTGGACAGTCCAGGCAAGGATTGAAGTGCGAGGGTGATGCCTTCTGCAGTCGAACAGCTCGGATTTTCCCGCCATTGCACACAGTGCCCCTACCCACCCTGTGAGCCCCATGTACCCTCATGGAATGCAAAACCAAACTCCCACCGCCCCCAGCCCTTGCCCCCCACTACCCAGTGGCCTTCCCCTCTTACCTCTTGTGCTGTCTCCGGCCTCTTGCCTCTGGTCATCCCCAGCCTGGTTCTGGATGTCCAGCGTACCC